>SJYQ01000518.1:1094889-1113686 GCA_006410935.1 Redunca redunca | reverse complement strand
AGCCTTGACTAGACGGACCTTAGTCGGCAAAGTAATGTCTCTGTTTTTGAATATGCTATCTAGGTTGGTCATAACTTTTCTTCCAAGGAGTAAGCGTCTTAATTTCATGGCTGCAGTCACCATCTGCAGTTATTGTGGAGCCCCAAAAATAAAGTCTGACACTGTTTCCACTGTTTCCCCATCTATTTCCCATGAAGTGATGAGCATCAGGTATTTCCCCCTTTATATCGGTCCTCACAATTATGTTTGTTTTTTGCTAAAGACTGCAGCCTTCTGGAGGTAGGACTGTCTCTGCCTTAGGCACGGTCATAACCAGAGTTCCTAGTGCAGAATGTGACTCATAGCAGGCATTCAACAAATATTGCCAATGGAAGGATAACTGTGCTCTGTGCATTTTATAGATATATTTCTTGCTTCAAAAAAACAGTACTATACAGTGCATATAGCATGTGTTTTCAAATAAAAGTCCTTATTAGGGAGATGGGAGGGAGGTTCAAGAGGGAGAGGATATATGCATACTTATGGCTGGTTCATGTTGTTGTTTGGTGGAAACCAACAAAATTCTGTAGAGCAATTATCCTTCAATAAAAAAATATATTTTTAAAAAATCCTTACTATACACAATTTAACACATTATCTCAATGTGAATGGGCCTAGAGTCTGTCATACATAGTGAAGTAAGTCAGAACCAGTGAACCAGTGAAGTTGCTCAGTCCTGTCCAACTCTTTTTGCAACCCCATGGACTACAGCCTACCAGGCTCCTCCATCCATGGAATTTTCCCTGCAAGAGTACTGCAGTGGGTTGCCATTTCCTTCTCCAGGGGATCTCCCCAACCCAGGGATTGAACCCAGGTCTCCCGAGTTGCAGGCAGACGCTTTACCATCTGAGCCCCCAGGGAAGCCAGAGAAAAACAAATATCATATATTAATGCACGTATGTGGAACCTAGAAAACCGGTACAATGGACCTAGCTCCAGAGCAGGAATAAAGATGTAGATGTACAGAATGGACATATGGACATGTAGGGGAAGGGGAGCGTAGGTTGAATTGGGAGATTAGGTTTGACATAAATACACTACCATGTGTACAACAGATAGCTAGTGGGAACCTGTTGTATAGCACAGGGAGCTCAGCTCAGTGCTGTGTGATGACCTAGATGGGTGTGATGGGGTGGTGGGTAGAAGGGAGGATCAGAAGGAGAAGGAGATACGTATACATATTGCTGATTCACTTCCTTGTACAGCAGAAACTAACACAACATTGTAAAGCAATTATACTCCAATAAAAACTATTATCTCAGGTGATAAATGATTGACATCTTGTTTCACTTCTAGTTTGATATAGTGCATATCCTTCATAGAAGAAGATCGTTAGAGTGAAGCATGGATATACAGACATAAGACATTTATCTAAATGTTGATAATGAAGTAGTGGATTTCCCAGATTTATAGTACCCTATATTTGTAATTTGTCACAATGTCTCAAGGAAAGCCACTGAACTGCAATGTTTTAGTAAGAATAACCTGAGCTTGAAAAAGTGGTGATGGTGACTACGACAGAAGAATCACTAACTGATAAGGAGGAATGGAGTCTTCCAAGGCATTTTAAAACCAATGCATGATGATGACGACAGACACTTTAATGTGAAAACACGATAGACGTCTCCTCCAATGCCTTATAACTGAATAATTCTCAGAAGATCTGAAACAAGGGTAAAATTTAAATATTGAACGCAATGACTTGTATTTACAACTAACTATAAGCATGAAGAACTTATTAATCCCCATTATGATCATCTCCTTTCAACCGTCTTCACTGACCTCTTTTTCACTTTTAATAAATGCAAGGCTCTGTTCCAGGCACATGCCAATTGTCACTTTTTTATTTTCAATACTTTGCAGTGTTTTTTCCTCTTCCCTATCTGGCCATGATTTCCCAGCCATTTAACATACCTGGTTTTCTTTCCATACTCTGTGAATATTGGTGACTTTTCATTTTCTTGTGCTATAAGCCCTCCTTTGGGGAATCTTACATACTTTCATAGTTTCAACTATTGCAACTTTCAGAACCGTATTTCCTACATCCTGGTTGCTTCTCCTCCCATTCTTTGAAATTTTGGCACCACACTCACTCATCTTCTCCACACCAAGCTAGGCTTTCATTCTGGGTGATTCAATTTCCTGGTGGTTCAGCACCTGCCTCACCCATCTTTCCAGATCTCTGTCATCCCACTCCAGCCACAGACTCCCATGCCTATTCCTTGGAACTTATGATCAACTGAATATATTCCACTGTCAGAATGACTAATTCAGGTATTCTGTGCTTCCCAGGTGGCACTGGTGGTAAAGAACTCATCTATCTAATGCAGAAGACAGAAGTGATGCCAATTTGATCCCTGGATCGCGAAGATCCCCTGGAGCAGGGCATGGCAACCCACTCCAGTATTCTTGCCTGGAGAATCCCCATGGACAGAGGAGCCTGGAGGGCTACCATCCATAGGGTCACAAAGAGTAAGACATGACTGAATTGACAGTACGCATGCTCTGACAAAGCTTCTCTTTCTCCAGTTTCTTCCTGAACTATATTCTCACTACAATTTTTCAAAAGCCTCAGTAGATCTGCAGTTCACTGACCCTTTATCTTTCTCCTGACAATCAAGTTTGCCTTTCTTTCTTTCTTATAAACCTTATCTATTTTAATCCAGCACTTCAACATTTTCTTCCCAACATCCTAAACTCCTTTGCCCAGTTGTTATTCTATCCCACTTCCTCACCAAGCTCACTCAAGCTCCAACATTCCCCTGGAGAAATATCCTACACTAGGCAGGTTAATGTTGTCACATATTCATGACACTTAACCTTAATCCTCATACTGCTGAAAAATGTATTTATATTACATAGGCAAGTCTCCAATTCTTCATCATGATTATTCCAAAATGTTTCTAATCACCCTCAAAACTCTGATACCCTCTCTGCCACTTACAAATTGTTAGTCACTCCCAGATTTTCTCATCTCCTCCTTTACTGAGAAGAGCATAACCACAAAAGAGAATTTTCCTCAACTTGTCACATTAAGCTTACCTACACCCGCATCCACTCTTTCCTTCCTCTGTCTTAACAAACACTTATTGTCTGTGTGTCAGACACTTCGCTGGGAATACAAAGAGTAAGACAGATATAGTCTTTTACTTGTGAAGCTCATAGTTTGGTAGAGAAGAGATCCATTAAAGAACTATACCAATAGTTAATTAATTTGTGATCAGTGCTATGATGAAAACAGGGTGCTACAAGATCCAAGGACAGTGGGGCCTGACCTATATTTAAAGTAAGACTTAAAGATAAATAGGAGTTGTTCAGGCAAAGGTATATATACATAGACGTTCCAGTCAAGAACACAGATAAGAGCACGTCACATCCAAGGACATAAGCAGCAGCTGATGTGTCAGGAGCTCAGAGAAACCAGTGTGAGATGAGACTGAGGGCAGATAGATCCCTGTTTAACCATGCGAAGGATTTCAGCATTTTTCTAACAACAGAGGGACATTCAAGCAGGGCAATATGATTGGGTTTGTTTCTGCTTTGCCTTTGTTTTTTTTTTTTTTTAAATCACCTAAATCTGGCATTAAGAAGAGATTGTTCAGACTTGGGTGGGTGTCAGTGGAAGTACGAAGAGCAGAGGCCTGATTGAACTGTACTGACCAGTGAGTGTGAGAACAAGGAAATGGATTAGCAAGAGCGTATTTATCTTTCTAATTTGGTTACAAAGGAAAAGCTGGTTACTGCAAGAGGATGTGAAATCATACGGAGGTTTGCTTTCATTTGTGACACACTCGAGTACAGATATTAGGGAGAGGACGAGAGTGAGGGTGTTATATTTGCAAAGGTCAAGAGAAACCTAAAAATCAAACTTCTTCAGGGAGCTTTCACTAAAATTAGGTACATGTATGCTTGAAAAGCCTGGAGGAGGGCATGGCAACCCACTCCAGCATTCTTGCCTGGAGAATGCCCATGGACAGAGGACCCTGGCAGGCTACAGCCCGTGGGGTCAGAGAGAGTCAGACATGACGAAGCAACTAAGCACAGCACAGCATCTTGAATAGGGGGCCTCCCTGGTAGCTCAGCAGCCAAGAATCTGCCTTCGACGCAGGAGATGCAGGTTTGATCTGTTAAGCAGGTAGAACAGGGAAAAGGAGTCCAAAATGGCGGTGGCTACAAGACAAGGAAGGGAAAAGCCCGCGAAAATGAACCAAAAGGTCCAAGGACCAGAGTGAGGACCTCAGGTAAAACAAACAACACTCCTGGCTGGCCGAATTTACATAGGACAGGCCCAGGGAGAGAGAAACATAAATAGAGGAGCACGCGCTAGCTCGCTCGCTCTCTCCCGTGCACCGGGGCACTCTTCTTTGCGTGTCTTTAGATTGACGTGCCCTCACGCCTTGAAGATGGATTTTCCTGCTATCTTCTAAATAAAATAGAGCTGTGACACTGAGCTGTAACACTGATTTGTCTAAGAGCTATAACACGGTCCACTCGAGACCTGAGAGCTCTAACACGGTCTATCCAAGACCTGAGAGCTGTGACCTGCCGAGGGGGCTTTAATGTCCGTCACTCCCAATCCTTGTTGTGACGAGACAAAGAACCGAGGAACATACACTCGAGTGACAGATCCCTGGGTTGGGAATCCCCTAGAGCAGGGCACGGCAACCCACTCCAGTATTCTTGCCTGGAGAATCCGCATGGACAGAGGAGCCTGTTGTGAGCTGCAGTCCATGGGGTCGCACAGTCAGACATGACTGAAGCGACCAAGCACGGCACAGCAATGCTTGAAAAGGTTGCTCCTCCTCCTGGGCAGAACACTGCACACGGTGGCACGTGGATGCAGTAAGTTATTTAGTTTAGTGTGAGGGAGCGACTGGGTGGGGAGACTGGGGAGGATGTGGCACATAAACTGAGCCTTGAAAAATGGGGAGACTGAAGACGTCCTGAGCTATGGTGATGGCGAGTTAGATACAAGAGGCGTTTGAAGAGAAGAGTTCTATTTCACTTTGTGATGCAGCCAGTGTAGACAACTAAAACTAAAGGGAACTACACGTTTCAAACCTAGGTGTGTGTGAGTTGGTGATGTGAATTTTGAACATGAAAGAGCTCATGCCCACAGTTTCAGAGACAATTTTCTCTCTCCCTCTAATGGAGCTGGAAAGGAGGATCAGGAGATGGAGGGAAGAGGTGAAAAGGAGCAACTGACCAACATCCAGAAGTTACCAAGCTCAGTCTCCATTTTGTGGCTTATGTCCTCTTCAGATTTCCCCAAATGGCAAACCTACACACATTCAAGCATGCTGCTGCTGCTGCTGCTAAGTCGCTTCAGTCATGTCCGACTCTGTGTGACCCCATAGATGGCAGCCCACCAGGCTCCGCCGTCCCTGGGATTCTCTAGGCAAGAACACTGGAGTGACATTCAAGCATAAGCTCAAGTTATTATCCGTTTTGGTCTGTGAGTTGGCAGAAACAGAGGACAGTGATAAGGCCTCATAATGATGAGGGTATGAGAAAGTCAGCACTCTCTCACTTTTGTAGTCAGAAAGGGAATCAGCACAAACATCTAGACCCAAGTACTATACCTCCCAAAGGCCCCACTTCCCAATAGCATTACGATGGAAATTAGACCTACAACATACCGATCTGGGTGAGGGGAACCCAAACATTCAGTCCAGGGCAAATGCCAGCATGTCTTACAGAGGCAGAATGTCTCCTTAATCATATTACCCATTAATTGATGCCATTATTTTTATAAGAAAAAAAAAAAACAATGAAAGTTGGGTGGTCAGCATGACTGCCTAGTGAAAAGGAGATGCCAGAGAGAAAACTTGACAACACCCACTCAGTGTCTCCACTGAGGGTGGATGCTTTAGCTAACAACCCCTCTGCCTAGTTCTCATGGCAGGTGACCCTGGTTTAGAGGCTGATACATCAGGTCATTACAGGGTGATGCCATTAGGCATTTAAGCATCACGATTGTCCCTGCTCCCCTCCTCAACCGCTGCCACTCTCCCTGATTCCACGTTCACTAAATGGCTTCTAAATAGTAATGGGCTTCCCCACACAGATTTCCTACCGGGAAGGAATGTGCTGTTCTTGCAGACTTGAAAAGTCCATGGGATAGCTACATTTCTCTTCTCAGCCAGCTGTCATTCTCATTTACACAGACCACCATCGATGAGCTCATCTGCTCCATGCTGGAGAGCTTGAGATTCACTGCAGTCAGGCAGGCCGATCAACTACAGTGAGAGCACGTAACTCTCTTACTCATTCATAGAATTTGACCCCTTGCTCACAGTCTTCCTCTTTATCTCAGACTCTGGCATCTCCATGGGTGATTTCAACGTCTACATGGATGTCCCACCTACCATCCTGGCCTCCAGGTTCTCTCACGCTCACATAGTCTAGCTTTTCCTTTGCTTTGCCTCAGCCATCTGCTCCTACGGCCATATCTTAGATCTTGCCAGCACCATCTGAAACTGTTCTACATTTCAAATCATTAACTCCTATTTCTTGTTCTCTGACCACAAGTTCTCCTTTCTCAGCTCACCAGTTCCCTCCTCTCATGTCAACAGCTTCCATAAAAGAATCAGAACAATTCAAAATTTTCTCACAGAATTTTGTAGTCATTTCCCAAAGATTTTTAGCTCTCTTTTTTATGTTGTATAGCATAAAATCGACCTTGTTCATCACTTTGAAATGTACGGTTCCCTGGCATTATGTACTTCACATTGCTGTGGAGCCATCCCCAGCTCCAGAACTTTTTTATCTTGTAGAACTGAAACTCTGTACCCATTAAACACTAACTCCTTGTTCCTTCCACCTCCAGCTCCTGGCAACCACCATTCTACTTTCTACCTCTGAATTTGACTACTCCAGGTACTTCATGTAGGTAGAACCACACAGTCCCTGTCTTTTTGTGACTGGCTAATGTCACTTAGCATAATGTCCTCAAGGTCCATCCATGTTACAGGATGTGTCAGAATTTCCTTCCTTTATAAGGCTGAATAATATCCCATTGTATGTACAAACCATATCCTGTTTGTCCATTCATCTGCTGATAGACACTTAGGTTGCTTTCATCCTGTGGCTACTGTGAATGATGCTGCTAGAAATGTGGGTGTATTTATTCACCTTTTTTGTTGCTGTCAGCCTCTGAAAAGCTTTATTAATTACTCCTTTACAAACCGAGCCAGTGCTAAAATAATTCCTCAAATATTTGTCCTCTATCTTCCATCTTTGCTTTCTAAAAATGGTAACGGTAACTCAGTAACTCCAGGAGATAGTGAAGGACAGGGTGGCCTGGTGAGTTGCATCCATGGTATTGCAAAGAATCAGACACAACTGAACAACAACAACAACAACAACTCAGACTCACCTTTGTGATGGTGCTTTTTGGCTAAGGTATTTAATTTTGTTAAAGGCTATTCACTGACCCCGCTATCAATGGATATGTGTACTCTATAATTTTTAGCTAGCTAATAAATGTTTATTAAATAGGCAAAGCTATGCAGGGGACTTCCCTAGGAGGGTTCAGACTAACATTGGCTTTCAAATATAGTATTTTGAAGGATTTCTCGTTAATTACATGGCCAGCTTTCCTATCATTCAGGCACGTGGGACAATTTTACTTCCTTACTGTCCTTGCAGTTAGGAGAGGTCAAGAGACTAGTTCTGGCAAATGGCTGCAAGTTGAATGTGTGTGTCTCATACTGAAGCACTGCAGGTTTACTTCTGGACAAATGCTCTCTCTTCTTCTGCTGCACCAACTAAGGAGACCACTTGTTCCAGATGGTACAGCTTTAGGATGGCGGCACTGTCAACAAATGATCACTGAACGGCCATATGGAAGGCATTTTCCCTGGATGGCTGCCCAGAACCTCAACAGACATTTTGTAAGCAAGAAATAAACCACTGAGATTTGTGGGATTATTTGTTTATGTAACATAACCTGGTCTATCCTGACTAATACAGTAGGGAGCTATTTAATCAAATAGTGGGTGGTGATATACCCATTAATCACACAGCTTTTATTTTTTAATGAGGCTAATATATGTTGATCTAGAAAAGTCTTGCAAATACATTTACTTTAGAAAGCAATGGGACTTCCCTGGTGGCTAAGTGGCTAAGACTCCACAATCTTAATACATGGGGGCCTGGGGTCAATCCCTAGTCAGGAAACTACATCCTATATGCCACAATGAAGAGCTCACATAACTAAGACCTGGCATAGTCAGACATATAAATAACAAATATATACATTTTTCAATTTAAAAAATAAAATAAAAAACAAGACACAGAATGCAGTATATAGCATGTCATCATTTGTATAAAATACAAATAAACATTTACATAGACATTGAATACCTACCCAGGTACAAGAAAAACTGATAAGAGCAGTTGCCTCTAAGAGGATAGGAGGACAAACAGGTGTGGGAGAGAAATATTTTTTACTGTTGGAATATTTAATGTATTTAGTATTTAATAATATTTTAAAATAATAAATGTGCATGGATTACCTGGTCACAGTAAATAAGCTTTAAAAGCTATAACAAAAGTCTAAATTGTCTAGTTGTTAGGGGATCAGAGAGAAAAAAATAAGTTTGAGTAATCATGCAGAAATCAGATTGATAAGATTTGATAGCTTGTAAATATTAAGCATATTTCTTAGTCATCCAACTCTGTCCAACTCTTTTGCGACCCACTGGACTGTACCCCACCAGGCTCCTCTGTCCATGGGAGAACCCCATGGACAAGAATTCTCCAGGCAAGAATACTGGAGTGGGTAGCTATTCCCTTCTTCAGGGGATATTCACAAACCAGTAATCAAACCCTGGCCTCTTGCATTGCAGGCAGATTCTTTACAGTCTGAGCCACCAGGGAAGCCCAAATCTTAAGCATAAGGGGAAGGTAGAAGTCAGAGATGGCTGTAACATGATTTCCTTGAGAGCAAGAACTCACACTGGCTTCTTTAATTTCATTGATAGTAGGTATGGGACTGATTAACTATATATCAGTAATGGTTATGTGGAATAAATAATTTTGTCCTTTGCAATTTATATTACATTCTGAAGTAGGAAATGTTTTTCATTTTCTACATAATAAAATTTCAGTAAATGATTCCTTTACTTTTATATTGGCCTACTTGTTACCTTCAACTCCACATAGCTATTTAATAAGAATATGTTAACAAAAAGATAAAATCAGACCATGGAAATATGGAGTCAAACATAATGCCTTCACATTTATCAAATATTAAATGATTAAGACTCAAAGGTCTAGAAGAATTGAAGCTGTTTGAGAATTCAGTCATCATTTTATAGAAAATAACTTGGCTTAAAGTATGACAGCATTTATATAAATCTATTTCTGCATTTTGTTTAACTTCCAAACAATAGTACTCATTTGTTTCAAATTTTGCATAACAGATTTAATGTTTGGTTTCTTTTTCTTCTCTTCTGATTTGCTGGAATTTTGTATGCTGCTAAGTCGCTTCAGTCGTGTCCGACTCTGTGCGACCCCAGAGACGGCAGCCCACCAGGCTCCCCCGTCCCTGGGATTTTCCAGGCAAGAGCACTGGAGTGGGTTGCCATTGCCTTAGCATTGCTCACAAGAACAATTACGTTTCTTTTCCTTGAGATTTTTAAGGATATTTTAACTGTATTAAGCACATAGTAGTCTACCATGTGTCGTAGAGTGATTTCTAATCTCTCAAACATGGGGAAGAGGACGACAAGCTGCTTGGTTTTGGAGGAACCACTTCACATGTAAGGAGACCGGTATTCGCTCCAAATAAAAGTGGAAGAGGTGCAGAGAGTTCTCTCGTAACTCGATGAGCCAGAGCAGATCACCTTTCTTTTTCACAGGTAAAGGTAGCCCAGTGACCCAGAAAGAGATATGGGGGGTGTCGCCCAGTTGCAGAACTCTGCCTCCCGGCAATGATGCTATGAGTGTAGGTGCAGGCAAAAGCCTGTCTGATTCTAGGGATGACTAGGTTCAATAACCAATGATGCCTGGGCAGAAATCAAGGTTTTCACATGCTGAGCATCTACCTGTAACCGCTCCTTCCTCTGACCCAGAAGATTTCTGACTGGTGCTTGACCCTGCCTTGCTTCAGCATGTTCTGGGCTGTTCACCTACCACACAGCTGGAACTTCGGTTTTCACCCTGACCCTTCCAATTTTAGATTTATTCCTGCTTTCCTAACATCTGACCTCATTCATAATGTTTTCCTTGCTGTTGGCACCCCTACCCCATCGTGATTTGTACTCACTCCTTGATGCTGCTGCTTCTGGCTGCTTAGGGAATCACTTCACCCTGACCTGCTTGGCCTTCATCTCCTTGCAGGCTCCTGCAGGCAACACCTTGCAGTGTACCCCAATCCTTCCAATGGAACCTAGACAAGTAAACAGGAGACTTTAGGAGACTGTACCCAAAAGATTCTATCCTTCGTTACCTCCAGTATCACAAGAAACTATGACAGTCAAATTGTCACTGTATTTGTCACCATCATATGATATTCTGTCCCCAAAAGAAAAATCTCATGTCACTAAATTGCAAGGGGGTATCAAAAGTCTTTTGTAACCCTGAAATTGTGTTGTCTTTAATCAAGGCTTTCAAATCATTGTTTCCAGAATTGAATTCCTAGAAATTACAGATTTTTTTTAAAAGATTTTTCTGTTTATATTTCTTATATATTGACTTATTTTTATAAATATACCACATACTAATTATAGTGATATAAGACAGTTGACATTTTTATTGCCTTTTCATGAGGTGAGAGAGGGGTCCCACCATCTCCAAGCCCTTTTTATTTGTGCAGTATCCCCAGTTTGCAATACCATCTGTTGTAGAAGCCACAGTAGTCTAAATGTTTCATCTGTTGTAGAAGCCACAGTAGTCTAAATGTTTCATCTTCATGTTCCTTACACTCAGGCATGTGACCAAGAGTGTTTATCAGAAATTATGCTTGAGAAATGTGGGGACATCTGAAAGTCATTCACATGATTTATCTGGGGGGTTTATCTTAAAAGAGGAAGACAATTTTCCTCATGTATCATGTGCATGAGTGTGTGCTAGGTAGTGTCCGACTCTTTGCAACCACACGGACTGTAGCCAGCCAGGTTCCTCTGTCCATGGGATTTCCCAGGCAAGAATACTGGAGTGGGTTGCCATCCCTTCCTCCAGGGGATCTTCTCAACTCAGGGATTGAATCCGGGTCTCTTGCATCTCCATGTACCATCCTCCTTTACTCATTTCTCCATACTTGTAAAGAGAGTCAAGTTTTAGAATGCTTTGGAGGGATTATAAGGATGTACACAGAAGGAAAAGCCCAACACAACAAAAGATTTGCATGACTAGAAAGCATCCCAGCTGTATTCTCTGTGTATCTAAACACCTCTTTACCCTTTTGCAAGGTAGTAACTACATTTATTTTTGATAGATTCAATTCTGCTAAACATCACTGTAACTTAGGACATCACTGTAACCATCACCAAAAATGCGGTGCTTTTGTGGAAACTAGGAAGAAATACTCCTTCTTTAAGACACTTTATTGACATGTAACAGAAAATTGCTATTATTTACCGATTTTTATTAGAACAAGACACTTTAATACATTAAGCCCCCCAAACTAATTTCTATACACGATTCCATAACGTAAACAGTATATCTTATATGTCACAGACATGACTCTAGTCTCATTCTTGGCTTGTTTTCCAATGGCATATGCTGGGCTTAGTCACTCAGTCATGTTCAACTCTTTGCTACCGCATAGACTGTAGCCTGCCCAGCTCCTCCATCCATGGGAATGCTCCAGGCAAGAATACTGAAGTGGGTGGCCATGCCCTTCTCCAGGGGATCTTCCCAACCCACGGATCAAACTGGGGCCTCCTGCATTGCAGGCAGATTCTTTACCAGCTGAGCTACCAGGGAAGCCCTTCCAATTTCATGAGAACCCCCAGATGGCTAGATCAAGGTTGTTGCTTCCAATTCAGTGAAACCATAATTGTTTATCTGCTGAAAGAAATCTTTGAGCACTAAGAATGCTAAATCAGCAAAGCCCCAAGAAGGAAGGACAAGTAGGTCATTAGGTTTAATAGTGAGAGGTGCCACTTCCAATACCATCCACTGATTCTTGGACCCATATATTATTGCTGTAGTGGAAAAGCACCAAGTATCTGTCTCTGGTTCAGAGTACAAATGGCATCTACAGAATAGCACCCGGAGGAGTTCCCTAAGCTAGATAACTGAATATTCAATAGGTATTCTCTTACTCTATAAGGCAAACTATCAAGGTATCAGTATTGCATTATTTCACTAAAAAGTAAACTTATTAAAAGTAGCATTTTGTGGACAACCAACAAGGACCTACTATAGAACACAGGGAGCTCTTGCTCAATATTATGTAGCCACCTAAATGGGAAAAGAATTTAAAAAAGAATTAGATACACCCATATGTATAACTGAATCACTTTGCTGTACAGGTGAAACTATCACAACACCGTTACTAAACTATACTGCAATATAGAAGTTTAAAAGGTAACATTTTGAAAGAGAAGTTGCTAATGAACAGTGTTCACTAAATCCATAGACTGTGTTACTTGCAGGTGTATAGTAGCCAGGAAAGGCAAATCCAAACCCAAAATAAATATCCTTCCAATGAAAACAAAAACTGCCCCTTTCTGAAACCGTGTACTCTGCCTGACACCAATTGCTTGTCTGGTCCCCTTGGAGCTGCGGACCACATCAGAGGCTCAGATCAGTTAATGCAAATATCAAGTTGGACATTCAGTGCTGGGAGTAGGCAGGCCAGCCTTAGTGATGGCGAGCCCACGTAGTTAAGCCCACGCCTAGGTTCTACTTGTCCCAATATGACCACTTAATGTGCTCACCAAGCAAGCACAGAGTGTCTCAGGGCACATCCAATTTTATTGCAAATATTTCATTTATGACAGTAAGTTCATGAGTTGAATCCTAAGGACAGGTGCTCAATCTCTGCTAGGACCTACTAGCTGTTTCTCAAAAGGAGAATTATTAACTCGGCAAAGAGAGCATGCTTATGAGCCAGCACCCTACAAGCTTCTGTTATGATTTGTGTACTGAAATTTTCACAGAGTTTAGAGAGAATTCCAATCTGCTATAGAAACTTTGAACCTTGTTGGATTCACCAGGTCATAAAGGAGCAGAGCTGCCTGCAGTACAGCTTGAACTGTCTGCCTTCACAGGTTCTGAGCCCCACTCAAATTTGACAGCTTTGAATCAGAGCGCTACCTTATGTTGCTTCCAAAATCCAGTGAGGTCTTTCAAGTGTCATGACTCTTCAGTGGCAAAGTTGTCCTTCATAGTGACAACGATATTCCTACGTGCTTCAGATAAGTGGGAGGCCTATCTAAAGTCAATGCTACCTCTTTTGCTCGGTGTTTACAGCATGGAGTAATAGTGTATTAGACTAGCATGAGGCCCTACAAAATGGTGAGACATTCAGGTTCAAATTGTGGCACAGATAACAAGAGCTGTTGTAATCCTGAGACAAGGTAAGTATACTACTGTAGGAAGTGAAGATAAACTTCTGAGATTTTCTGTTTATTGAGAAAGCATTTGTCAGATCAATAGATACAAACCAAAAACTGCTTTTATTTGCTCCACTAAATAAACTAAGTCTGGATTGGCCACTCTGAGTTGAAAAACAGTTGTTTAGTCACTGAGTCATGTCTGACTCTTTGCAACCCCATGGACTATAACTTGTCAGATTCCTCTGTCCATAGTATTTCCCAGGTAAGAAATACTGGAGAGGATTGCCATTTCCTTCTCCAGGAGATCTTCCCAAACTGTGGATCAAACCTGTGTCTCCTGCATTTGCAGAGGGATTCTTTACCACTGAGCCATCAGGCAAGCCCCCGAAACACCGATCTGGTTTATGATAATCAACTAGATGTGAATGTTTATGAAATATTTTGGAGCCCTAGGGTATTTCTGCCTAGGCCAAACAAACTACTTTGGAATCTTTTAAGTCTTTGAAGGTAGCACTTAACTTTGTATCTCCACCCCTACCTGTCCCAGCCTCCTCCCACGGATGTGATACAGTTCTTGATCTACTTTCCGATAGGGATGAGGAGCTCTCGGAGTTTTTTCTCTGAACCTTCCTACCATAATAGCTAGCGTGACCATATAATTTATCATCAAAACCAGTTTACTTTTGATAGTGAAAAGTGAAGTGAAAGTGCTCAGTTGTGTTTGACTCTTTGTGACACCATGGACTATCCAGAATATCTCCAGATATTCCGAAACTATCCAGAATTCTCCAGGCCAGAATACTGGAGTGGGTAGCTAGTCCCTTCTCCAGGGGCTCTTTCCAACCCAGGAATTGAACCCAGGTCTTCTGCATTGCAGGCAGATTCTTTACCAGCTGAGCCATGAGGGAAGCCCCTTGAAAAGGAGTATTAATAATAATTATGCCAGAAAGAGATACAGAGTGATCCTTTGGGAACCAGGAATCCAGTGTTGAGGTTATCTGTACTGGTACTATATTTAGAAACCAGGAAAAGAACTATCAGGTAGGTTCAGGAACATACTAGGCCTTGATGAGCTGGATTTGGTTCACAATTTTATTCAAAACCTGAACGCTTTCAGTCTCCATTCTAACTAGCGAACCACACTGAGAGTCAGCTCCATTTCTTGGAATTAGTGTTAGCTTAGATCAACGTCCAAATATCCCTGAAAGTTCTGGGTAGTTCTATTTTCCCAGTGCACAGTTACTCTGATAAATGAGAATTTTCCTTTGTGGAAAGCTAGAAAGAAAATCGTAGAACATATTTATGAAGTATTACAAGGTCCCCTTAAATGCATCCTTGTGTTGTTGGTCAGTTGCTAAGTCATGTCTGACTCTTTGCAACCCCATGGACTGCAGCATGCCAGGCTTCCTTGTCCTTGCCTATCTCCCGGAGTTTGCTCAAACTCATGTCCGTTGAATCAGTAATGCTATCTAAACATCTCATGCTCTGTTGGCCCCTTCTCCTCCTGCCCTTAACCTTTCCCAGCATCACGGTCTTTTCCAATGAACCAGATCTTTGCACCAGATGCCCAAAGTATTGGAGCTTCAGCATCAGTCCTTCCAATGAATAAATTCAGGACTGATTTCCTTTAGGATGGACTGGTTGGATTTCCTCGCAGTCCAAGGGACTCTCAAGAGTCTTCTTCAACACCAGAGTTCAAAAGCATCAATTCTTCAGTATTCATCCTTCTTTATAGTCCAACTCTCACATCCGTATGTAACTACTGGAAAAACCATAGCTTTGACTATGTGGACCTTTATCAGCAAAGTGATATCTCTGCTTTTTAATATGTGGTCTAGGTTTGTCATAGCTTTCCTTCCAAGAAGCAAGTGTCTTTTAATTTCATGGATGTAGTCACCATCCACAATACAGAATGGCAAACCACTCCAATATTCTTGCTGCAAGAACCCCATGAACAATATGATAAGGCAAAAATGCATCCTGCATCACCTCAAAGTTTTAGGGATGTTTCTGTAGGGACTCAGGTCTGAGAATTAAGTGAAGAACTGTGACTGTTGTGGTAGCTGAACACAGGCGTCTCCCAGTCAAGAGAGGTACTGTTGTTGTTACAAAAGTCAAATAGGGCCTGGGTGGCTCTTCTCTAAGGATTCTAATTATAGGCCTGGAGACAAGCAGGGTCAGTGGAGGTCAGGCCCATGACTAGAATTTTCCTTGTTTGATAACTTCCTCAGGTGAGACCATTACAGAGTCTTCAAGCAAAAAAGGTACAGATTTATCCCCAGAGGGAGAAGATACTAGCTTTGAGACATTCTATTCCTTCCAAATATCCCTATTCCTATTCTTACCAATCAAATCTTTTTCAATAACTGCTCTAGGTTGAACATAGGATTTATTGACCACACCAGGACAGTCTAGAGTGGGAAAGGGGATGATATGCTAATGAAAATAATCTTGGGACTAATAGCCAAGACACAGAAACAACCTAAATGCCCATCAAGAGATGGAATGGATAAAGAAAAGGTAGTACCTGCATCGGAGAAGGCAATGGCACCCCACTCCAGTACTCTTGCCTGGAGAATCCCATGGATGGAGGAGCCTGGAAGGCTGCAGTCCATGGGGTTGCTAGGGGTCGGACAGGACTGAGCAACTTCACTTTCATTTTTCACTTTCATGCACTGGAGAAGGAAATAGCAACCTACTCCAGTGTTCTTGCCTGGAGAATCCCAGGGACGGGCGAGCCTGGTGGGCTGCTGTCTCTGGGGTTGCACAGAGTCGGACACGACTGAGGCGACTTAGCAGCAGCAGCAGTACCTGCACATGATGAAATACACTCAGCCATAAAATAAATAAATAATGCCAGTTGCAGCAACATGAATGGACCCAAAGATCGTCATACTAAGTGAAAAAGAGTCAGAAAAGAGAAAGACAAAGTTGAAAAGGGAAAGACAAATACTGTATGGTATCACTTATGTGTGGAATCTAAATTACGACACAAATGAATTTATCTATGAGACAGAATCACAGACATGGAGGACAGACTTGCGGTTGCCAAAGGGGATCAGGGGTGGGGGAGGGATGGATTGGGAGTTTGGGATTCAAAGATGTAAACTATTACATACAGAATGGATAAACAGCAAGGTTCTACTGTATAGCACAAGGAATTATAATGCTTCAATATTCTGTGATAAGCCATAATGGTAAAGAATATGGAAAAAATGTGTATATATGTACAACTAAATCACTTCAATGTACAGTAGAAATTAACATTATAAACCAACTATACGTCAATGAAATAAATTTTAAAAAAAGAAAAGAAAACTATACTGGGACAAGAGACTTCACATATCCAGGAGAAACTAGATGTATAATCACTTTAGCCATGCTCGTTAGACTATTTTATAACATTAGCCGTGAGGTTGCTCAAAGTCCTTTCTTTAATAAATATTTCATTCTAGATGATAATTCGATTAAATCTGAATGAATAAGCTGACAGACTACCATGCCTTAATAGTAGCTAAATATTGTCTTTATGTCCAAACATGCTCGATAAATAATCCCAGATTCATTGCATTCTGTCAGTTTCCCTGTACCCACTCATCTTACAAACTTCTTATCAGTCAGCATTCTTAGTACCAACTGATTCCTAACAGCGAGGGTTGGGCCATCTGGATTCCCACTAGGTAACTTGACTTCCTAGGATGGTGTATTCTGAAGCATCTAGAAGATCTGATGGATGCTCAGTAGAATCTGATACCAGTGTCAGATCACCACAAAGACAGCATAAAAGCTCTCCCCAGGTACATTTTGGACATCTTATTAATCATGTGTTCTAATGAGCTATAGCTTACACAAAAAAATTTACACTAAGCATTTGCTTTCTGCATTAATGAGCACCTAGTACTCAGTCCTTCAAATGGCTGTTCTAGTCAAAGCAGAGCACTGTGTATTTTGCAGAGCTAATATATTTAAGTCTTTCATCACCCAGAATAAATGAGTGATTCCAAGCTGTGGAACAAGAGAATAAAAAGCAATCCCAACAGAATGGTAAATGTGACCAAAAAGTATCATTTCATGCTTTGGAGACAGAGATTAGGACCAATCTTCTGGCTCTAGGACAGAATTTTGTCTCATCAATAAATGAAGAATTGGATTGGGTGAACTATATAGCAGCTTCTAGCTCCAGTATTCTATAAGTTTATAAAACGTTACCTTGCAAAAACACCCGAATAATTAAATATCCCTCAATGTTAGAGAAGGATAGTTGCTTGCAAAGTTCAGGGTGTATTGTTTCTGTTTTTGTTTTCCTGCTCACAAGAGTGGTGAGCTGAGGGGAAAAGAACTGCACAATGCTTGTTCCATGCTTTAGCAGAAAGAAATCTGTGTAGCTGTAGTTCAGGAAACATCTCGACCCCTAGTCTGGAAGATCCTGAGAAGACTGACAAGAGTGTGAGCATGCTGAGATTGAGAGAACCACCCACACGGACACTGCAGGTTTTTAGTTTGGGTGTGATGTTGTTGACTTTCTTCTTTTTGCCACGGATCACACCCCTTACATGCCAAAATGGATTTCACACCTGCTCCACTATCTGAGGTTCGTGACACTGCACAGAAGACAGGGATCAAGACCATCCTCATGGAAAAGAAATGCAAAAAAGCAAAATGGCCTCTGGGGAGGCCTTGCAAATAGCTGTGAAAAGAAGAGAAGCGAAAAGCAAAGGAGAAAAGGAAAGATATAAGCATCTGAATGCAGAGTTCCAGAGAATAGCAAGGAGAGATAAGGAAGCCTTCTTCTACGATCAATGCAAAGAAATAGAGGAAAACAACAGAATGGGAAAGACTAGAGATCTCTTCAAGAAAATTAGAGATACCAAGGGAACATTTCATGCAAAAATGGGCTCAATAAAGGACAGAAATGGTATGGACCTAACAGAAGCAGAAGATATTAAGAAGAGGTGGCAAGAATACACAGAAGACCTGTACAAAAAAGATCTTCACCACCCAGACAATCATGATGGTGTGATCACTCAACTAGAGCCAGACATCCTGGAAGGTGAAGTCAAGTGGGCCTTAAAGAATCACTAGGAACAAAGCTAGTGGAGGTGATGGAATTCCAGTTGAGCTATTTCAAATCCTGAAAGATGATGCTGTGAAAGGGCTGCACTTAATATGCCAGCAAGTTTGGAAAACTCAGCAGTGGCCACAGGACTGGAAAAGGTCAGTTTTCATTCCAATTCCAAAGAAAGG
>SJYQ01000518.1:1070408-1094548 GCA_006410935.1 Redunca redunca | reverse complement strand
AAATAGATGGGGAAACGGTAGAAACAGTGTCAGACTTTTATTTTTGGGGGCTCCAAAATCACTGCAGATGGTGATTGCAGCCATGAAGTTAAAAGACGCTTACTCCTTGGGAAGAACAGTTATGACCAACCTAGATAGTATATTCAAAAGCAGAGACATTACCTTGCTGACTAAGGTCCGTCTAGTCAAGGCTATGGTTTTTCCTGTGGTCATGTATGGATGTGAGAGTTGGACTGTGAAGAGAGCTGAGCGCCGAAGAATTGATGCTTTTGAACTGTGGTGTTGGAGAAGACTCTTGAGAGTCCCTTGGACTGCGAGGAGATCCAACCAGTCCATTCTGAAGGAGATCAACCCTGGGATTTCTTTGGAAGGACTGATGCTGAAGCTGAAACTCCAGTACTTTGGCCACCTCATGCAAAGAGTTGATTCATTGGAAAAGACTCTGATGCTGGGAGGGATTGGGGGCAGGAGGAGAAGGGGATGACCGAGGATGAGATGGCTGGATGGCATCATGGACACGATGGACTTGAGTCTGAGTGAACTCCGGGAGATGGTGATGGACAGGGAGGCCTGGCGTGCTGCGATTCATGGGGTCACAAAGAGTCGGACATGACTGAGCGACTGAACTGAACCGAACCATTATGGGACTCTGCCATTTCCAACCAGGTACACATTTCCTGGGAGAAGGCAATGGTACCCCACTCCGGTACTCCTGCCTGGAAAATCCCATGGATGGAGGAGCCTGGTAGGCTGCAGTCCATGGGGTCGGACATGACTGAGCAACTTCACTTTCCCTTTTCACTTTCATGCATTGGAGAAGGAAATGGCAACCCACTCCAGTGTTCTTGCCTGGAGAACCCCAGGGACGGGTGAGCCTGATGGGCTGCCGTCTATGGTGTCGCACAGAGTTGGACACTACTGAAGCGACTTAGCAGCCGCAACACGTTTCCTACATGGGGCTACAAGAAGTTTGTAAAAACTTTGTGAAAATAAATGTGACTCATGTCCCACACATTGCACTCCTAAAAATTGAATGATGCTTCATATTATTTTGAAAAGTCTTTCAACAGTTATTTATATGACCTATCTTTGTACCTTTGATGCAAAATAATGGTTGCCTTCTTTTGGATGTAAGTTTTATTAGACAGTAAATGGTCTCAAAAAATGTAATTTTAAAAAGAAGCTGAGAGAAAATAAATATTTAGACACAAATGTCTTCTAACTACTCTTGTAATTTAGGGACAGAGTTCATCTTCTACCATGCTTGCTGGTTTTCCGTATATGACTCAGATTTGATGAATGATGAAAAACAATACTGTGAGATCAGGAAGGTAGCACTGGTGGGAAAAAGAACCCACCTGCCAATGCAAGAGACATAAAAGACGTTGAGTTTTTATCCATGGGTTGGAAAGATCCCCTGGAGGAGAGCCTGGCAACCCACTCCAGGAGCCTTGCCTGGAGGCTCCCATGGACAGAGACGCCTGGTGGGCTACAGTCTTTGTGGTCATAAACAGCTGGACACAACTGAAGCCACTTAACAAGCATGAAAGGTCAGGAAAGCAGAATTTATCCTTTGAAAGTTATTTTTATTGAATCCTTCAAAACTACTGAAATTATACTTAAAGTTCTGTGATTTGATGGACCTTTATTTTGAATCCAGTTAAACTTCGGGCTTTGGGCTTTGATCTTTAACTGTGAATTACTCACTATAGGCCTCAGCATGTTCCGTTTTGTAAGAAATTATTGGGCTCCACCCTGGAATGAACTTCCCCAGGGCTGCTTTAATGGTCTGTGCTTTAATGCATGATAGTTTAAAATTTTTCCAATTTGATCAATTCCTTTTAAATTTGAATGAGATTCTGCTTCTCCTCATGTACTCAAATAATGCTATTGACCGGCAATCAGTAGGCCATACACTTTGAGTAGACTTTGGAGTTGTGGAGACTCTCAGTCACTTCTCCTTTGACTAAAAATGCTCCTGACTGGTGACGATACTGGTGAGTCTCTAGCTGTAGAACAGAGTGAAACCCGAAAGTCCACACAGGCTCACACTCAGCCTGGGGCGCCTTGGCACCATCTTCTAACCAGCATCTTCTGTCAGCTGACCCTTATTTTCATCTCTGAAGTATATCCAGGCTTCTGTTAAGTCTTGTTTTCCTCTTTCAATTTCCTTCAGTTGGAATTGCTTTATTTGCCACTACTTCCTAGCTTAGGTTGAATTTCAAGCCAAGGACATTACTGCAAGAGTTGCAAGAGGAGAAAATCAATAACATATGGATTGCCAGTGAAAATGATTGAGTAACTTCTGATACCTCTTTGTATTTAAGGCTCATTGTTTTATCTTTCCCATTTGTGGCCTTATGAGTTTTTATAATGAAATTGTTGTGATTGAAATAAAGACTTAGAAAAGTATCATGTCTACACAAGTTTGTAAATTCTTAAATGGTATGCTTTTATTTTTTAATCTTTCATCATGGACATAAAAAGGATGATTTTCCTCCTAGGCTTTTCAATAAGAAAGAATTTGACCATTTTCTTGTTCAGATTTATAACAAAATGGTCATGTTCAACCTGATGTAGGTTAAAGATATTTGCTGTCCACTAAAATCTTCACTCAATTTCAGCACATTGAAAAATAATTTTTTTTGTATAGTATGATGTATTTATTTTAGATCTGATATTTCTTTCAAACTTTGACCATGAAAGAAAAGATTTAGCACACCTATGAGAAATGTTTTAAATTTTAGTAATCAACCGATCAATCTTTGAGCATTTTGGGGCTTAAGAAAATGTATTTCACTCTGACAGAAAGTGGGGTGGAAGAAGGTTGAGATGCAAGAGTCTGCAGGGCTTGGTAGTCTCCTGGAGAAATATGACTCTGAGGCTCTCCAAACTGCAAATTCAGGGCCATTGATCCTGACTTTACCTTTGGGAAGGCTGATTGAGAAAAGAGCCAGAATCTTGCTGTCGTCTTCAATAATGAATCACTTATACTTTGGTTGTGGGCAACAGAAGTGACTTTAGTTACTGAAATGATAAAAAGTAATTCACTAGCGGGATCACGGATATTTCCAAGATCCAGGAAATACAAAAGACACAACAGACTTCAGAAAGGACAGGAACCAGAACAGCATTGGTGATCCAAGTGCTCATTGAAATCCAGACCAAGGAATAAAATAGCACCCGTTCTTTTCCTTCTCTTCATTTCTTCTTTTGAGATTCAAGTTTGAGTTAGAGAGAGGACAATTTATCTAGCTAGGGTCCTAGATCTGGGTGGGCAAGACTCTGATGGACAATCTGCTATGTTTTTATTCATGGGGGATGTGGAGAGATCGGAAAAGAAAACCAGGAGGCTATTACCAGAAGAAAGCAAGGAAAAAACCAACAGATAAACCTTACAGGCAGTATTTTTCTCATAATCATTGTCCTAATACCCTCCTTTCTCCATAACCCTATGCTGTTGACTCTGTCTTCAGCCCTCCCTTCCCTTTCTTATTCTTGAGAAAGAACTGAAAAACTCCAGTTCAGCTTTGAGAGCAGTAAGTGCATTAAAGAGCTCTTTGTTGGTTAGGCTTTGCCTTGTGGTTTGGTTCCAGAATAGGCTCTGCCTTGTTCTTGAGGACTCCTTGTCTCTGAGATTCCAGTTCTAGGGACCAGGGCCTTATCTCATTTCCTGGATCTGGGTTAAAGCAGGGCCCTGCTATGTGTCTTGCTATGCCCTCATCCCCACAATAGGCTTGGCTGCTTTGCTTCGCTTCCAGTGGACGCCTGGTACCCTGTTCCCTAATATCAGACTCCTCTGGGGCTCCCTGTTTGATTGCTTCTGGATTTCCAAGCACCATACTTCTTCCATCAGAATAATTTTGATATTCCTGGTGGGATCCTAATGATGCCAATTGACTGTCCGCCAAATGTTCTCTCTTTTTCGATTAAGAATCATCTCCTCATATAGTTCTGGCTCATCCAGTATTCCCTTTTAATTCTACCTTTTAAGTTTATTTTAGTAAATATTGAATAGATCCAACACACTAATGATAACATATGTAAGGTTTTAAAAAATACCAAATAAATGTACTCCCCATCCGGTTTAAGAGACAGGATGCAGTGTTGTTCTCTCTTAAAGGTAAATCTTTGTTCAGCTGTTAGCATGAGTGCATTTCCCCTCTAAAGTCAGGGAAACTGTTAGAACTTCAGCTGTAATTGTGCCTGTGTGACCTTAGACTGCAGCTTTAATTTACCACGCAATAGAGAGAAATGTATGTCCTTCATTCAAATGCTCTCAGTCAGTATCTAGCACTCTGACCCCCCTTCTTACACCTGCTCCACAAAGCTGTGCCCAACCTCCAAGAGTCCACTTGTCCTGTGGCAAGATGCTCCCTGATAGTTTAATCAGAGATCATTAACTCCTTTTCAGTTGAATACAAGATGTGCCTTAGAGCAGAGCCCAACAGAGACCTAGGGCTCTGTGACCACGGGAAAGAAGGCTGCACAGAGCCACACTATTTGAGAATCCATTACCAATACCCCTAAGTCACAAGATTCCATAAGAAGCTAAAGGTGTCATTAGCTGCTGTCGTTCAGTCACTCAGTCGTGTCCGACTCCTTGCAGCCCCTCGAACTGCAGCACACCAGGCTTCCCTGTCCTTCACGATCTCCTGGAGTTTGCTCAAACCCAAGTCCACTGAGTCGATGGTGCCACCCAAGCATCTCATCCTTTGTCACCCCCTTCTCCTCTTGCCCTCAATCTTTCCCAGCATCAGAGTCTTTTCAAATGAGTCCATTCTTCACATCAGGTGGCCAAAGTATTGGAGCTTCAGCATCAGTCCTTCCAATGAATATTCAGGGTTGATTTCCTTCAGGATTGACTGATTTGATCTCCTTGCTATCCAAGGGACTCTCGAGAGTCTGAGTGAGTGAAAGTCACTCAGTTGTGTCCAACCTTTTGCGACCCCATGGACTATACAGTCCATGGAATTCTTCTCCAGGTCAGAATACTGGAATGGGTAGCCTATCCCTTCTCCAGGGGATCTTCCCGACCCAGGAATCGAGCCTGTGTCTCTTGCATTGCAAGTGGATTCTCTACCAACTGAGCTATGAGGGAAGCCCAAGAGTCGAGGGTCTCCTCCAATACAATTCGAAAGCATCAGTTCTTTAGTGCTCTGCCTTCTTTTTGGTCCAACTCTTACATTTGTACTTGACTACTGGAAAAACCCAGTACTTTGGCCACCTCATGCGAAGAGCTGACTCATTGGAAAATACTCTGATGCTTCGAGGAATTGGGGGCAGGAGGAGAAGGGGACGACAGAGGATGAGATGGCTGGATGGCATCACTGACTCGATGGATGCAAGTCTGAGTGAACTCCGGGAGTTGGTGATGGACAGGGAGGCCTGGCGTGCTGCAATTCATGGGGTCGCAAAGAGTCGGACACGACTGAGCAACTGAACCGACCGACCGAACTGACTGGAAAAACCATAGCTTTGACTATACAGACCTTTGTCAGCAAAGTGATATCTCTGCCTTTTAATATGCTTTCTACGTTTGTCATAGGTTTTCTTCCAAAGAGCAAATGTCTTTTAATTTCATGGCTGCAGTTACTGTCCATAGTGATTTTAGAGCCCAAGAAAATAAAATCTATCAGTTTCCATTGTTTCCCCATCTATTTGCCATGAAATGATGGGACCAGATGCCATGTCAGTGTTTTGAATGTTGAGTTTTAAGCCAGCTTTTTCACTCATGTAGGAAATTATTCTTCCCTAACTTGACCACTTAAACATCATCCCATTTAAATATCCCTCCTGTTTAACATCAGTGTTTATTCCAGCCTTCCAAATCATTTTCCCCTTGAGTCAGTGTTTCCTTGAGTATATGTCTCAGTTACAGAATTAATTATGCTAGATGGTTATTATTTGTTTAAATGTATCCCTTCACATTAGTTCCTCAAATGCAGGGATCTTCCTTTTCTTATCTTTTTCTCTCTCTGTATCCAGCACCATGATCACCCCTAGTAGGTACTCAATAAATGTGTGTTTCATGAAAGGTGTAGAGGCAGAGTTCAGCTTTACTAGTCTTTCTTAACACAACTTTGATCTAAAAATAACATTTAAGTAGTATGCATGCAAAGAACCTAGCTCTAAGATTGCTGCTCTGATACTTGAAAAGAACCAACAATCAAATTTGCACACTCAATTCATGGAAACATACAATGGTGCCAAACTGCCTTTTTATATATAAATTTTAAGGCCCTCAGCCTATATTCCAAACTCCTACTTTACTAATATATTCTACGTTAACCACTCCCCAGTTCAGATTCTCTGCTTCAGGCTGGCCTTGTCTGTTATTGAGTGGGCAGGGAGAATATTTTATATTCAGCCCGAAGCAGTGACCAGGAACTCTTAATGGGAACACTGACTCTACCCCTCAACTCACACCCCATACTCCCCATCCCCAGGGTGCTAAGTATCACACTAAGAGTATAGGAAAGCTCTATAAATGTTGACAGACAGAATCACACCCATAACTTAGTTAATTTCAGCTTAAATGGATATGTCCAAGTGAATTGCCACCCACATCTGAAATTCCCTGATTTTTCTAGTACTAAGTGCCTTTTTTTTTTTTTTCTTAAAAGAAACTCCATTCTGCTGGCCATAGAAACTATTCAAAATTTCAACAATTGTGACATTGTCTTGCAAAGATCATTAGGGATCTTTTAAAATTCAACTTAGGAAAAAGTCTGTAAATATGTAAAATGTTGTATCTGATTAGGGAAAACAACAGAATTTAACAAATCAGATTCTAAGGAGGACATAATAAGCACTTTAACGGTTACTGTGTGTGGGTTGATTCTGCAGTGGCTGAACAGCTCAGACTATTGAAAGAGCAGTGTTTCTGTGCGTGGGTAGTGGGCGGGAAGGGATGTCCTATATGCAGGCAGCTAAGCGGCAAACATTTGTGATTGCAACGCAGAGGAAAACATTGGTAAAGCTTATGAGCGTAAAACAAGTACACAGAGACTTTCTTGTCAGCCTGCATGCATTACAGCAAGGGTCAGTAACCTAAAGTGCATGGTCTAATTCTGGCTCACTTAAGAGTTTTAAAAATCCTTGGTGGAGCTTTCACCAGCTCAAACTAGATCTGACCGGACATATGTTGGCAGTTTGAATTAATGTAACTTTCCTTTTTCCTAACCAACAGTGTACCACTCAACTTCATTCGGTTTTCTGAATTTAGAATTCAACCGGTGTTGGCTTTATATGGCTATGAAGTGGCTGACATTTTGATGAATAAATTCCAAAATTTATCATTCTTAAAATATGAGTTTCTAGACTTTCTAAGGCATTTTTTTTTTTCTATTATAAGTTCTTGGGAGTTTAAAGGCCTTAAGAAAGTGAAACTCACTTTTTTGGGAGGTGGGAAGGATAAAATCTCATTCAAAAGCAAATTGAAATCTGGGAGTCATTTTTATTTTATTTTTGGGGGGGAGTAATGTTTAAATGAGAATAATTACAAATTAAGTGTAGTAGACAAAGGAACAATCTGAAAATGGTACAGCCACCACATAAGCAATATCAACCAAATAACAACTTTTAAATATAAAATGGGCCTGAAAATGTATGATGGGGGTGGGAAAGAAGAGTATTTGCCAGCTGAAATACTCTGGGGAAAAAACAGGGCTCAAGGGAAAAAGACAATACAGTTGACCCTTGAACAAAGGGAAGGGCACCAACCCTCAGTGCGTTATATGCAGTCAAGAATCTACATGTAATTTATAGTCAGCCCTCCACATATGTGGTTTCCACATCTGTGGATTCAACCAACTTTGGTTCCTACAGTATTTCCTGTTGAAAAAAAATTTCATACAAGTAGACCTGAGCAGTTCAAATTTGTGTTGTTCAAGAGTCAACTGTTAGGAAAAGGACTCTCTGGCATGCCATTCAACTCATTCACAAAAGCAACAGGAACCATCACTTTCAGAGTCTGAACTCAGGAGTTCTGGAAAGGTTTGTCTGCAACCAGATCCTCATCCACCTTTGGTATTTCCATCCCTTAAAATGCCTTCTAGAGAGATCTTGGGGGCAAGAGTGTTAGATTGTGTCCAAAAAGTTCTCTGATACAAACTACAAATATTCCTGACATGGTAAAGCAGTATATTATTAATGCTGAGTCATTTCATCAAAAGAATGGAAATTCTGCAAGAATGAAGAGGAGGGAGATAGTTTTGGAGTAGATACCACTGACCCGGGAGTGTGAGCACGCAAGACTGGCACTGAAACAATGGGAAGGATTCTGAACTTGGAATGGGGAAATAAGGATGATGGGAGTTAGAGAAGTGTGCAAATACTTTTTAATTTCATTTTTTCCTAGGATAAGACTATTTTAATTCTAGCTTTCTAAAGTTAGCACAATGATAATGCTTTATAGTATCTGGTAGTTTCTTTAAACACCTGATAAAATTTAAGGTGCAAAGAACACAAGCTATAGAATTATAATCTAGGTTTAAACCACTCTCTGCTTCAGGCAAGTTAAACTCTCTGAAGCTAATTGGGGCTAGCAATATGTCTAGTGGACATATGTGGATGGCCTTCCTGGCATTCAGTTCTCTTTTCCCTTTTCCTAAGAAAATTCCCCTATTTCCCAGCCAGTGGCAGTTTGGGAAGGATTAAACACAATTCTAACTCTAATAGTTGGCTTTGATGAGGACAAACTAATCATTTCATCAATATAGGCTAAGGTTGCTTAGAGAGACTTTAGGGGTGGAGATGAGGCTTCTGGGACACATGCTAATTCTTCTAAGACGTCTGCAATAGTAAGAGACTCTGACTACTCTTACATATGGTGTGATGTGCTGATGTGAGTCGTGGAATGACTGCAGCCATTTTGCTACCATAAAGGAAGCCAGCTGAAATGGATTTGATCCACAAAAGAGGGCAAAGCTGAGAGAACTGAAGAGAAATTCAGCCAGAGCAATGCTGAAATTGTACCTGAAGACTCACCTACTGGACTTTTTAGTTAAACAAGCCAATACATTCCTTCTATTACTTAAGCTAGGTTTTGATTACATGTTCTTTTACTTGCCACCAAAAGATTGCTAACCAATACATGGATCTGATAGGATTTTTGTGAGGACTGTGGCCTAGCATAGCGCTTGGTATATAACTATTAATTAAACTAACATCTCTCTACTAGTTTTTTTTTTTTAATTAACAAATATATGGTGAACATCCAGAATGTCATGTATTACATGACACAAAGTTCTAGGATCATGAAGATAAATAAGACTGGATCTCTGCTCTTAAGGAGCTTATGAACAACTAAGTTGTATATACTAGTCTTTCAATAATATTTGGCTATCACTAGAAAAGTGTAAGTAATCAGAAACTGTGTCCTTTCATCTAGGATACGAAGTTAGGTTACCTAGAACTTAATTTGTGAATACAGAAATATTGACTAAAAAGTTAGGCTATCTGAATATATTAATATTGACTATAGTAAGGTAATCTGATCATTTCTTTAGAAACAGATAAATAGCATATAATCAATGTTAACTAGGTTTTAGCTGTGGTTTTCACTTCTTTACAAATATCAATTTGGTATCATTTAAAAATATAAACATTCTTCTGTGACTTAAAAAGTAATCTAGTAAGTACAGCACAATTTCTAGTATGTCTCATTTAAGTATATATTTATTGTAGTTCAGAAGAACTTGTAGATCTTTTGTAAATGCAGAAGCATTTTTTCCTAGGATTTCCAGCTGGACTTCTGTTGCGACTGCTGCTAGTATTTTCTGAGTGGGAGAGTGCTATTTTTAGAGCCAGAGTACAGTTGCTATTATAAGCTTTCCTAAGAGTAGTAATACTTACCAGTGACCATTACTTAAAATTTGGTTGGCTTCTGAAGTGATTTAAATTTACTTCTTGATAGTTCGGGGAACAATACATGGTATATGATTATGATTCTTCTTTAAGTTATTCTTACACTAGCATCACACTGAATTGGGTATTATAATAATTATTTATGCAGTATAACTTTGCCAAGTTGATCATAGTAATTTTCCTTTGTTATATCACTCTTTGCAAAGGGGAGCACCTACTCTAAGTGGGTGGATTATTCTCAAAAGTGAGTTAAAATGTACCAATAAAATGTTTAAAATTGATTAATGATACAGCAACTGGACTGGTTTCAAAAATAACAAGTGTTGGACACAAGCTATGTCTAAAATCATTTTCCGTATTATTTCAAACCAATCCATTTCAGCCAAAGAATGTACTACTCTCTTTAGCAATCTCAAATGTTGGCCTATTTAACTGAAATTTCAATGAGGAGTTTCAATGAGTAGTATCTGATTTCACTTTCACAGGCAGAAGTTAATCAATAAGGAGTGCATGCACTCCAAATAGTTTCTCTTCAAGGTAGGAAATAAATTCATGTAATGCTCCCTAAGGAAGCAATATGTATTTTCTACAAATGATGATTAAAAGAAAAGATAAGGCAGCAAGATAAGAAGTAAACACGTTATTACCACCTGATGTGTCATTCAGTCTATCGTTGATGAATGAAGTGTTGTTTGCTTGTCCAGCAGATTGAGCTAAACTTCTTTTTGAATCTGCCGATTGACTGACAGTACAGTTGCTCTCCAAGTTTCACTGATTTTTCACAATCCATAATTAAATGTTGGATATTTTAAAACTTTGTTTTATATTAAAAGTACGAAGCAGAGAGGTAAATACCAAGAAAAGACTTGCTGGCCAGCACCTATTACAAAGGGAAGACCTTTGTTCCCTGTTTCAATGTTGGTTGGTTTTTGTCTCTTTTCTCATTAGCACTGTATCAGCTTAAAGTCAATTCCAAAGATGAATGGTTCTTTCTCCTCCTCTTCCTCATCATCATATTAAATCTTTGTCTGCTTATGCAGAATTCAAGTAATTCAAGGACTTTTGGGACTGAGTCAGTCCTTGTGCATCTATGATTAAAAGTGAAGGTCACTTCCAGATAGGATAAGATGTAAACCTGTTTTTCTCACTCCTCCCTGCTAAGTACAAATATAGACCGTAGAAATGGTCCATGAGACAACTGAAGAAGACATGTGAAATGTGTTTAGAAGAAAGCAAGGTGATTTGTGACCCTAAGATTGTAGAAACAATATAACTGTAGGAACAATAGAATCTCCCTACCCAACAAAGGAAGGCCATCCAGACCCAGGATACCTTGATTTTCAACCTAGCAATAGTAGGCAGCTCAGTGGGCTCATTCATTTCCCAGATTCCCTCTGACAATACCACATAAGCCTGACACCACCAGCAAGTGAGATGTATTGGGAACACTGCTAGGAATAGGTGACCAGAGGAGGTAGCCTCCTCCTTTGCTGGGCTTGAGATTCCCATTTTCCATTGAAAGATATTAAGGCAGGCAGGCAGAGCTAGCAGGAGAGACCCAGCATGGTAGCATGGTCTGGGAAATCTCTTTGTCCTCTCCTTCCTCCCCTCTGCAGGGGAGCAGGTTGGGGTGAGAAAGGGCAGGAGTGATACTTTTCTTCCAGATGATAGATGAAAGAAGAACAACAAATTTTATGAGGGCCATATTATCCTGATGCTAAAACCAGACAAAGGTAGCACCAAAAAGCAAGCAAACAAAGGTACAGACCCATATTTCTCAGGAACCTAAATCCTCAACAAAAATCTGCAACAAAATATGGGAAAACAACAATATGTTAAAAAAATTATACCATGATCAAGTGGCTCTTATTCCAGGTACGCAAGCCTCGTTAAATATGCAAAGCTCAATCAATGCAATCTACTGTTTTATCACCAACATTCATAATGGCATTTCAATTAATGCAGAAAAGCATTTAGTTACAAAATCTAATACCCTGTTTATGATGAAAACTCAGCAAATTAGGAGAAGATAATTAACACAACCTGATAAAGAGCATCTACAAAAACCCTACAACTCATATCAAACTTAATGGTAGAAGACTAAGTTAAGATTGGGGCTTCCCTGCTGGCACAGGGAACACAGTGGTAAAGAATCTGCCTGCCGATGCAAGAGATGTGAGTTCCATCTCTGGGTGGGGAAGATCCCCTGAAGGAGGAAATGGCAATTCACTCCAGTATTCTTGCCTGGAAAATCCCATAGACAGAAAAGCCTTGTGGGCTACAGTCGATGGGGTCGCAAAGAGTCAGATACAACTGAGCACAACACTCTCTAAGATCAAGGTAAGGAGGTCGACTCTTAGCATTTTAATCAACATATTGCTGGAATTTTTTAAAAATAAGTTATTGCCATTGTGATAAGCAAAAAAGTATAGTTTGTAAAAGAAAACAATCTGTAATGTCAGGTGAAATGATTGTCTACACAGAAAATAACAAGAAGTCTACAAAATATAACCGCACAAATTCCTAGCACTAGAAAAAGAGTTCAACAAGATGGTTCAAGATCAATACACAAAATGAACATGCAGAAGTCACAGTTTAGAACACAATACCATTTATAATAATTTCTCCAAAGAAAATACTTAGATGTATACTTAAAGACAAGTCTAGACTTTAAATGCTGAAAATTATAAAACACTGATGCTGGGAAATCAAAGCAAGACTAACCAAAAGGAGGCAAATACCATATTTATAGACTGTAAGACTCAACTGATTGAAGATGTCAGTTTTCCTCAAATGCATCTATAGGCTAAATACAATTTGTACCAAAATTCCAGCAAGAATTTTGCAGTTACAGACAAGCTTATTTAAAAATTCATATGGAAAATCATAGGCCCTAGAATAGCTTAAAATCACTACAAAAAATAAAGTGGGAAGAATTACTCGGTATTAAGTCTTTTTACATAGTCATAGTAAGGAAGAATGTGGTATTGGCAGAGGGATACACAATAAGTAATAAGTACTTTTTGAACAAGTAAAGCAAAACAAAAGTGCTCAGACTTAATACCTGTACAGAAATTAACTCAGAAAGAATCACGGCTTCCATGTAAAATGTGAAACTCCACAACATCAACCAGTTTTTGGCTTGTGGGATCTTAGTTCCCTGACCAGGGGCTAAACCCTGGGCCACAGCAGTGAAACTGTGGAGTCCTAACCACTGGACCTGGTAGTTTAGTTGGTAAAGAGACCGCCTACTGTGCAGGAGACCCAGGCTCTGTCCCTGGGTTGGGAAGATCCTCTGGAGTAGGAAATGGCAACCCTCTCTAGTATCCTTGCCTGGAGAATTCCAGAGACAGAAGCGCCCGGCAAGCTACAGCTGATGGAATCACAAAGAGTCAGACATGACTAAGCCACTAACAACCACTGGACCACCAAGGAATCTTCTAAATCCCAAATCCCCTTATAGAAGAAAACAACAACAACGAAAAAAATCTTTAGGATCTCAAGGCAGGAAAAGACTTCTCAGACATGACAGAAAGTGAAAGTGAAATCACTCAGTCGTGTCCGACTCCTTGTGACCCCGTGGACTGTAGCCTACCATGCTCCTCTGTCCATGGGATTCTCCAGGCAAGAATTTCTGGAGTGGGTTGCCATTTCCTTCTCCAGGGGATCTTCCCAACCCAGGGATCAAACCCAGGTTTCCCGCATTGGAGGCAGACGCTTTAACCTCTGAGCCACCAGGGAAGCCAAAGCATTTTCCATGTAAGGAAAACTTGATAAATTAAACTTCATCAAAATTTTAAAATTTGCTCAGAGAAAGATCCAGGGAAGAAAATGAGAAGACAAGGGAGAGACTGGGAGAAAATGTCTGCAAAATGCTTATTTGACAAAAGACTGCTATCTTTAATATATAAAGAACTCTCAAAATTCAATATTGAGACTTCCCTGGTCTTCCTGTGGCTAAGACTCCATGCTTTCAGTGCAGGGGCCCTGGGTTCAATCCCTGATCAGGGAACTAGATCCCACATGTTGCAACTAAGAGTTCATATGCTCCAACTAAACCATCCCTTATGCCGCAGTGAAGACTGAAGATCCTGTATGCCCCAACTAAGACCTAGTGCAGCCAAATAAATACTTTTAAAAAACCCTCAATAGTAAAATACCAAACAACCCAGTTAGAAAGTAGACAAAAGGCACAAACAGTTATGTGATCAAACAAGTTATATAGATGGCAAGTAGTCACATGAAAAGATATGTAACATCATTAGCTTTGGGTGAAACGCACATTAAAACAATAAAGAGATACCACTACACACCTCTCAGAAGGGCTAAAATTTTAAAAACTAGGAACAGTACCAAATGTGGGTGAGAATTAGAGTATGAATCACCCATACTGATGGAAATGTAAAATATTTCAGCCACTCTGGGAAATAGCTTGTCAGTTTCTTAAAAAAACTAAACATCTAATTATTGATATCATACGACCTAACACATGTATTCCTGGGCATTTATATCAGAAAAATGAAGACTCACAATCGTACAAAAACCTGTACTTAATGTTCACAGTAGCTTTATTCATAATAGCTACAAACTGGAATCAAACCAAGTGTCCTTCAATAGATAAGCAGTTACATAAACTGTGGTAAATATTATATGGTACATAGCACTACTTTGCAGAAGGCAATGGCACCCCACTCCAGTACTCTTGCCTGGAAAATCCCGTGGATGGAGGAGCCTGGTAGGCTGCAGTCCATGGGGTCCCTAAGAGTTGGACACGACTGAGCGACTTCCCTTTCACTTTTCCCTTTCATGCATTGGAGAAGGAAATGGCAACCCACTCCAGTGTTCTTGCCTGGAGAATCCCAGGGACGGGGGAGCCTGGTGGGCTGCCGTCTACAGGGTTGCACGACTTAGCAGTACTACTTAGCAACAAAAAGAAATGGACTATTCAGTGAAAGTTGAAGAAGTAGTAGCAGGAGGAGGAGGAGTACAAGCAGTGGAAAAACAGACATCTGCGAAGTAGAAGAAAAAGGATGGGGAGAAAAAAGCATGACTGAAAAACCACTTTCGGAGGAAGAACCATGCCTAGCAATTGCAGGCCCAGAGAAGAAAAAGGAAAAAAAAAAGAGTTAATGATGACTACTGGAAGGAGCCATTCTTTCGAAGACTTCATCATCGAATCACCTGGATATATCATGCATAAGACTCAGTCAGAAATATACCAGAGATGCTCTCTGAAATAACCAGTGGGAGGTCAGATGAAACGAAACGATTAATCAATAGCATTTCATATCTACGTGTGCCTTGACGTCAACTCTGTCAATTTTACTATGTCACCATTTCTTAGAATATCTGCTATACACATAAAAATATTTTCTTTGTATTAAAAAAAGAAACGGACTATTGACAGATGCAACAACTCGAATGAAACACCAAGAAATTAGGCTGAGCAAAAAAAAAGCCCGTCCTGGTGGATCCTTCCCTGCAGTGAGGGGGGGTGGGGACATGACGGCTCCCTTTCCTGAGACCTCAGAAGTGACCTGTTTTGGAAAAGGCCAGTACTGGTCAGCCTACGGGTCTGTAAAGAGGAAAGAGAAGACCCGGAGCCAGCTGTCCTGACCAACTAGAGAATAGCAGCCGGCGGCAGGGTGGACTGGACGGGCCTGTTGAAAATAAGCCTCAAGAATGCAAGTGACTATGCTGCTCGGATTCCTTTTCACCCCCTGGAGTGTGACAACCTGGGTCTGAAGGGCCAGCAAGTTACCTTAGAAGTCACTCGAGCGTCTCCTTGGAAACCACACGTCTTAAATCCTGATGTGATGCAAGAGGCAGTTCAGGACCCCAGGCTTTTCCTTGCTGAGAGCCTGGGAGCGAGTGAGGTCCTGCTTTGGCCCGCTCAGACTCCTTTCTGTGGCCTGCCGCCGCTGGGCACTCACACCTGTGAGGACTTCCCAGGGCATGAAGCCCATGCAGGCCAAAGGGGGCCTGTTAACTGGCGGTGCTAGAAAGATCTCCACGCTTTCCTTCCCTATTTAAATCACCTCTTTGCTCCAGGTGAAGACCTTTGATGATTGAAAGGGGAGGAGAAAAGTGTTAAAGAGAAACATATGCTATTTTATTATAAAATATTCTCGAAGAGACTTCTAGCCTTTAGTCTCAATAAATGACTCCAGGTCCTCTACTTTTCTAGTGGGACAAGTTTCAATCAGAAGTTGGCTCCATAGAACCTGAAGTTTACTCACCCAAGTTCAAAAGGCACTTAAAAAAAAAATTAGAAATTACAGTGAGTAGCCGTTTCCCAAGCTCACTGACATCTCATACTTTTGGGGTTTATCCCTGCAATGCGTTAAATTACTCCAAATCCTTGGAAGATGGAGGTCATTCCAGTCCTTGGAAGATGGAGGTTAATGTCTCATCCAGTGAAAAAACTGAAATGTATTATACTTACAGTACTTGGAGAAGGAAATGGCAACCCACTCCAGTGTTCTTGCATGGAAAATCTCATGGACAGAGGAACATGGAGGGCTACAGTCTATGGGATTGCAAAGTGTCGGACACGATTTAGCAAGTAAACAACATAGTATTTAGAAAAACCTTTATCCTAACCTATGCTCCTTCATCAAAGGACAAGATAATGAGCAAGCCTGGCTCATCTGCTAATCAAAACAGCTGTGAACCTTAGTGATGACTGTGGCACCTCCTCCCCTTTCCACACACATGTGTGCCTGTTGCCCATCAAGTAGTCTTGAGTTCCTTTATTGGAGGGGGCTGTAGGGAAGGCCTCTGTGAATTGTTTAGAGGGTAATTCTGCTGTTCTGCTGTTGTTTTTTAGTCATTTATTTGTCTCTGACTCTGCCATGCCAAGTACTATATAGCCTGCCAGGCTGCTCCTGTCCAGGGGATATCCCAGGCAAGACTACTGGAGTGAATTGCCATTTCCTTCTCCAGGGTAATCTTCCTGACTCAGGAATTGAACCTGGGTCTCCTGCTTAACAGAATTCTTTACCACTGAGTCACCTGAGAAGCCCAATTCTGCTGAGTATTGAAATTTTAGGAAGTAGTCACAAGATAAGGGTCGGACACAACTGAGCAACTTCACTTTCACTTTTTACTTTCATGCATTGGAGAAGGAAATGGCAACGCACTCCAGTGTTCTTGCCTGGAGAATCCCAGGGACGGGGGAGCCTGGTGGGCTGCCGTCTATGGGGTCACACAGAGTCGGACATGACTTAGTAGCAGCAGCAGCAGCAGCAGTCACAAGATAGAGCATTCCCAAAAGGTGTTTTTCTAATCAATGGCAGTCTCAAGAACTGGGACCTTTGAGCAAAAAGGACACATCACTCAGTATGTCAGAAGGTTCCTGGCTCCTTGGTGCTTTCCCAGATGTTCATTCTTGGGCCTGCCTTTTCACTTAGCCTCCTGAGGCATCTAGTTGATGAATGTTTTCTCTCTGGTGGGAATAGTAATGTCCTATAAATTCTTGGTATGAAATTTTCCATGTCAAACTCATTTTTGCCTTAAAAAAAAAAAAAGCCCATGCCCAAAGGTTACATACTGTATGATCACATTTGTAACTACTTCTGAAATAACAGAATTTTAGAAGGAGCAGAACACTGGTTGCCAGGGATTAGAGTGAGGAGGATAGTTTTGAGGAGAAGGTAGGAGAGAGAGATGAGTATGTCATAAAATGGTAAATTTTATTTTTAAAAAGGGGGGTCCTTGTGATGTTCGGTATTATAACTGGTCATTATATGAACCCACACATTGTATATATACAATATCACATAAAACTTCACACACACACACACACACAGAGACACAGACCACAAACGAGTACAAGTAATACTGGGGAAATTTGAATAAAGTAGGTGGATTTTATTAACATCAATATCTTGGTTATGATATTATGCCATAACTTAGCAAAATGTTATCATTGGAGTAAACTGAGTGTAATGTACTGGGATTTATATTATTTCTTATAATTGTGTATGAATCTATCATTATTTGAATAAACACTTAAATTAAAAGAAATGAAAGTCAGATTTATAACTAGAACCTTGAAGTTGGTAAATGCGGGATAATCAGAAGTTGATTGCAGATTTACAGATTTTATTGATCTAATTTTAGATACTGAAAAACATAAACAGAATAATTTGAGATAGTTTTACATAGACATTCTATCCAGAAGGGATTCGATAAGGTAATTAGGATATTCGTCACTACCCTCAGCTTTAGTGGAATTCATGCTCTTCCAACAATGTTCTTTGATGCCTCTGAAATTTAATGTATTCAATAGTACTTGGAAACTGGTTGATATAATTTTTAATGTCAGTGACTGGCAATTTTTTCAGGTGTTTCTGAAGGGAAAATTCCTGTATAAATTTAATTTCCTCCAAATATTTTTCATTTGCAAGGAGTAATCTCTCCTTGTATTGAAGTTTTATGTTCTTCTCCATACTTTAATTAAAGTATAAATTATAGGGAAAGCATAGCCTATACTCCAGCTATTTTCCATTTTTGTCCTGAACCGAGTCATGATGTAGTCCGCTGAGACATTATGTCCAATATACTGCCAAATTTATCCTTTTATAATAATTAAAGTCATTGTAAAGAATGTATAATATAAATCACTCCAAGATATACAAAATATAACCTGTTCAAAGCTATTTTCAGCACATTTTCAAGAGGCTTCCCATAAAGTAACTTTCAAATATGAATTTTTGGGGTGATGCTTTATAAGATACCTTATCTTCCCTTGTCTCCCTTAGTATGGATTTGAAGAAAGCTCAAAGTGGATAAGATTAAAATATCAACTTGTGCTAACATTCTCTTTTTTCTCCAGAAGATGAATACATAGAAGTGCTCAGATCACAAATAGATAAACTTATGTCTGACAGTGGGAATCCCAGGTGGCACAGTGGCAAAAAAAAGCCTGCCTGCCAATGTGGGAGATGCAAGAGATGCAGGTTCAATCCTTGAGTTGGGAAGATCCCGTGGAGTAGGAGATGACCACCCACTCCAGTATTCTTGCCTGCCAATAAGCTTTTTACCACTTATGTGGTAACAATTTTCACCTGGGCTTATTCCTGAGATTCTGGCCCCATTCATTCATCATATATAGAAACTTATTTAAGAGTTTGAGTCTAACCTGGGGTAGGTATGTGGTGGTAAAAAGGATCCTAAAACCACCATTACAGCAAGATTAAATTAATGTGTTAAGAATGCAATGGAGTTAATTCAGATCGGTGTGTGTGTTAGTTGCTCAGTTGTAGGCAGACCAGAAATTACATGCCTAAGAGTCCTTCAGTTTAGTAATGGTCTGAGTCAGCAAGAATTCCCCGGGCACTCCCACCTGCAAGAGTCAGTGGAAACCAAATCAATTCTCTGAAGCATGTGTGCAACTAGAGGGGTGGGCATGTTGCCAATACAGTCTGTAGAGATCATCTTGTTATGACATCAACCATAAGAGAACTGTCAGCCCATGAAAAACAAAGCAAATGCAAAGGGATCTGTTAATACAGAAAATGCATACACCTCGGTTAATATTTTGAAAATACATATGCATATTAGATATTTTGTAGTTGGTGTTAATTTTATAGATTTTATAAATTCTATTACTATTTGGACTTTTAACAGGCCTTGTTTTAACTTTTAATCTTTCCAAAATATACCCCATAGCCTTTAAACTCTTGAGAGTTAATTAAATTACAATTAAATGGTATACTCAGCAGCAGAGAACAATTTCATCAATTAGGAAAGTAAAAGTAGGGCTTTATTTTCAGGGTTTTCGTTATAAAAAGGATATCATTAAAGGAAGGGTGATTTTGTGATTCCTAACTGATAACGTGTAAATGGAAAAAAAAACTGATCTTGACCAACATCAATATCCAGAATTATTTTCTATAAGCTATATTAACACCAAGGAATACTCTGATTATGGTAATGAGGCAGACTGAAACAGTAGTGTGTAGACAGCCAATTGTTAAATAATGAAGAATTTTTGTAAGACAGCTGATGTCACATTGATAACTTGGAATTGGCCATGGTGGGAATATTTAAGTTACGAAAATTAGCAAATTCTACAAACCACCAAGAGCTCCCCTTTCCTCCCCAGAGAGCCAGTTGTTAAATACTTACCAGCGTACCACTGGAGTTTACTCATACTGGTAGAGAAAGTGCCTTATTCATTTGTGATTTTGAGGAGGAACTGAGGGAGGTCCTACACATCTTAAAGTAACTTCTTAACTAGTTTGCCATGATAAGCATTAGACCATTGTTAGATAGAGAATTGTATCCAGAGAGTCAGTCTGATAGTGAATTACAACCTAGAAAGCTATGATAAATTGTTATATTGTCTTGTACAATTGGCAGAACTCTCAACATGGTTGGTGTCATTTGATCTTTACAACCATCCTAGAGAGCGGGTTTCGTTACTATTCTCATTTTATATGTGTGGTAACTGAGGCTCAAATGGATTTAGTATCTTTTTTGAAGGTTACACACCAGTGATGGAACTGATAAACTCACACTATACCTGTATATCTAACCGTAGGATACCTTCCACTGTGTCGTGTTTCGGGCTTCCCTGGTGGCTCAGTTGAGCCCCAGGGGTTTGCTTTCATCTCGAGTGCTGCTTTAGACCTCTATCTGTCAGTAGCAGTCAGGGAATTAGAAACCACTCTAGGTATTTCAGGGCTTCCCTCGTAGTTCAGATAGGAAAGAATCTGTCTGCAGCAAGGGAGACCCAGATTCAATCCTTGGGTTGAGAAGATCCCTTGGAGAAGGGAATGGCCACCCACCCCAATATTCTTGTCAGAAGAATTCCATGAACAGAGGAACCTGGAAGGCTACAGTTCGTGGGGTCCCAAAGAGCTGGACATGACAGGGCAACTAACACTTTCACCTTCTAGGTATTTTCTAGCCTTTATGAAGGCTTTTTTTTTTTTTTAATGAAAATTTTATAAAGTCTGGAAGATAAAATAAGGAAGGTGATATCTAGAAGTCAGTAATTGTAGGAAGTTGCTCTCACTCTCAATCTTGAAGATATTTGGAAAGCTAGCTTTGTTCAAGAGTCTCCTTAGCAACTCCTGTTTTTCTAGTCAGTTAGTGGTTTGTACACTTTAGGGTGGGTCAGGTTGGAAAATAGGAAAGGTACTGAAGAGGTCAGGGAGAAGTTATCCTACCAGCTTTGTTCTATTGTAGGCGGAAAGATCCACAGTGAGGTTGATTAGAATCAAAGAATGATTTTAGAATTAGCTCAAGGTCTAGAAGTGGGGTTAAAGTGGAATTAGTTTCAACACATTTAGATTTGATTTATTTTCCAAAAACAAAGGTGCCCTTGCTTCCTGTCTGAGAACGCATGATATTCTTCAGGATCGGTTTCAAAGTGATCTGGCAGTCTACAGTTTGTATCAAGAGATGTAATTGAAGGTGAAAAAGAGCCATTTACTACACCAGGGATCAACAAAACTTGATCTAGAAGTCTTTTACAGTTCAACATGATTGAATTTATTTGCTCACATGAGGCAATGCAGAGCCAATGGCAGTGAAGGATGGCTGGATGAGATACAAAGCAAAAATGCTTCACAACAAAACAACTGCTTATTTTTCTGTTGTATGTCATATACATGAACATATTTACATATTATATGCATACATAGTATATACACTATGTGACATTTGTTGATTATATATTATCCAAAGGTATATGATAGTGTATATGTGTATATGTGTGTACACATACACACACATTTAGAATGTAGATAGCTACAAACTCACAGCGACACCCTTTATGATTGCTGATCCCACCCTCGATCTTGTCCAGGCTCAGCCAATGGCCTGGCAGCAGTCTCATACCACAATAGAGAATCCATAAAACATATAATCTACTTGCAGACAGTAGAGAGACATATGGGAAACTCACATTAGTGAGACCACAATGCAGAGATCGTAAAGGGAGAAATTATGTTTGAGGTAAAAGAGGGTAAGAATTAGCCCTTTGGTGGGACTGGAATGTCAACATCATCAGGCTAGGGCATTTGAAATGCATTTTGTTTTTCAGGAGCTGAAAATCTGTTAACTCACAATAGATTCATCTTACGCACATTTCTTAGGCTTGAGACATGACAAAGATTTAAGTTGATTCTCGCATTTTTTTACCTTAAACTCTCCAGGCTGTTAGAATCCTTGTTGCTTCATTTACTTTACACGTGGAAACTCTGTATTAAGTAGAGGACAATTTTAGATCTTAATATACTTCTAAGTTTCTGGCTCCCTAACATCAACCCAGGGGTTTGATGTCTGTTTAAAGGATAACTGACGTGGCATTCACCAAAAGGAAACACGATGTAGAAGGTGGCAGAATTCTCCAGCTCTCCCCACAACAAAATCATACCCCTTTGTTGGAAGGCAGTCTCTCTGAGTAGTATCAAATCACCAGAAAAAAAGCTCTGGCTTTACCCTCAGCATCGACTGGAAAGACAGGGGACTTTATTTTCTGATCATTTGACATTTGATAACCTTCATTTAGGGGCTTCCCAAGTGGCACTAACTGGCTGGCTAAAGCAGGAGGTGCTGGAGACATGGGTTTGATCCCTGAGTCGGGAAGATCCCCTGGAGGAGGGCATGGCAGCCCACTTCAGTGTTCTTGGAGAAGAGACTGGCAGGCTACAGTCCACAGGATAGCAAAGAGTGAAAACATGACTGAAGCAACTTAGCATGCAAGCACAACCTTCATTTAATATTTATTCGTTTATTATTTTGGCTACATTGGGCCTTAGTAGTAGCATGCAGGATCTTTTGTTTTGGCTCACGGGCTTAGTTGCCCCTTGGCATGTTAGATCTTAGTTCCCTGACTAGGGATCCAACCTGGGTCCCCTGCAATGAAAGATGGACTCTTAACCTCTGGAGCACCAGGGAAGTCCTGACAACCTTCCTTTAGCCTACTGAAAGCTACTATCTTTGAGAAAGAAAAGTTGTGTGCCATAACACAAACACCTAGATTATTAAACTATATACTGACTCTCACAGCTCTCAGCGCCTTCATTACTACTTCTCTGCTCCTAGTCATCATGTTGTGTGTGCACTGTTACAATAGCTTTCTTAATGGTTGCCCTTCTGGCCTAATTCCTTCAGAGCAGGCAGAGAGACCCTCTTCAGATATAAATTGAATTATGCCAAGTGAAAATTGAAAGTGTTAGTTGCTCAGTCATATTCAACTCTTTGCCGCCCAATGGATACTGGAGTGGATAGCCATGCTCTTCTCCAGGGGATCTTCCCAACCCAGGGATCAAGCCCAGGTTTCCTGCATTGGAGACAGATTGATTATCGTCTGAGCCACAGGGAAGCCTGAATTATGCCAAGCTCCTTGATAAATCCCCCAGTGGCTTTCCTTTACATTTCTCATTTGTAAAAATGGATTTAACAAAAATGCCTACTCACTGAGGTTCTGAAAATTAAATAAGTATGTGGTATATAGTAGGTACTCAATAAATGTTCAGTGGTATCATTGCTAATATTATTACATTTGTTCAATGTGTAATGAGTTGATAGTGATTTGCTACTTAAAACATTTTTTGAATTACTTTTGATGTTTCGGTTGATAATTTTTTGGAAGAATCATTAACCATTGCTAAATAAATTAGTCCCAGCTACTACACATTTTGGAATGCTGTATACACAGAATGCATATGTGGGAAGCAGCTTCATATGCAACTGACTGCCTGATCCTGCTTATTTGTTTGGGTTTGTATTTGAAGATGGTGCTTCCCAGGTGGCTCTAGTAGTAAAGAACCCGCCTGCCAAGGCAGGAGATGTAAGAGACTTGGGTTTAATCCCTGGGTCGGGAAGATCCCTTGGAGAAGGAAATGGTAACCCATTCCAGGGATCTTGCCTGGAGAATGCCATGGACAGAGGAGCCTGGCGGGCTACAGCCCACAGGGTCGTAGAGAGTTGGACACAGCTGAAGAGACGTATCACGCACACATATTGGAAGATACTATTTTTTCTCTTGTAAAACACTTTAAGAGTGCCTGCTGAGTCTTGTACCTCAGTTTCGTCTGCTCCGGAAGATGAATACTTTTCTCTTCCAGGTGCCCCTCAGGAACCCCTAGTGTGAAATTCAGGAAAGCCACACTCAGGTCAGAATGACCCAATCTTGCCTGGAGAATCCTATGGACAGAGGATCCTGGCAGGCTACAGTCCAAAGGGTTGCAGAGTCGGACACAACTGAAGCTATCTAGTGCGTGCACACACACACACACACACACACACAC
>SJYQ01000518.1:1048709-1068698 GCA_006410935.1 Redunca redunca | reverse complement strand
AGACAGCCATTTTGCTTTTTTGCATTTCTTTTCCATGGGGATGGTCTTGATCCCTATCTTCTGTACAATGTCAGGAACCTCATTCCATAGTTCATCAGGCACTCTATCTATCAGATCTAGGCCCTTAAATCTATTTCTCACTTCCAGTGTATAATCATAAGGGATTTGATTTAGTTCATACCTGAATGGTCTAGCAGTTTTCCCTACTTTCTTCAATTTAAGTCTGAATTTGGCAATAAAGAGTTCATGATCTGAGCCACAGTCAGCTCCTGGTCTTGTTTTTGCTGACTGTATAGAGATTCTCCATCTTTGGCTGCAAAGAATATAATCAATCTGATTTCGGTGTTGACCATCTGGTGATGTCCATGTGTAGAGTCTTCTCTTGTGTTGTTAGAAGAGGGTGTTTGCTATGACCAGTGCATTCTCTTGGCAAAACTCTATTAGTCTTTGCCCTGCTTCATTCCGCATTCCAAGGCCAAATTTGCCTGTTACTCCACATGTTTCTTGCCTTCCTCCTTTTGCATTCCAGTCCCCTATAATGAAAAGGACATATTTTGGGGGTGTTAGTTCTAAAAGTTCTTATAGGTCTTCATAGAACCATTCAAATTCAGCTTCTTCAGCATTACTGGTTGGGGCATAGACTTGGATTGCTGTGATATTGAATAGTTTGCCTTGGAAATGAACAGAGATCATTCTGTCATTTTTGAGATTGCATCCAAGTACTGCATTTTGGACCCTTTTGTTGACCATGATGGCTACTCCATTTCTTCAAAGGGATTCCCTCCCATAGTGGTAGATATAAATGGTCATCTGAGTTAAATTCACCCATTCCAGTCCAGTTGAAAAGAATGCCTCGGATATAGCATTGTTAACAGTTGGAGAATGTTTACTAAAAATAATTATTAATAACTATTTGTGTACTTACATGGCTGAAAAGACCAGCATATATAAGAAAGCCAATTGTACACAAGTAAATATTAGTTTTTTTGGTTTAAAGATCCTCTCATTCATTGGGACTTGACATTTGGAATAAGAATGGATTAAGAAGTATTTAACTATAGACCATAGTCATTCTCTTACTGGTGCTGTGTCTGTGAGTGTTAAAATCCACAAAGCTGTGCTTAGAAATAGGTCTTGATTTTCTCTGAGCCCTTTTCTATCCATCCTTCATATGTATGCTGCTAAGTCGCTTCAGTCGTGTCCAACTCTGTACGACCCTATAGACGGCAGCCCACCAGGCTCCCCCATCCCTGGGATTCTCCAGGCAAGAACACTGGAGTGGGTTGCCGTTTCCTTCTCCAATGCATGAAAGTGAAAAGTGAAAGTGAAGTCGCTCAGCTGTGTCCGACTCTTAGGGACCTCATGGACTGCAGCCTACCAGGCTCTACCGCCCACGGGATTTTTCAGGTAAGAGTACTGGAGTGGGGCGCGATTGCCTTCTAGAGTTGGTCTAGTTCAGCTTGATACATTAGGATCCCATTCTCCCTGCTTGCTTTCTCCCTTCCTCTTTTCTTTCTTCCTTTCCTCCTTCTTTCTTTCTTTGCTTAGACAGGTTCAATCCGGAGGAGTGGCAGTAGTGGTAGTAGTAACCCCTCAGTTGGACAATTCGTGCCGGGATCTCCTTGTTTACTTCTTGTTACATCATGAAAAGATCATGAAAAGCAGCATAAATTCATGGACTTTGGAGTCAGACATATGTATTGAAATTTTAGCTCTGGCATTCACTAGTTGAGTGATCAGAGCATTGCCTGGACTATCTTTTCGTCGAATCTGACTTCTCATCTATGAAAAGGAGAAAGTGACACTTACCTACAATAAAAGAGATGGTTTCTAGAAAGTCCCTGACTCTGTTCAGGCACTCAGTAGTTGTTACTTCCACTCTCTCCCATTTATTATTATGCTTCCCTTGTAGCTCAGTTGGCAATGAATCTGCCTACCATACAGGAGACCTGGGTTCAATTCCTTGGTCAGGAAGATCCCCTGGAGAAGGAAATGGCAACCCACTCCAGTATTCTTGCCTAGAGAATCCTATGGACAGAGGAGCCTGGCAGGCTATAGTCCATGGGGTCACAAGAGTCAGACATGATTTAGTGACTAAACCACCAAAGCTTATAGGCAATATTGATAAAATTATGCTAAAAGTGACATTTATAAGTGGATCCTTATCTCAGCAACTGGAGTTAGGCTTTACTTCTGTAAAAAGAACTCAGATCCTTCTATTTGACTTGGTACGTGTGGCAGGCAGAATAATTATCCTCCCAAAGATGTCCACATCCTAATCCCCAGAACCAATAAGTGTATTATCTCCCACAGCAAAAGGGACTTCACATTAAGTGAAGGATTTTGAGACAGGGATTATCCTGGATTATCCCAGAGAACTCAGTGCAATCACTGGAGTTCTTATAAGTGAGAGAGGAAGGCAGGAGAGAATCTGAGGAGATGTGAAGATGGAAGTAGAATTTAGTGTTACGTGATGCTGGCTTTAAAGGTGGAAAGCAGCCAAGAGACAGGGAATACAGGAAGCCTCTGGAATCTGGAAAACACAAGGAAAGGAATTTGACCCTAAATACTCCACAGTCTTGCCAATGATGAGATTTCAGCTCAGTGATAACAATTTTGGATTTATAACATCCAGACTTGTAAGATAGTAAATTTGTGTTGTTTTAAACCACTAAGTTTGTGGTAGTTTGTTACACAGCAGTAGAAAACTAATATTGTGCTATTCTCTGCTTGTCTTGCTTCCAAAGGCTCTGTTACTTGTAGAGTGTGCAGGCTAAAGGTACTCACTGCAACTAAACTGGGCTCATTTGGAGACTTGTTTCAGTTGATGCAGTTAAGAAATATTTATACAAAATTCCTCTGAGTTCATGATGATATCTCTCATCCGAATTCAGGATTATTGGTTATTTAGGTGGTCTCTTTTTTCATCTGTATCAATATCAGAGATGGTAGAATAAGATATTGTAATTATTCATTTTGCTTTATCCCACATTACACATATAACAGTCTCAGAAAAACAGCAAGACTATTACCAACAACATGATTACTGGAAAGTTAAAGAAAGAAAGAAACCTTTTTGCATTTTTTTGTCCTTAGGATAAAATCTATGAGGGATGTATAGTCAGATTATTTTAAAATCACTTGGGATTACAAGCTTTAAAAAATCAGTTTACATGTACAGGATGAAAATCATCATTCTTTTCCTCTGTTTACCAACCATGACCCCAAAATCTACCAGATAATTATTTTCATTTCTTCAGATAATGTTTTAGTCTACTGAGTTTATTAATAATTAGCCTTTATTAATGGCACCCTACTCCAGTACTCTTGCCTGGAAAATCCCATGGACAGAGGAGCCTGGTGGGCTGTAGTCCATGGGGTCGCTAAGAGTCGGCACGACTGAGCGACTTCACTTTCACTTTTCACTTTCATGCATTGGAGAAGGGAATGGCAACCCACTTCAGTATTCTTGCCTGGAGAATCCCAGGGACAGGGGAGCCTGGTAGGCTGCTGTCTATGCGGTCGCACAGAGTTGGACACAACTGAAGCAATTTAGCAGCAGCAGCAGCCTTTATTATAACAATTGTATGTAATTGGGTTTTTCTGATATCTGGAAATGAATTCTAAAGCCAGATTCTATTTTCTTTTTTGAAATTTTGATCATGACATTGTTTCCTTTTCAATACCACTGATAGTTTTTTTAATATAAATTTATTCATTTTAATTGGAGGCTAATTACTTTACAATATTGTATTGGTTTTGCCATACATCAACATGAATCCACCACGGCTGTACACCTGTTCCCCATCCTGAACCCCCCTCCCACCTCCCTCCCCATACCATCCCTCTGGGTCATCCCAGTCACTGAAAGACTTCTAGTGAGATGTCAAGGTTTGGTTTAAAAGCATGATGGAGGAAGCTGAGGACTGTAGCTTTGGTTTGGAATACAAACACTCCACAACTAGATTCTCTTTAGTATTCCAAAACTAGGATTAAGTTGATTAGATAGCTTCCAAAAACAAGGGATGAGGCTCCCTAGGTGGTTCAGTGGTAAAATAATGTGCGTATGAATGCCGGAGATGTAGGAGATGCTGGTTCAATGCCTCGGTTGGGAAGATCCCCTGGAGAAGGAAATGACAACCCACTCCAGTGTTCTTGCCTAGAAAATGCCATGGACAGAGGAACCTAGCAGGCTACCATGGGGTCATCACTAAGGACCCCAATAGCTGTAGTAATTTTGGGCTACAGAATCTATTCCATTGTAGAGAGACCACATTAATGTCTCTTTGCTGACATGAGTCCAGAACAGAAGAGTAGAGGTGAAATATGGAAAGGCAATGAGATATAAGATGACTCTGGCTTTCATTGTCCTAAGTATAAACTGACAAGTACACACTAATATATTCAGACTAACAGAGCTAGAAAGCTGCAAGTATTGGCATTTGGTTGAAGTTTTTTCTTAGTTAATATCAAGTCACCCAAGCTGACAGAACACAAAGCATTAAGTCACAGTCCAAAGGGTTAGGTCTGTAATTGGCAGGGTTTCAGCCAGAAGCTTAGGTAGAGCTGCCTGGTGACTGGAGCAGCTGCACTGAAATACAAAGCTCTGGCAGGGTGTGGCCAGTTTTGTCAATTAGGAGAATACAAACCTGAAGCCAGGGAGCCTCACAACAACTGTGAGATAGTCAGAGATTATATTAGAGCAAAGCCAAAGAAGTAAATCAGGACTGAACTACAATTCAGAATTCAAGTATTCTCGGGGACACAGAGCCAGGCCACAAAAGAAAGAATATAAATAGAAGAGACAGTGGTGAGCTGAACCAAAAGACAGGAATGAACGCCTAGTAGTCAGGATTCTTCAGCTGCAAACAAAGGAAACATTCTGGTAATGCAGGCGAAACAGAATTGAATGAAAAGCATTGCCAGCCAAGCAGGGAGGGGAGTTGGTTGTCGTGGGTGGTAAGGGTGGTCTAACAGAGTTAACAGGAAGTGGGAAGCAGGAGGACCAGGTTTGGGTAGGATCTAAAATGCTCCAAAGGCTGGGAGGTAGGATCATAACCACTGTTCGAGAGCATAGATCACAGCCCTAACCCCAACCCCAGCCTTAACTGTGTGGCCAGAAGGCTGCATTTAGATGGAGTGTGATTGCAATTGTTTTCAGAGTCCATGTCTCTCTGCTCAAGATTTAAACAGGGCATCCATTGGCATTGTTTGGGCAGTGTGGTCTCCTATTACTCTTCCCCTACCTGATAACACACTTATAGGGAGCCAGAGCCCCAGGTCAAAGAATACCCCCCCCAACCCCCGCCGCTGCATGAACTGCAACATGCCAGGCTTCCCTGTCCTTCACTATGAACAACAACGGCACCCACAGCAGGAAAGGGTAAGCAGATGCTGGAGAGCTAATATACCATGAATGTCCAAGTATAATCAAGAAAAATAGGGCTTGGAGCAGATTTAAATAATGATTTGCTCTGGACCACAAATTCAGTTACATAATTCTTGGGCTTTAACGCTATAAAACAACTTGGGGTCTGATATTTTCAACAACTGATTATCATTCATGTTGACCTAGAAAATGCAGTTTCCTAAGGGTCACATGGTGCCTAGCAATGACCATGAACTTAGTGCTTTCTGTATGCTAGGTGGTAAGTTGATATATCATTGCATTGAATCTTCCTGATATCTTTATGATGCAGATATTATAGATTCATTTTACAGGTGAGCCGACTGGGGTTTCTGACAACTTAAATTGTTCAAGGAAGAAAAATGGACATTGACAAGTAGCATAATTCAAAATGTAGAAGAGTTAGAATGAGGGCTAAAGGAAAGTGAGGTTCTAACTAAGGTATCCTCCCACGTCAGTTTTAACTTTTGTTGACCTTGAGATCTTGTTCCGTCAGATATGGTATCAGCAGCATAATAGGAACAGGTGGGAGGATGAAACTATGTAGAGAATTCAGCAGTACTACTTGGTGAAGAGAAGGATGAAGCGAAGAGCGGGAGCAGCCAAACGTGACAGAGACTCAAGAAACATAATTAGACATAGATTCTGACCCCAATCAAGGTAGTCCTTTGTTCACTGTCCAAAGGGCACATGAAGTTCAGACATGGCTTAGATGAGCTTTGGAAACAATGCAGTGCTACGCAGGAGAAGGATACAGTAATCCAGTAAGCCCCGTCAGGAGGTGATATTTAAAGAAGTGGAGTCGTTGGAGCCTCAGAGCGGGACCACAGCCAGTGACCTAGGGTCGAGCCTGAGCTTGGTTTAGTGAACAATTTTCCACACCAAGTTTATACCTTTTCTATATTGGATGGGGCTCTGGGAGAGGGTACGGTTTTTATTATAAAGGGAAACCAAAGGAGAAGTCCAGGACTAGAAACTGGGAGCCATTATAGGGGTAACAGAGAGAGAAGTGGCCCAGCTGGAAGGCTGCTCTCTAATGCAGAGCTCCCCCATTCTGCGTCTTCAGCGGGAGGACTGCGTGATTCCTGTGGGTGGGGCCGACGAGACACTCAGTGTTGGCCCATGAGCTGGGATGGGCTCTTGAGGAAGATATTGGAGAATATAACATGGAAAGGGGCTTCCCTGGTGGCGCAGACAATAAAGAATCTGCTTGTAATGCAAGAGACCTGGGTTCAGTCCCTGTGTTGGGAAGATCCCCTGGGGAGGGGAAAGGCAACTCACTCCAGAATTCTTGCCTGGAAAATTCCATGGACAGAGGAGCCTGGCAGGCTATAGTTTATGGGGTTACAAAGAGTCGGACATGACTGAAGTGATTATCACTTTCTACAAACATAACCATGGAAAATAAAAGGAGACCGGGGTGAGGAAAATGGAACAGGGACCAATGATTATGGCCATCTTTAAACTTTGGCTTCATATGTGATCCAGAGTTCAAACTGTTATTGATAATATTACAACAAACAAACAAACAAACATAGCTTTAGTTAATTCTTCCATTTATCACAAAACAGCATCCTTCGAATAGCCAAACTTGTTTAAAAGCTGCCAAAATTCAGGTCTGTTAATGGAAAAAACAAAAATTAAATTGCCTGCCTAGGGATTTAACTTCTCTTTTTGGCAAGATACTTTTAACACTTCTCAGGGTGTGTGTAGCTCTTCAAGAGCTCCTCTCTTTATTTACTGAAGTTCTTTCTCTTACAAATGCATTCTTTCCTCTGTGAGGTTTTAATGTTATGTTGTTTATAAATTGTTTTTTCTGTTTCACATCCTGTCTAACCTTTAGATTCTCTTTCACTATATATAGAATATATATATACAGAAAGTATTCCTTTCAAGAGTGCTACAGACCGAATTGTGTCCCCACCCCCCGCCCTTCCCCCCAAATTCACATGTTGACACCCTGTGCGTGTTTGCATGCTAAGTTGATTCAGTCATGTCCAACTCCTTGTGATCCCATGGACTGTAGCCCACCAGGCTCCTCTGTCCATAGGATTTTTTAGGCAAGCACACTTGGGCTTCCCTGGTGGTTCAAACAGTAAAGAATCTGCCTGCAATGCAACAGACCTGGGTTCGATCCCTGTGTCAGGAAGATCCCCTGGAGAAGGGAACGTTGACACCCTAAGCCCTAATGTGGTAGCATTTCTAGATGAGACCTTTTGTATATAATTAGGTTTATATGAGGTCATGAGGGTGGGTCTCTCGTGATGGGACTGGTGCCCCTTTAAAAAGAGGAAGAGTGACAGATTGCATGCGTCAAGAAAAGGTCCTATGCGTACATGATGACAAGGCAGCTAGCCATCAGAAAGCCAGGAAGAAAGCCCGCGGATCGACCATTCTAGCACCCTCGTGGCTAGACTTCCAGCTTTCAGAACTGTGAGAAAAATTTCTGTTGTTTAAGCCACTCAGTCTACCATATTTTTACGTCAGCCTGAGCTAAGACAAGGAATCTGAAAGATGTGATTATAAAGTACAATACTGAAGATTATGACTATAAAATATAATAAAACCTCTCAGAAGAGTTCTTTGATTCTTATATTTTCATTTTTGCCAACTACAGAATACTTAAAATAATTTTCTTGGGCTGTGTAAACCGGTGCCTTGACCCTTTCTGACTTGACTCGTGTAACAATCTGAACGAAAGGTTGCTAAGTGACAGCTTTCCCCAAACCTGACCTAGCTGCGTTCTGTGACTGGTTTTCTCCCAGAATCCTTCCCTTGCTGTCCGTGCTTCAGGCTTGACTGGGGAAGAGCTTATTTTTCTATTCTGAGTAGAACATGCATCTATGCTCCCAGGCTCTGGCTATTGCTAGTGTCTCATTTCGCGTTCTTCCTGCTTCTACTTGACCATATTTTAATGTTTCTTTTCCTCTTTTTTTTTTTTAATTTTTAAAAATGGTTTTTGAGGCCACATACCTTAAATTTTTTTCTCCTTCTAGTTTTATTGATATATAATTGATGGAGAGCACTGCATAAGATTAAGGAGTACAACACAATAATTTGGTTCACATATACATCAGGAAATAATTACCACACTAAGTTTAGTGAACATCATCTCATATAGATACAAAATAAAAGAAAAAAAAATTTTTCCCTTTAGATGAGAACTCTTAGGATTTACTCTCTTTACAACTTTCATATATAACATACGGAAATATTACTTGTATTAATTATGCTGTACATTTAGCAGTTATTTATCACATAACTTCCAGGAATAAGACTGTTTACTTTTTCATGTTTTAAAATTATATTTATTTATCAATGGCTGTGCTAGGTCTGCGTTGCCGTGTGCAGGCTCTCTCTAGCTGTGACGAGCAGGGGCTAGCCTCTAGTTGCTTTGCGAGGGCTTCTCATTGCAGTGGCTTCTATTGCAGAGAATACTCTAGGGTACACCAGTTATAGTAGCTGCAGTTTGTGAGTTTCAGCAGTTGTGGTACATGGGCTTCGCTGTCTCATGGCGTGGAACTTAGACCAGGGATCAAACCCCTGCCCCCTTCATTGGCAAGTGGATTCTTAACCACTGGCCCACCAGGGAAGTTCCACTTATTTTTCCTTAATTACATCTGTCCTCCACATAAATGAATGTTTCCTCTATTTTTATTTTGAAAAGTTCTGGTAATGATTTTAATCTTGTTTTGTAGTTTATATTTAACAGTTTATCACTTGTACATCTTGGGCAAATCAGTTTATCTTTTGAGACCATCCTTCTTCTTTCCCAAGAGGGAAAAAAATAATATCTGCGATATTACTTCATAAGCTGTTGTCAGAATCAACAGAAAGAGTCATATACATCAGAGTTTGTGCAAACGTTGCTTGTTACATTGTTAGTTGGAAAATATCTGTCTGTATTTAACTCAGCCAGGTTGGCCACATAGTTGATGAGTGAGTGAGTGAAAGTCGCTCATTTGTGTCCGACTCTTTTCAACCTCAAGGATATACAGTCCATGGTATTCTCCAGGCCAGAATAATGGAGTGGGTAGCCTTTCCCTTCTCCAGTGGATCTTCCCAACCCAAGGATCAAACCCAGGTCTCCTGCATTGCAGGTGGATTCTTTACCAGCTGAGCTACCAGGGAAGCCTTACACAATTGATACACTACCCCAAAGTAAAGTGTAGATTAATTAGCTTTTGGTGCTTTTTTTATATTTTTAGGGTATTTCTTGACCAATATGTGCAAAACAAGTTTGGCTTGGGAGAATATTTTAATAGTATGTATGAGGGGCAGAGGAGATATCCTGGAAACTTGTATTTATTAAATTTCTCTTTTGACAAATGCTTTTCTTTTTATCATGTCCTACAAGGTTTTTGCTTGAGAGAAAGAAAAGTAGGCAATTTTGTGGAAAGTAAAGCTGGCCATTTTTTCTGAGATTTTAACTGAGACAAAAAAGGAAATGGAATAGCTTTCCGGCTTTTAAAATTCTGATTGAAGGCCTTATTCCTAAACTCTCTCCGTTCTGGTTGTATGTGTGTGTCTGTGTGTGTAAATCGGCATGGTTAGGTAACAGTGAGTGTGAAAAGAGGTGAGAAGAGATACAGTAACAGAAATAAAGACTCAAAAGATGTAAGGGAGCTATTAGAGTATTTATACTATTAAAGGCACCCAGAAATTTTGCTTTCTCTTCCTTTCTCAAATTCCCACTTGAAAAATTGTTTTTTCCTAAGGAATTCATGATAGTCTTACACTGAAGTCATTTTGAAGTAACCTCCCGCCTTGTGCTAAAATGTGAGGATAAATCTGCTTTTATCCTGTTTTTCATAATAATAACAGTTGTTGCATGCCCAAATGATGGGATGAATATTTGCTTATATCTGTAGAGACATAAGGGCTCAGCAGTAGAGTCTACTTACAATGCAAGAGACTGCCTACAATGCAGGAGATGTAGGTTCGATCCCTGGGTCAGGAAGATCCCCTGGAAAAGGAAATGGCAACCCACTCCACTATTCTTGCCTGGGAAATCCCACAGACAGAGAAGCCTGGCAGGTGACATTCCATGTGGTCACAAGAGTCGGATCACCACCACCACAGAGATATAAATTCCACAAAATAAAGTTCTGGATGATAAAAAATGTGACACTGCTTTGGGAAACATGAAAAATATTAATAATAATATAAACACCTAATGAGTAGCAAATGCTAGGAAACGTGGTGAAATTAACTATAGATAACGTAGCAGATAAAAATGATTTGTCTGCTTATGCTGAGACATCATGCTACAGAACAAAGAGTTTTGGTTAAGATGCCTGTAATTTGATTATTGTCTCTTTAACATAAGTTATTTTTGTATTGCCAATTTTTTCTTAGAAGTTAATAGAACTGTAAGCAAACATTACTGACTTCTTACTTAGGTTACCAGCCAATTTTAATCTATAGGAGCTTCTAGGTCAAATTTTAACAAAAACAGTCTTTACTGAAATGTTTAAAAACATAAACATTTATTCCAATCCAGATATAATTTAAAAATGTGACTTGATCTAAGTAAATACTTGTATTTCGTAAACATTTATCAGACTTTGATGTAGACGTGTTCTTGATCTAAACTGAGGTTTTTGAGGTGTAGAGTGTAAAATGGTTTGTGGATTGCTGATGACAATATTTACAGTTCCCGAAATGCAGACATTTCTTCTCCATTTAGTGAAATATGCTTAATTCTGTTTCTTGTCCAGTATCTGGTCCTGGAATATATCAGAACTGTGGAGATGTGTTATTTTAGGCATATTATTCCCAAGCGCAAGCATGCACAAACTGTAGTTGCTTTTGAGTCTCTCTAAGGATGGTAGTGTGGTAAACACAGAAGCAGTCCTTACTACCACTATTCCTCTATGACAAGTGATACCAGTCACTTCATAGCCTCCAGTGTGGGAAAGCATGAGAGTAAAGAGGTGAAAGAGAGGTACTGTTGTACTACAAAAACAAAAATGGCATCTTTCCATACTAACAACCCCTCTGAACGTTACACATCGACTCTATTGGCAGCCTGCTAAAGTAGAAAGGTAAATGAGACAAATTCTCAATCATTTTAAAGTGCATTTGTTTCACTGAAGCCTTTCAAGTATTTTGTGTGGTGTGTGTGTGTGAGAGAGCCTGACTCAAGGCTTCCTTGATGCAGCAAGTACACTGAAAATATAAAAAGAAGTTTGATAAGTTTGACTTTTCTTCATGCACATCTTTATGTCTGACTTTTGAAAGGACTTTAGACAGTTTCCAAGAAACGATAGTTTCAGAGTCCTCTACAATGCCTTCATGGTGGATTGATTTCTACAGAGGTCTCCTATAGTAACGTATTTTCATCCCAGATAACCAACCATAAGAAAAAAGAATGTAATCTGCCTACCCTGTTTGGGCAGAGTGGACTGGATGGAGAACAGAGTTAGAATCGGTTGCAATTTGATGAGTTGAGTGATGTTTGGTTTCTAGGAACTTCAGGAGATTGGCTAGATAGATAATATTACATAGATAACAGTAATTATAATAGTTACCACACTATATAGTTGAGAGGATTACTTGAGCTCACAAATGACTTCTCGGTAGACAGCAAATGGAATGCAAATGTGAGCCACAATTTATATTCCTAAGTGTCTGAATCCTTGATACACCACTGGAGTTACAAAAAAGTGGGGGAAAACGTCAATCCAGTGATGTGATTCCCTGAGCCCAGGCTTTCAAATTCTTTGGTACCTGGAGGGGTGTGCTCCTCACACCCAGCAAAGCCTCGGCAATCTGACTTGGCACAATGGCGCCCTTAGGCTCTCTGCTCATTCAAGCAGAGGGGGACTTTTCATTCCTCCTCTAAACCACGGGCGATTTTCTCCCAGTTCTCGCCACAGACCTAGCCAAGCCTCTTCTCCCAAGGCCTCACCCAGGGAAACAGATGCGTAACCACAATTACTCCACGATCTCTACACGCACCACGGGTGCGGAGGTGGGGAGGGAGGGAGGCGTGGCTTGACTTTTATAGGCCTTTCCATCCAATGAACAAGCTGCTTTTCTTCCGGTCGGCAAACCGACCAATCTGAGCAAGTCGGTGTAACCTTCGGCTGTACTCGGCTCTTTTCGCTGATGCGGGCAGCTCAAGGGGCGGCCGCCGCTGGAGAGACGCTTCCCTTTTTTATTTTTTTTTTGCCCAAGCGTTCACTTCCGGGTCCGGCGCCGATCCGGATGCTCGAGGCAGAAGGATGTTTGACCTCCGGATAAGCGAGGAGGCGCCGCTGTGCATTCATTGCCGGCTGCATCGGTGGCGACAGCAGCGGCCCGGGCGGCGACTCTCCGGCCACAGGCGGCGGTAGGAAGCACCGGCAGTAGTGAGGGGACCGAGTCCGAGCCGAGCTGCGTTACCTCCCTCGCTCGCTCCTTCCCCCTCTACCTCGCTCGCTCCCTCCCTGCGTGGCTCGCTTTCCTCCTCCGGCCGCCGGCGGGTGCAATGTGCCGCCGCCGCTGCCCCCGCCGCCACTGACTGACGGACCGGGGGGCGCCGCCCGCGCCCGGGACCGACCCGCCGCTGGCGGCCGCGCCTCTGAGGTAAAGCCCCCTCTGCGTTGGCGCCTGGCTGGGCGGCCCCGGCCCGCCGGCAGCCTCGGCGCGGCCGCGGCGCCCTCCTGCCCGGGTGGGGCCGGGCGGGCTGGGGTCCCGGGCTGAGTGGGGTGGGGTAGGGTGCGGCGGGGGCGGCGCCGCCAGCGGGGGCCTCGGGAAGGGGTGGGCGAAGAGGACCCGGGCGGGGGCGCGGAGGCGCGGGACTGGAGGGGGCCGCGGCTGGGGGGCGAGGGCGCCGCGGGCTCGCCGGGCAGGGAGGGGGCCGCGGGCGGCGGGCCGGGATGGCCGCAGAAGTTGCCCGAGTCGTGCGGCGCGAGTGGGGACCGCGGGGAGGTGGGCGAGGTGGCAAAAAGCAGGGGCTTTTGCGGGGAGGGTTGGGAGGTCGGGAGTACAGTCCCCCAGCGCTCCTCGATTTTGTCCAGACAATTCCCTTCGGAGTAGGCATTTTAGGCAAGAGGGTGGGAGCTATCGGTCGGCTGGAGGGAGGGATCAGGGGCTAGCATTCGTTTCAGGGAGAAACTTCCCGATAGGGTATTTGTTCCCAGGTTTGGGAGGGGGGCAAGGATTTACCTATTGGAGCTTTTGACTTTGCTCAAAACTTACCCAAGGCATTAGTCGGGGGAACAAAATTACTCTGATGGTTACTGTTGGGGTGCTGGTTTGTTTGTTTATCCCACTTGCTAGGGGAAGTGACACACAGAAGCGTCGGCTCTCTTGGTCCACAGCCCCCACGTTTCTTTTCTGCGGGGTGGTGATGGAGATGTGTGTTTGCTTCTGGGGTGCGGTAGTTAGGCCTGTGTTAGGATGGTTCCAGTTCTCCCAGCGAAGGAGGAAAAGTAAATGGGTGGAAGAGAGTGTGTGTGGGAGATGGCTACTGTTGCTGCCATTGTGCGAATTAGTTTTAACTCTGTTGTAATGAGTGCCTAGGCTGGTCAGCAAGTGACCCTTTTTTAACCTTTGGTTTTAGAACATCGACTTTAATTGGACAATTAAAAACCTACTGATTTTTAGTAAGTTAAAAAGTCAGTACTTAATTTCTTTTACGTTTGCAGTTACTTATGATAGGAATGACATTGGCCAACACAGATACTAAAAGAGGTTAAGCTATATCTGATTAGAATACTTTTTAAAATTAAAGATATCTAACTAGTAAAGCCATGTGTATGTTTTTGAAGAATGTTTGCTTTCCCTATAAATAATCAAATTGTGAAAGAAAAGTATCATAAAAGTTGCAAGATGTGAGGGCAGTTTGAGAAAACATTTCCCACCCAAAATCAGATCTGGTTTGTGACATTCTTAGTAACTTTTTGGGGGGAGGGAAGTGGAGAGATGTACTTAATGTATTTTATAATTATTCCCAAACTTTTGCTCTAACTATATTCTGAGCTAAGATAAATTATCTTCATATTTTATATACATTAACCATATAGTTTGTACAAAACATGAAAATCATATTTATGGGAATTGGAAGAAAGATAAAATAAAATTGTGTAGCTTTAGTATAGATTCAGAGCAGAGTGTATAGACACTTTGGTATTCAGGGAGCTTTTCTGGATATGCCTCAGGTATAAGTAGTTCTTAGAATGGGGAACAGAAAGTTTAATGTTGATGTGTATGAGACTTTTGGGGGAATCTTGGAAAATGATTTTTTTTTTTACTGATAATTTAGTATGCTCATTGGCCAAGAGGTCGTTAACCTAACAATTAACGAATTATATAATTATTGACATTTTCATTGTTAGATTTGCAAGCATTAGCTATTAACAAAATCTTCAGCACATGAAGTGCATTTATTCCTTCAAATAAAAGAACAGGATTCAAACAAAGGAATAGTTTAGTTCAAACTGAAACTTTACTTTGTGCAAGGGACTTTTACTGTGTGTTGAGGATGAAAGAGTGGGTAGACACATGAAGAGGAATTAGATCCAGTTAGTTACCTTTAAGGGAGAAGCAGACAGGCACAGAATAATTGCAACACAGGACTCCTGTGGGGCTTATTAGAGATGTACGGAAGTGTGGGGGTGGTGGTGATGGTGTGTGTGTGTGTGTGAGAGACAGAGAGACTAATTTTTGACTGGGAATTACAAACGAGTTTAAAGCTGGTAATACTCCATTTAGGCCTTAAAATATTTTAATGGTCAAAATGGTTGTGTGTGTGTAGTGGCGGTATTTTTGTAGTTGAAGGGAGCAGTTGAGCACCGACATGTTGGCTTGCTATGTAGGGGCCTGTTGAACTGAAGGTAAGGCTCTATGCCAGGAGGTCTTTATGGGAAATGAAGCTATAAAATTAGGTGGTGATCAGTCCATGGACATCTAGAATGCCTTGTATTTAAAAATGAGTCAGTTCACCATATGAAGATCCTAGTGTATAGATTCTAAGGTGATAGGGAGTACCTATGAAAATAAGGTTAGTAAGTTTAAAGGAAACAAAGTATAACAGAATAGTCAACTTGTTATCCTTCATGCTAATAGAGGAGAGCCAGAAGCCTATATGAAACAGTTTATACATGGCTTTGTCATATTTCTTTACTTGCTTTTGGATATGAGTGTGTGGTAATCTGGCAGTTGGTTATATGAAATAAATCTAGATTTTTAAACATGTGACTTGGAAAGAAATGGGAATCTTTGCATTTCTTCTCTGGGTCCCCTCTGTAATCCCCTTCATGCTGATAATAGACCATCATTCTGGCATGGGTTTTTGCCTCATATTTTTTCAGAATGGAACAAGTGATTGTTTAGTTTCCAAGAGCTTTCTAAAAGAATATAACAGACTAAATAGAGGGAATGTGAAAATAATAAGCAACAAAATACAGGTCTTTGGATAGTTATATTATTGTTAATACATTTTAAGGTGAGATTTGCTATGGATGAAGTGAAATGTGAGGAATCTACACAGGACGAGAATTGACTGTAATAGTAAGATGACAACATGAGAAAATTCCACAATTCTAGATAAATATGTACAAGGTTTTTAGTCATCTTAAGTATCAACAACTCTAAAAAAATTTAACCCCCAATTTAATCATTATCAAAGGAGTGCTTTAAAAATACCACCCTTATGACACTGGTGTTTAATCATCTAGTCTTGATAGTTCTTACTAACTGTTCCCTTTTTAGTGTTCAACAAGGACTTACTTTATAACTGAATTTGTATCTCAGATCTCGCAATAATAACAGTACCTATTACAATTTATTAAATGCCCACTTTGTGGACCTTAAATGATACTGTTGTAAGACAGCTCTATGAGTTAGGTGGCATAACGCTTGCTTTCGACAGTAGGAAATGGGTCTTCTAGAGTTTATGCATCCTGTTTAAGGTATATCTTGGGAGTAGCAGAGGGCATATTTAAATCTTTTTTTTTTTTTCTGGCTTTGCAGTGTTAGACCAGTGATATCTTCCCTAATCTTTCATCATCTTCCTTTTTGTCTTTTCTTATGCAGTTGGCACTTAGCAGTATTGATTAGTGTTTTTAGTATGTGTTTGGGTGTTGTTTTTCTAAGATGTAATTTCTTTGGAAATGGTGGTTTGGGGATATCTGTAGTTCTCTAATCGAAGAGTCTCTAGGAGCAGAAGATATGGTTCTAGTAACTTAAGCTATTGCAGAGTATCATTTTTGTGATGATCTGTAGGAAAGAACCATACATGGGATTATTAATATGTAGAAATCAAGTGTGTATTATCTATTAATGTAAAGTGACTTTGGAGAGCCTCTGAACTAGTCAGGAAACATGGAATGAGACAGAAACGTGGAGATTGGTAAGTTTTAGTGACAGTGGAGACTGCTGTTAGCCATGATCTTTCCAGCTCTATTCTGAAAGTTGAGATTTAGGAACTGTGAATGTTTGGGTTTCTTTCTATTATGGGATGTAAGGAAGATGCATAGTGATTTGTTCTTTAACCATATTAAGTGACTGGTTATATTCTCTCCTTCTTATCCCTGCCAATCATCTTAGTTCTGAGCATGAAGTTTTTGTGTATTTGGTAGATAAGATACATTTTGATCATTTTCTTTACTAATGACATATCACATAATTTGATGAAAATCTATAACTGTTATATCCAATGACTAAACCATATCCACTCTTTTTTTTTTTTATAGCTTTTACTGTAATTAGGTAAAAATCTCATGATAGATACCCTCTTTCTTAAACACAAGTTTCTAATGTTTTTTTTCTTCAGTGAGTTGTCAGACTTTTTAACTGTATTCAAATTTATTACATATATTTAGCTGATTAGGTGCTGAACTGCTTTCGTTAGCTGAAAAGAGTGGGGATAGAGTTTCTCTGCCATTATATTTTTCATCAGGATTGAGAAAACTCGTATGAAGTGCCAGGATGTGATGCCTGGCACACAGTAGGCACTGTGCAAGTCTTCTCTTAAACATAGAAGTTCCTGATGTATATGAGTTGTCAGAGGCTTGATTGGTGCGTAGAATCAGCAAAGACTATTAGGGATAGCCTATTACAGGAGAATCTCTGAACTCACCTCTCTTTAACCCACTCAAAAGATGAGTGGGTTCATTCATTTACTGTTTGATGTCCATGCTACATTAAAAGGCAGTAGACTACCCTCTAGTTTCTTGAACTTTTATTCCCATCAGTTACTGTATACCTTGTATACCTACCAAGAAGCATTTGTCTTTGTACCCAACAAATTGTTACAAAGACAAATGCTTCTTGGTAGGTATACAAGGTATACAGTAACTGATGAGAATAAAAGTTAATGGCCGTTGTATGTCTTGTTGTGATTACATAGTTTAATGAAACATTGTTCAGTGAACTATGAAGGCAAAAAGATGTTTTTCTTGAGACCCAGTGGCTGCTTTGAAAAGCAGTTGAGTAATTGAGTAGTTGAAGTCAATTATAGTTAAAATAGTTTCAGGTGAAATAACTTAAATGACTAGGGGAAAAAACCCTAAAGATCTTAGATTTCACAGTAAGATTCTTCAGTAAAATTGCTTTTAAGTGTTGTGAGATGTTTTTCCATGTTTAAGAGACAGAAGCTAGAAATCACAGGTGATATACTATGGGTGTGGTTTTTGCAAGAAAAATAAATAGGACTACAATCTGAAGACTTATGCTTGAAGGAAAGGCCTTGGCAACCTACATTAAGACTGTTTTGTGATTGTTTTAGTGTTGGTGGCATTAAACTGTTTAAAGTATGTAGATTTTTTATGATTCCCCTTTTTAAACTCACTTATGAACTGTTGGTTAATAATAATATATTAAAGAGGTATCTACTTCTGAAACACCTCTTTTATACTCACAGATTTATTTAACAGCATCCTGTTTTAAAAGAGAGAAATACTGGTCTTCCTGAGCATACAGTCATTCATATTTTAGGATGAATTGTTCAATAATCAAGTCACATGGTATCCACTTGTTTCCTGATACAGTCCCTCATCTGATTTTCTGTGTTCCCTTTCCGCTGTTACACAGTGTCAGGGATGGATAGAGCCATTTGTAATTCCACAATCTCCTCAACCTGAGTGGGGACTGCAGGAGTGAGTTGGTAGAGGAAATTGTCCTTTGGAAGAGGAAATGCCATCCCCTTGATGTATACCAGGAGCTGTTGAGCTTGGTGCAAAGCATGCTCGTCTAACAGCTTATGGTAACTACTCGCCTTTCCTGTCTAGCTCAGCCCAAGTGGAAAGGAAGGCACGCAGGTATAGGAGAGGAAGGTCCAAGTTGGAGAAGGAAAGGTGCATGGGGTATACTGTTTATCTTGGTGTCACACATTACAAAACCAGAAATATAGTAGCTTCTGAAATGGAGCACTGGAGTATGAAGGCAGGGCTAGTTTGCCAGAGTGTTGGCTAGCTCCTGTGTAATTGACTGTCTCTGCTTTCCCCTGTGTATGGGGTTCTTCCTGCTACTGGTAGCAGGATCCTGGTGCGTTGACCAGGAAGTCTTTTGCACAAGCCTACCTGCATACTTTCCCCTTCCTGTTTTTTTTTTTTTCCCCTTAGATTTTTGTTTCTTCTGGCTGTGTTGGGTCTTTGTTGCTCTGCATGGGCTTTCTCTAGTTGGGGTGAGCAGGGGCTGCTCTTCGTTGCGGTGCGTGGGCTTCTCTTGGGCTGAGCACCGGGTCTAAGTGTGTGGGCTTCAGCAGTTGCAGCTCCCAGGCTCTAGAGCACAGGCTCAGTAGTTGTGGCGCACTGGCTGTCTTAGTTGCTCCGCGGGATGTGGGGTATTCCTGGACTGTGGATAGAACCGCTGTCCCCTGCGTTGGCAGGCAGATTCTTATCCACCATACCACCAGGGAAGTCCCTCTGCATGTTTTATTGACTGGAATTAGATCACATACACTTCTAAACCAGTTATGACACAGGGAACGGGGTTACTGTAGTGAGTTTCTACTACTCAGGATATAGTCCCTGCAATTGGGGGTGGGGCCACATTTCCCTGAGTTACACGGTGGAGGGAGGATGTTTTAAAAAACTGTGGGAAGGAAGAATATGGGGGAAATGGATGTTACAGAGGCAATCAATAGTGACCACCACATCTGCTTGTTTAAAGGATGAAAATAAATAATGCATACAAATGCACTTTGAACTTTAAAGTGTTGTGCAAATGTAACAGATGAAAGATCAGAAAGCTGTTTCTATGTGACTGTCTTAAATATGCTCAGGTCTGAATGTTTTAGGAGTTGAAAACACTGCTAGTTTCTTACTGACTAACTTTCGAGTCAATAAAATTGATCATTACTTTTTTCATGGAAAAAGCTATTTTAACTTTAAATTAAAAACTTGTATCTCTAAACTTATTTAAATTTTGTCGCCCTCCTTCCTGGACAAAACTTGCCCAGCATCTTTGATCTCATCAGATTTCTTTGTGACACCTGGAGGAGAGTAAGATGGCTTGAGGGGATGGGAATGTATCAGTCAGAAATGGTTGGTTGATTTTGAGTCCGAGAATCTCATTGAGGTAGGAGGGAAAGATAGGTGTTATATTATCTTGACTGCAGGCCCCCCCCCGCCCCCCCACCCCCCGAAAAC
>SJYQ01000518.1:1000956-1048694 GCA_006410935.1 Redunca redunca | reverse complement strand
CCCCGAAAACCGTAGGGCCAGAGGAGAATCACAGACTTTTAGAACTGAATTGTGGAAGGTTGAAATGCCTGTCGTGTACCTGGTTAATAGAACTCTCCTATCCTCATTGATAGGTTGATAGGGTGATGCTCTTTCTGACCAAAAGGGGAGAGGCCGTGAAAAAATTTGTGTATTTTGCAATTTTGCTCAGGACCATGGGCTAGTTATATAAAGCAGTCAGCCAAGTACCTTTAAAGTTCTCAGGGTTTGGAAAATTTTAGACAGAGTTGAAGTGTCTGTGTATGTTTGTGTGCATATATGTTTAAATAAAACAAGCAAGCAAACACAAATCTTTTCATCTTCTCTCAAGCAGTCCACAAAAACAGCACACTTGCATCCCCCCCCATCCCTGCCCCCCACACACAATGTAACCTCAAACCTAGCCTGCTGAAATGGAAAGGCAGAGCAGACTGAGTGCTTGGAACAGTTCTTGTGTTTTTAGTTTCAAGAAAGTTATCCTAAAGATTTCTTTATTATATGTGTAAAAGAAAGAAATTGTGTGTGTGTGTGTTTATGGGGACATATATGGAAATACATGTATGTATAAATACATAATTAGTGTACATTAATTATTGTAATTCTAATCCCTGCAGTGTTGTTGTAAACATACAGAGTAAATCCATCCATCCCCTGGAAGGATATTTACATTAATGACATTTATAAATAGATTTGGGATGGTTTTTATTTTTACACTTTTTATACTTCTCTGTATCGTTTGCATTTTCAGCTATGATCGTGCATTATTTGACCATCAGAAAAAAATACTGAGTTTTTTTATTTGAGGGGAGAAAATAAAATTTGGGGATGGGATGTTTTCTCTGACCTAGAATTTACCATAGTCCACTTTCATTGCAAATTACCTTGAAAAGAGTGTGCACTGAATGCACTGTTTCGTTGTAATAGCCTTTATTAATTTATTTTTTTTGTAATAACCTTTATTAAAAAACTGGGCTTGTTAAAATTATGTTTCTTAAAATTTTAAGTTGAAATCAGCTGTATGATACCGTATGATACAAGAACATATTATAAAAGTAGTTGACGTCTGAATTTTTGTAATTATTAATTATGTTATCTATTTTAAACTTGTTTGGTTTTTGATTTCAGGTGGTATACTTGGCAGGGTATCAGAGTATGATATATTGGAGTCAAAGTTACAGTCAGAATTTCCTTTAATAAAAAAGGAAGTGAAAATTTATTTTTCCCCTTAGACCCAGTCTGTGTCATGTTTATTTTCTGTTTCTGTGAAATACTTATTGCAATGAATACTTTCAGGCAAATATAGTAGGTAATGTTACAGGGAGAGAAAATGCCTGATATTTCACTATATATATGGCTATAAAGCCTTTTCATAAAATCCTAGTTTGGCATGTAAAAATAACCTAGCATTGTTTTGGAGGTGGAACTAGTAGGTATCAATTGTTGGTGAGACATTTGAAAAAGAAACTGGTATTTGTAGATGCATATTTTTATAAAACATTATTTTATATTCTTTTGTTCCAGAGACCTGAAAACAATATTAACATTCCCCCCCTGCCCCCAACCTCCCAAAGTGTAAATCTTAAAGATGTGGAATCATGTGGAATCATGTAATGCCAGTTTTTATTTTTTAAAAATGGTAGATTATTTACTGAATTCATTTTCTGTCATATGAATGTCAGGGCATAATATTGCTAGTATTTCTTAATATATTTAAGATTCTGAAAATATTAGAGTAGTTAAAATATCAATGTAATCAGCCCTTGATACTTATTTTTTTGAGTATTTTCTGATAGTCTGTTGAAAGTTGATTACTGAAATACGTGTTGTGTGTTTATATTCTGTTAATCTAAATACTCTACTAATGAAAGTTGTATTTTGAAGGGTGACTGAACAATAAAATTGTGAGCACTGGGAATGAGAACATCAAATAAGTTAAAATAAATTTTACTTTGTTCACTTTTTAAAAAATCTCCCAACTGAAAATTAATAATCTTATTTTTTTGTGACAGAATAAAGAAGAGAAGAAAATTGGGCAGTTTTAAAGATGTGCTTTCAGTCCTTGCTCTAGGGCTGGGAGTGCTGATACTTACGAGTAGGTGAGAGAAAGAGGTTGTGGAGAAGGCCGCTTGTTCCAGTGGTTCTCAGCCCTGACTTCACATGAACATTTTCTGTGGAGTTTCGAAAAATGACAGATAGTGGGATTCTACCCATGCTGTTGAATCTGGGGATGAGGTCAGGGCATTGATCTATTTTAGGATTTCTACAGGTGATTCCAGTGTGCTTCAGGGTTAAAAATGACTGAGTTCATTTTTTATGTACATCTCTTAGCTCTTTTTGAAAAAATGACTTCCTTTTACTTTTAGATTGTCTTTAGGGATGGAGGTGTAAAGATAAGAAAGAAATGCATAGAAAATATCTGCAAGAGGAACAGGTTAATGAACTGAGTTCTCTTCAGGGTTTCACACTCAGAATCCTTAGTGAGGCTACTGTATTGCTTGTTCATTAGCATCTTTTGAATAGTATAGCACCACAATTAGTGGAGTTTTGACATTTGGAAAATTTGTTAAAGGAAATTTATCAGATTAAGGTACCAATTCAGATTTCGCTAGAAACCTTTTTATTGTTTTAACTTTTTATTTTATATTGGGGTACAGCTGGTTAACAGTGTTGTGATAGTTTCAGGTGAACAGCAAAGGGACTCGGCCATACATCTGCATGTATCCTTTCTCCCCCAAAGTCCCCTCCTGTCCAGGCCACCGTGTAACATTGAGCAGAGTTCCATGTGCTGTACAGTAAGTAGGACCTTGTTGGTTATCCATTTTAAATATAGCAGTGTATACATGTCCATCCCAAGCTCCATTACTATCCCTTCCTCTCATCCTCCCCACTGGCAACCCATAAGCTCCTTCTCTAAGCCTGTGTTTCTGTTTTGTAAGTAAGTTCATTTGTATCATTTCTTTTTAGACTCCACATGCAAGAGCTGTCATAGGATGCTTCTCCTTTTCTGTCTTACTAAACTCAGTATGGCACTCTGTAGGACTATCCATGTTGCTGCCAGTGGCACCATTTCATTCTTTTTAGTGGCTGAGTACTATTCCACTGTATATATGCACCACATCTTTATCCAGCCCTCTGTCAGTGGATATTAAGGTTGCTTCCGCGTCCTGGCTATTGTAAACAGTGCTGGAGTGAGCGTTGGAGTGCTTGTATCTTTTTGAATCATGTTTTTCTCTGGATATATACCCATGAGTGGAATTGCAGGGTCATACGATAGCTCTATTTATAGGTTTCTGAGGAACCTCAATTCTGTTCTCCAGAGTGGCTGTACGGATTTACATTCCCACAACAGTGTAGGAGGCTTCCCTTCTCTCTCCACATCCTCTCTGGCATTTATTGTTGGTTGGTTTTTTGATGATAGCCATTCTGGCTGATGTGAAGTGATACCTCACTGTAGTTTTGATTTGCATTTCTCTAATAATTAGCATTGCTGAACATATTTTCATGTGCCTGGTGACCGTCTGTATGTCTTCTTTGTAGAAATGTTTACATAAGTCTTCTGCCCATTTTTTGAGTGGGTTGTTGGTTTCAGTGCTGTTAGATGTCGTGAGATGTTTGTGAATTTTGGAGACTCATCCCTTATCGGTCATATAGTTGCTCATGGTAGTCTCTTAGGATCTTTGGTATTTCTGTGGAGTCAGTTTAGCTTATCCATTTTCATTTCTAATTTTATTGATTTGAGTCCTCTCCCTTTTTTTCTTGATGAGTCTGGCTAAAGGTTTATCAATTTTGTTAATGATTTCAGAGAACCAGGTTTTAGTTTCATTATCTTTGCAGTTGTTTTGTCTCTACTTCATTTATTTCTGCTCTGTTTTGATTTCTTTCCTTCTACTATAGGTTTTGTTTTTTTCTTCTTTAGTTCTTTTAGGTGTAAGGTTAGGTTGTTTAGTTGAGATTTCTCTTGTTTCTTGAAGTAACATTGTATCACTGTATAACTTTCCTTTTAGAACAGCTTTTGCTGCATCCCATAGGTTTTGGACCATTGTACTTTAATTCATTTGTCTCTAGGGTTTTTTGTTTTTTTTTTTTAATTTCCTTTTTGATTTCTTCAGTGACCCATTGGTTGTTTAGTAGCATGTTGTTTAGCCACCACGTGTTAGTGTTTTTTAGAGTTTGTTTGTTGTTGTTGTAGTTTATTTCTAATCTAATAGCATTGTGATCAGAAAAGATGCTTGATATTTCAGTTTTCTTAAATATACCAAAGCTCACCTTGTGGTGTAGCATGTGGCCAATCCTGGAGAATGTTCCATGTGTACTTGGGAAGAATGTGTAGTCTGCTGCTTTTGGATGAAATGCTCTTTAAATATCAGTTAAGTCAACTCTTCTAAAGTGTCATTTAAGTGTGTTTCCTTACTAATTTTTTGTCTGGGGGATCTGTCCATTGATGAAAGTGGGGTACTAAAGTCCCCCATTGTTACTGTGTTACTGTCAGTCTCTCCCTTTGTTGTTGTTAGTATTTGCCTTACATATTGAGCTGCTCCTTTGTCGGTGGGCTTCCCTGGTGGCTCAGAGGGTGAAGCGTCTGCCTGGAATGTGGGAGACCTGGGTTTGATCCCTGGGTCAGGAAGATCCCCTGGAGAAGGGAATGGCAACCCACTCCAGTACTCTTGCCTGGAGAATCCCATGGACGGGGGAGCCTGGTGGGCTACAGTCCACGGGGTCACAAAGAGTCGGACACGACTGAGCGACTTCACTTCACTTCTTTGTTGGATGCCTGCTCAAGTTGCTTCAGTCGTGTCCAGCGCTTTGCTACCCTGTTGACTGTAGCCCGCCAGGCTCCTCTGTCCGTGGGGTTATCCAGGCAAGAATACTGGAGTGAGTTCCCATGCCCTCCGCCAGGAATCTTTCTGACCAGGGATCAAACCCGAATCTCCTGCGTCTTCTGCACTGGCAGGCGGTTCTTTACTCACTAAGCCACGTGGGAAGCCTGTGTTGGGTGCATATATATTTGTAATTGTTACATCTTCTTTTTGGATTGAACCCTTGGTCATTACGTGTAGTGTCCTTATTCCACTCGAAATCTTAAGAAACCTAAGTGATTAAGCAACTCTGTCTTTAGAGTTAGTGTAAGAATGTTACTCATCAAAATTTGATTAGTTTTGGGTTATTTTTATCATATTTGCAATATTGTTGAGTTGTATTTTTCATGGAACATAAGGATGGAAGGAGCCTTAATGGCTTTTTAGTGTAATTGTGCTCTTTTTTACCATTGTTGATGAGGTATTGTTTCTGTTTTTCCCCTTGGTAGAGATAGTTTAGTACTTCAGTTACAGTATATTCTTCATGTAGTATATTATTTATATCAGATATATAGTCAGTAAATGTATACCTGTAAGTACACTATGATGCTAGAGTTTTATGGTTATTGTATCTTGTCATTTATGGCAAATCAGGTTCCAAGGTGACTCATTTACTGCTCCTCCCTAGGTCAGGAACACTTCTCCTGGTTATAGCATTTTTCTTATGACAAAATGAGAGCAAGCCATTTTATGAATTCAGTACATTAAGTTCCATTCAATGAACATATTTTTTCATAGTGGCAAATTTGGATGTGGCATTTCTTCTATTAGTGTCAAGGGTTAGATATTTGTAAACTGCCTTGATAGGAGAATTTGTGGTAGAGAAATTTAAGAGTGGGTACAGTGTAGGGGGCTTCCTTGGGAGCTCAGCTGGTAAAGAATCTGCCTGCAGTGCAGGAGACCCGAGTTGGATCCCTGGGTTGGGAAGATCCCCTGGAGGACAGCATGGCAGCCCACTCCAGAATTCCTGCCCGGAGAATCCCATGACAGAAGAGCCTGGTGGGCTGTGGTTCATGGGGTTGCAAAGAGTCGAACACAACTGAGTGTCTAAGCACAGCACAGCAGAGTGTATAAGAGATACTATGTGTGAACCATTGGGAGACTTTTAGAATTATTTTGAGTTCATCAATATACTACAATAAAAGCCATGATAAAGAGGTTACCAGTTACATCTTGCACATATAATTAGTAATGGATTAGTGGGTACTCTTCTACAGGACCACAGTTTCTTATCAATAATTTTGACATCCCAAATGCCCTGAAAACAAAACCAAAATTTTTCTTGGTATATATGACACAAATTGGTTTTCTTCCCAAATCTTGTTAACTGTCTTTATTTCATGTGAATGTGGGTTTCACTGCAGAAATAGTAAATGTTTAATCACAGTGCTGTCTGATACTTCTCTGTGCCATTCTGCTTTCTCTATGGGTATTTCAAAGTACATAGTGTTTACACGCTGTATCACCTGTCAAAAATGCCCCGAAATTCTGAGTTCCAGAATGATTAGCTGCAAGAACTTTGGAAGAGGAACAGTGAAACGGCATTGATTTGCTTCTATCATTTGTTTAGGATAGAAACTACTCGGTATCTTACTCCTCTGAGATGGAGTTTGAGTAAGATCCTGGTAAACTTCTTTTGTTTTTTACAGTTGTAAGTATGTGGATACCAAGAGGCACTTTATTTTAATCTAGGTTTATTTCTTTAGCAGTTGTTGAAAGCTTTTCTGGTTTTTCAACAACCGAGTCTTGTGGGGCCCATTGTGGTCCCAGAAGCATGTGTAATTAGGATGCTTGAGGTGGACAATGTTTCGGGTAACTTCAGCATAGCTGAGCATTCATCACACTCTTTGGTGCTTGGCATTATGTCAGTTTACCTCTGTAACTCATGGTAATTTCATGCCACAACACCTGCAAGCACCCCTCTTTTTTTCATATCTTGGCTTCCTTTTTCATAACAGAAAGTAGAAGGGGTGTGGTTGCAGTGCCTCTGTTTTAGTTTCCTTAAACTTCCTTAATTTGTTTTTAAGAGTTCACTGCAAAAATCTTTATACCTACTCTGGCTTCTTTCCCTGGCCCCCCTCCCACGCCCCCCCGCCACCCCCCATCCTGTTTCTTTTTTTCTTGATTACTTCCCTGCCCCCTTCCCTTTAAAATAATAATCCTCAGCCAGAAAAGTTCATACTTAGGGTATTCTGAATCAGAAAAATACAGAAATTCGCTGAAAAGGGGACAGAAGTAAGTTTCCCTAAAGAGGACCTTTCTGTAGGGGAGTGAGTATTGTACTGCTTGTGCGTGGATAGTGTTCTGTGTATGTAATCGTTGCTTTCTTCCCACCCTTAGATACTGAAGGGTAAGGGTGTGGTGAGCGCTGCGGTACAGGTATTTCTGTGTTTACCGTGATACTAGAATCTTAAGGTGTAGGTCCTCTTCCACGGTGGCTCAGGGGTGAAGAATCTGCCTGCGGTGCGGGAGATGCAGGTTCAACCCCTGGGTTGGGAAGCTCCCCCGGAGAAGGAATGGCAACCCACTCTAGTATTCTTGCCTGGGCAGTCCCGTCCCATGGACGGAGGAGCCTGGCGGCTACAGTCCACGGGGTTGCAGAGTCAGACCCGACCAAGGGACTAAGCACAAGCGTGCTTAGTCATGGGGCACTGGCTATGTCCTCTGAAAGCATTGTGATTCTCCTGGAGGGCAGATTCAACCTTGTGTTATGGTTTGTTTAAGCTATGTGATGTCAGGGATTGTGATGGCCATTTGTATTTCCTGTGTTTGGTATGTGATAGGCCTCTAATGATTACTTCTTTGTTGAATAGAGTAATCATCTCATCTTTTATTAGGGAGAATTTTTTTTTTTTCTGTGGGGAGAATTTTAACATGGAAGAACCTTCATTAATTAAATCCCTCCTGGGGCACCATACTCATCCCAGACCAGTTTAGTTTGCATCATCACAGTTGTATAAGACAAACTTCAAACAAGTAAATTGGGCCTAGTTTAAATAAAGTAATAAACCCAACCCTCTGACTGACTTACTCAGGCTTAAAAGTAGAGAGATACATTAGAGAAAGATTTTTGAAATGAAAAGCATTCATGGGCTAGCTAGAAAATTTAAAGGAAATATTTTTTTGAGCATTTCAGTTAATTATGATTTTGTTTTAAGATATTTTTTATATTAAAGTTTTTCTCTCTCTTTTAAGTTTACACAGCAAACTTCACTCCCTGTCACAGTCAAATTAGAAACCAGTTTCATCACCCTAGAATATTCTCTCGTGCTGCCCCCTTTGTACTTAAGCCCTTCTCCCACTCTATCCCCGACAGCCACCACTCTCTTCCTGTACTTTTGCCAAATACCGTGTAAATGGAAGCACGTGGTGTGTAGCCTTTTAAATCTCTGCTCTTCCACAGTGCAGGATGCATTGAGTTTCATCCATGTTGTAGTGTGTATCAGTAGTTTCTATTTGCTGCTAAGCTATAGTCCATCATATGGATATACTTCAGCATATTTATCCATTCACCAGTTGAAGTACTTGCTACTAGTTTTTGTGATCATGGGTACAGCTGCTACAAAACTTTGTATGTGGTTTTGTTTTTGTGTGTGAATCTAAGTTTTCATTTCTCTTGGGTAGGTTTCTAGGGGAATTGTTGGGTCATATGGCAAGTATGGCTTTCCTGGTGGCTCAGACGGTAAAGAGTCTGCCTGCAGTGTGGGAGACCTGGGTTCAATCCATTGGTTGGGAAGACCCCCTGGAGAAGGAAGTGGCAGTCCACTCCAGTATTCTTTCCTGGAAAGTCCCATGGACTGAGGAGCCTGGCAAGCTACAGTCCATGGGGTCTCAGAGTCAGACATGACTGAGCAACTAACACACACAGATGGCAAGTGTATGTTTAACTTTATAGCAAACTGTCAAACTCTTTTCTAAAGCATTTTGTATTCCCACCAGTAATGTAGGAGAGTTCCACTAATAATCAGCTCCTAAAATTTAAATTGGCTATATTGAGTTACTCTAACCATTTGTTGGTTTGATTGTATACTGGAATATCTTGACAATAGTTGTAGATCTGTTAGAGATAGTGATTTCGGGGAGTCTCACTTTTCAGTGAATGCAGTCTTCCGTATGGTTTGGGACTATTTTTTCTTGCTAAGATCATGCAGCCCTGATCTTTGTTAAAAAAAAAAAAAAAAGGCAAAACAAAAAGCAAAAATCTAGGCCTTAACCCTGGTGTTCATACTGGGGATTAAGGTGCCTTTGGATCAATTCTGTCTCTGGCTTCAGGTTTACAACACTTACTTTGGGGATGGATTCTTTTGGTTTGACCTAGGCAGAAGAAAATCCTTCTCATGGAGGATGGTTGTACTTTCAGCTAGTTTCTGTCACCTGTTACATGTTTCATTCCACAGTTTTGTAGAAGTCAACTTATTTATGATTTACTGCCAGTTATACTAGTCGGGGGCTTCCCTTGTTGCTCAGACAGTGAAGACTCTGCCTACAGTGCAGGAGACCTGGGTTTGATTACTGGATTGGGAACGTCCCCTGGAGAAGGAAATGGTTACCCATTTCAGTATTCTTCCTTGGAGAATTCCATGGACAGAGGAACCTGGCAGCCTACAGTCCATGGGCTTGCAAGCAGTCGGACACGAGTAAGCAGCTGACACTAACTATACTGATAAGTCCTTTCTGCAGTGAGGGTTGACAATATTAACTTCATAATTGGAATTTTCAAATGCTAATACCCTTGAATGACTGTTTTAAATCTGAGGCCTTTGCCTACATTAAACTGTTATTTTTAATTACATTTTTATAAATTAGGACACAAGCACTGTAGTTGAGAGACTATAATTTTGTTATGGGAACCATGCATGAAATAGCTGCTGACTTTCATGAAGTGTTTTCTCATTTATCTGGTATTATTAGGGAAAAACCTGTTAGATGAATTAGAAGTTTGTATTTATAGTTAAATATTTTATTAAAATTGTTTTGAATGGTAAACTTTATACAGTAGTACTGTTCTCTCAGTGTTTTCTAAGCATATTCAGATCTTGCTGATGCCCGGTTCTCATTCTGAACATCAATTACAAATTGTGCCGTTATGCGTAGATGCCAGAATTTATTGAAGTTGTATCAGGTGGCCTTCTTCCTGTTCTCTGTCATGTTTTTATAAGTCACCTCAAATTTTCCAGTTTGATTTCTAGTGTAAACTTCTTAGAATTATGTTAAAATGGAGTTTAGGGGCTCTTATTAAGTGAACAGAATATGCATTTTGTGACCTCCTTTAGTGAATTTTTTTTTCTTCTGACTCATAGCTATGTCTTGGAGAGCTGAAATTATGGTATCAATGATCTTTGACTTGTGAGGTGTTATTCCACTTGCTTGTAGTATCTCTCAGAGCCATAAATGGCCTGCCTGCCCTCTGATACCTTTTTCTTTCCTTTATTTGGAAAAGAGATGATCATATAAATTATGAGTAGCCTGGTGGGCTGTAGTCCATGGGATCTCAAAGAGTTGGACACAACTTAGCGACTAAGCAACAGCAACAACAGGGTAAATACTCAATAAGTATTTGTTGGATGAAAGTAAGTGCCCCCAAATGGAACATAATGTTTTCATTGATGGCTTGGAGTTTAACATCATTCCTGTGATTGAGATTTGTAGTCAAGTTTATGCTTAGAGATAGTGAGATGACCTGCTCTTAGTATAAATTTACTATGATGTCTACTTGATTTTTGATTTCCATCATGCAGGGGATGAGAGTGATTGGATGTATTTATAAGTGCTTAAGGGGCTGGACATTTTCAAATTAAACATTCCCTCCTCTTTCAAATTATGGAGACTCACTAGCAATGATAAGGGATGTTACCAATGGGAGTGTAAGTTCACCTGTGAAATTCAAGAGGAGGCACATGTCCTCAAAAGACATTTTGAGGGCCTATGGAACAGTCATATCCTAATTAGCTAGAGAACAATCAGATGTGGATAATTAAAAAATTTACTTAATTAGACTTTCAGTAATATTTATATATTTTATGAAAGTTGAGATTTTAATACAATTTCCCATAAAATTGTCTTAGTTATAACTGAATATAGTATGTTTTGCTACTCCTTTGCTATTATGTATTATGCAGTAGCTTTCAAATTTAGAATTATTTTTGACTACAGCACATAGAAAAATATTTACCTTAACTTAGAGAAATATATTTTGCATTGTATCCTAGTGATATGTATATATTCATATAAGGAGCCAAAACAAAATCTCATTAAAACTATTCTCACTACATTTGTGCACTGTTTTCTTTCTTTTTTTGATACTATTTTATTTAAAAAACTGCTGCTTAAGACCCATTTGTTTAAACACCCAGTAATGGGTCATTATCCACAGTTTGGAGAACACTGCTGTCTAATAGAACTGATGATAAACTTTAAAGGCTAGAATTTTCTGGGTCTTAACAGAAATATACAAGGGACATCACTGAAATCAGGTTTTGAAAATCTAAAGTGTTGTAGATGATAGTTACTAAACATTTCTGAGATAAAATAAGTTTCTGTGGTATGTAATTAGAGAAATTGATTTCCATTTTTGTCATTACAGTTAATGATTTAGCTTTCAAAAATAAGTGTTTAGTCTTTTCTTAGACAACCACAGTTGAGCTCATGCCAGAAACCAGTAACTGGGACACTTGCTGCTAACAGAAGCATGTGATGTAACAGCTAGCCATCACATCACAAATATCCTTACTCATTTAGATTTTGGAGAAGCTTGGAGACTTGTAGTAGTGTCATTTTTATAGAGACTGCATTAGGCATTTAAAACACTGGCTCATTTTGTGTATGGATTTTTAAATTTAAGATAAAGCAGGGAGAAATCAATGCTATGACAACTAATTTGTGAAAAAATTAATTAAAAATTTCTATTCCGTGTGATTTTTTTATTTGCAAAGAATATTGAATAACACTCTGAATGTGAAAAGATACCTGTAGATACTGTTAATATTTAATATTACAGGTACATGAAAATTATGTATTGATTACAACATATTTTGGAAGATAGTTTCAGTCCATTTGCTCAGTCGTGTCCGACTCTTCGCAACCCCATGAACTGCAGCACGTCAGGCCTCCGTGTCCATCACCAACTCCTGGAGTTCACCCAAACACAGTGAGTCGGTGATGCCATCCAACCATCTCATCCTCTGTCGTCCCCTTCTCCTTCTGCCCTCCATCTTTCCCAGCATCAGGGTCTTTTCAAACGAATCAGTTCTTCGCATCAGGTGGCCAAAGTATTGGAGTCTCAGCTTCAGCATCAGTCCTTCCAATGAACACCCAGGACAGATCTCCTTTAGGATGGACTGGTTGGATCTCCTTGCAGTCCAAGGGAAGATAGGTAGAGTACTAATAATTATTTTAAACAATTTAGAACTGATCATTAATGTTTACTGGAAAGCTTTAGCTAGCTGTATGGCTTTTTATGAAGTAGAACATACTATACTAATCTATTCTCAGATTACTTTATCTATTTGCAACTTAAAAGAGGTCAGTTGGCTCTGTAGTGTCCTAAATTATTGGGCCATGCAGGTTAGAGAATCTGATTTTCGGTTTTCTGTTTTGAAGATTCATCAGTGATCATCAAATTAGAAGTATGCCTGTGACCTACATTTTCATTCATATAATCAGATTATATCTAATGTTTTCTGTATTTAGCAGCTCATTTTTTATCTTTATTAGTGAATGATACTCCATCAAAATTACAATTGTTTATGAAAGAAAAGCAATTGATTATTCATCTGTTTTCAAGGATAATTTCAAAATGCATCCCTTGGATAAATTCTCTTTTTAATATAGATATTTAAATAAGTTAGTATGCTGAAAATTATGATAGAATTAGCCATTATTTAAAATATTTTGTCACCATTTGTGTGCATTCATGTTAACTTATGCACATAAAATGCATGGTTTTTCTTTTTGGTTGTATAATGTTCAAGGTTTCAGTTAATAGAAGTAGTATGTCTTATAGAAATTAAAATATCCTTAAGCCATGTGAATCACTACCTTGTGTTATGAGAACTTGTAAACCAGGGATATTTCTATGAAACTGTCTTCTCTCAATAGTTTTTATTTCTATGGTTGCCCAATTTTAAAGTCTTGAAGCTGTATTTTCCTATTCCTTTCCTTGTAATTTTTGAATTTAAAGCATCTCAGAGAAGCTTTGTGGGCTTTTCATAAACTAGTATAATTTTAATGGACACTCTGAATCTTATCTACTCATATTTCTGGTTTTGCTTGTCTTCCCAAAAGCAGAAAAATTCAGTATGGGTATTGAACTGCATGTTATCCATTTCATGTGTTAGTATTACATCCCAGGTCAGTCGCCAAGTCATGTCCAACTCTTTGCGACCCCATGAACTGCAGCATGCCAGGCCTCCCTGTCCATCACCAACTTCCTGAGTCTACCCGAACTCATGTCCATCGAGTCGGTGATGCCATCCAACCATCTCATCTTCTGTTGTCCCCTTCTCCTCCTGCCCCCAATCCCTCCCAGCATCAGAGTCCTTTCCAATGAGTCAGCTCTTCACATGAGGTGGACAAAGTACTGGAGTTTCAGCTTCAGCATCAGTCCTTCCAATGAACGCCCAGGACTGATCTCCTTTAGAATGGACTGGTTGGACTCCTTGCAGACCAAAGGACTCTCAAGAGTCTTCTCCAGCACCACAGTTCAAAAGCATCAATTCTTTGGCACTCAGCTTTCTTCACAGTCCAACTCTAACATCCATACATGACCACAGGAAAAACCACAGCCTTGACTAGACAGACCTTTGTAGGCAATGTAATGTCTCTGCTTTTTAATATGCTATCTAGGTTGGTCATAACTTTTTCTCCAAGGAATAAGCGTCTTTTAATTTCATGGCTGCAATCACCATCTGCAGTGATTTTGGAGCCCAAAAAAGTAAAGTCTGCCACTGTTTCTCCACCTACTGCCTATGAAATGATGGGACCAGATGCCATGATCTTCATTTTCTGAATGTTGAGCTTTAAGCCAACTTGTTCACTCTCCTCTTTCACTTTCATCAAGAGGCTTTTTAGTTCCTCTTCACTTTCTGCCATAAGGGTGGTGTCACATAACCACATATCTGAGGTTATGCTTTACTGGTAAATTCCACCAAATGTTTAAAGAAATGACATCAGTTTTACTCTAACTCTTCCAAAAAATTGAAGAGGAGGGAACACTTTCAGACTTGCTTCTTGAGTCCAGCATTATTATCCTGATACCATAGCCAGGTAAGGGCATTACAAGAAGAGGTCACAGGCCAATATCTCTGGTGAATATGGATGCAGAAGTTCTTAATAAAGTATAAACTCAGTGAATTTAACAGAACACCTATAAGATTATATTAATATACCATGATCAAGTGAGATCTATCCCTGGATGCAAGGATGATTCAGCATACACAAATCAATACATGTAATACGTGACATTAACATAATGAAGGATAAAAAATGGTCTGATCATCCTAATAGGTGTATAAACAGCATCTGACAAAACTCAAGTTCCTGTATGATAAAACTCTCAACAAATTAGATAGAGAGGGAATGTATCTCAATAAAGGTCACGTGTGACAAGCCTACAGCTAACATCTTACTTAATAGTGCAAGAATGAAGGCTTTTCCTCTGTCATCAGGATGCCCACTCTCATGCTTCTTTCTATTCAGCATAATTCAGGGGGTCCTAGCCAGTGCAATTTGGCCAGAAAAAGAAATGTACCCAAGTTGGAAAAGAAAAAAGTAAAGTTGTATTGTTTGCAAATGCGTACATTTGCAAAATGTTGCACTCAGTTATCTACTGAGTGATGAAATTTTAGCTCACATACTCCCTTATCCCCTTTTATCTTTAAATGTTTGGGTAATTATTATATTTACTTCATCTTTTGCTCCCCTTTGACACTTTTGTTCTTACATTTCTGTCTTTTTGTTCTAGCAAANTTTGCTTCTTTGGGGGGCATTTTTTTTTATCCTTTTGTTACTTTTCTTCATGAATCTAGTGACTCTCAGTTTATATTTGTGAAGGAGTGATTAGGTTACTATTTCTGGGTAGATGGCTTGGGTTTTCTTTGCCATGCTGTTTGCTCTGGAGAAGGCAATGGCACCCCACTCCAGTACTCTTGCCTGGGAAATCCCATGGATGGAGGAGCCTGCTAGGCTGCAGTCCATGGGGTCGCAAAGAGTCGGACAGGACTGAGCGACTTCCCTTTCACTTTCACTTTCATGCATTGGAGAAGGAAATGGCAACCCACTCCAGTGTTCTTGCCTGGAGAATCCCAGGGACGGGGTAGCCTGGTGGGCTGCCATCTATGGGGTCACAGAGTCGGACACAACTGACGTGACTTAGCAGCAGCAGCAGCAGCTGTTTGCTCTGCTGCCGTTTTCTGTAGCAGCCTCTTGAATCTGCCTACACAGATGGGCTTACTGGCCAGCATATTTCACATACGGTAGGCACTCAGGGAACTACAGCCAATATCATACTTAAATGGTAAAACAATGAACTCTTAATCAAGACTAGGAAAAAACACAAGGAAGTTTGTTCTCAGATCTTCTATCCTACATTGTACTGAAGAACTAGGATTTTGGCAGGGGGTTCTTTAAAATGCCACCTTGGCTCAAATTAGGATCTGACAACATTGAGGTACTGCAGAGACAGTACAGGCTGGCAGGAAGGGACAGACTGTACCTGCCGGTCCAGACAGAAAGGCAGACACAGTTCAGACTTTGGGAGGTCGGAGAATTAGTGGAAACACCATCAGAGTTTAAGTGGGTAAGAATGTGAACTCGGGAATCTGACTCCTTGTGATCATGTCCTCACTATACCGTTTATTAACTTGATGATGCTGGTCAAGTTGTGTAATTGTTCTACATTTTAGTTTCCTTATTGATAAAAATAGGGATTGAAATAGTATCTTATAATTGTGGGAACTGATGAGCTGATCTATTTAAAATATGTAGCAAATTAAGTGCTTGGCAAATGGCAACTGGAGAGATTTTATGTAAAATCCAGGTTTCTGGATTCTTCTTGAAAAATTTGGACGTCTAATGGTCCTGAATGGTAACAGTTGTTTACAGCTGAGTGGTAGCCGCCTCTTTTAATTGGAGTATTTGCTTTCCAGATTGCTGTAGCCCCCAGTACTACTTACTGTCTCACACTCTGTTTGATTCACTCTCTTTATGGTACCTCTTTGGGCATTTGGATTTGTGACTTCTGATGTACCAGTTATTAACTGTAGCTAAAAGGATATCTGCAATTTTCAAAACTGATCTTTCTTTGGTATAGAACGAATCAGCACCAAAGGCACAAACGTAGACCGTATTAGAAGAGTGCTTCAGGCAAGGGAACGCTGTCACATACAGGACATTCCTGGCAGTGCTTGTAGCATACAGGTTGGTGAGGTTCAGTGAGCGCATCAGGTGAATGAAGAGGCCGATTCTGGGAGGAGTGGTGATAGATAACTGGGAACGCTGTAGGTAGGAATCATACCAGCAAAACCCGAAAATGTTTAGAGATAGAAGAAAACTCATTTCTTAATCTGTAGTAGCTATTGACTGTCCTAGGTGCCTGGCTGTATGCTAGGTTCAGAGATCACCAGGTTACGTATAATGAGTCCTTGTCATCAAATACAGCAGACAATTATAATAATGTGTATAATGTAAGAATAGCCTCAGAAGTCTCTTAGTGTAATCCTCCTATTTCATAATTATTAAAATAAGCTTAGACAGATTCGGCCTTGCCTAAGGCTTTACAACTAGTTGAGATTCTAAGATGACTTCCTTTTTTTTTTTTAAAATACAGTGCTCTTTCTAGTACATAGCCAGGCAGGCAACATTAAAGAGGTTTGGAAGCAGCTAGCAGGGATTCCAAGACCTGGGAGAACTGATGTATTGGAGCATGATTGGGACTTGGGTGTGAAAGAAGGTTACGTTGCCTTATTTAAGACTTACTCTTCAAAGATTGGAGCTGTAGATTCTTCTTAGGGGTGTGAAGAAGTGGCCATTTTGGAGAAGTCTGTGTGGCAGGGAACCGTTGGTAGCCGCTGGGAACTGTCGACACCATGTCGGACCCGAGGGTGGCCTCTGCCTGAGAGCCAGCAAGGAGCTGACACCATCAGTTATACACTGCAAGGTGTGAGTTCTGTCCACAATCTGAAGGAACTTGGAAGAAGATTCTTTCCCGTTTTCACCTCCAGATAAGAATGTCGTCTAGCTGATCTTTTGATGAAGTCTGTGAAACCCTGAGCAAATGCCTCAGCTGAGTTGTGCCCAGAGTTCTGATCCACAGAAACTCTGGACTAATAAATGTGTTGCTATAAGCTGCTGAGTTTTTGGTAGTTTATTCCACAGTAACAGAAAACTACTACTTTTGGTTATCTCCAAGTCTATTCTATTCTTTAGTGTCTCTACATAATAAACACAGCACTCTGCCATCTGATTTGAAATACACAATCCACACTCCACTATGTCTTAGAAGCATGAAAATCACTGCAGTTTGTGGTTTTCTGGCAGCACTGTGAAATGCTAAGAGTGCCCCACACGGTCTGACAACTGTTGCCTTGTAGCATGAAACAGCTTTAACAATGCATAAATGACTTAGCATGGATTTATTCTTAATGAAAGTTTGTTTATGAACACCAACATTTGAATTTCATATAATTTCCATGTGTCACAAAATACTGTTTTTCCTCCAAACATGTAAATATGTAAAGACCATTCTTAGTTTGTAGACTGTGTATAGTGGACAAAAGACTGGATTTAGCCTGCAGGCTGGAGTTTGCTGACCATGACTATGGACAGACTTGTCTATACTAATACTGTTTGATAGGTGCAACAACAGGGAAAATACTAGCACTCTTTGGGATCCTTAATAAAAAAATATTTAATCAAAAATTCTATTTGTTAACTATATTAAAAGACGAAAAAAATCTAGTAAGACAGGTTTGTGAGCAGTTTCTTGAATGTGATGGAGGATGGAGTAAAATAGGGAACAGCCTCATTTCTCACTAACCACTAAATTGTATACTTCGATTATTTTTTTTCCCCACTCATAAATGATATAAGTGGCCGGTTTCCATTGATTCTTACCATATATTAATGGGAATAAGTTCAGTTTTGGGAAGAGTTATTTTGGGGTGTTAATACTTGTTCCATTTTCAAGTACAGTTTTAAGCTATTTGATCACTTCTTCCTGTCTCTTGAAATTTCTTCTGGGGAAGGAATCTGGGGCTGTCTCTTAACTTCTCCTCCTGCTTCCTCAGCCATTCATTAAGCTGGCCCTTGATCCTCCAGGTTCAATGTGAGTGGAGAACTATGAAAGGGAAAAGGCAAAAGTTTTTCAGTGGATGATATGCTTTCAGGTGTTGTTTCTTTTGTGAGGTGTTGTTTCTTTTGTGAGGAAGTTTTAGTTCGTCAGAGGCTGTACACTGACCTGTTCTGTAAAACAAACAGACCTGCAAGTATTGCTGTACATAAATATATTCATACACAGGTATTTCGATCGTATAGAACAAACTGAAAGTAATGTTTACATCTGAGGAGAGCAAGTGGGATGAAGGATAAGACGTATGGGCATCCCAAGGGTATTTTTACTTTGTATTTAAATTCTTTCAACATGTAGAATGTATTTTGGATATTTGGTAAATGAAAAGGTACATATTGAAAATAGCATGAAAAGTTGCAAATGGGAAGGAAATTACTTTCTTCTAAATAGAAAAAATTGTAGAAGGGCCTTTTTCTTGTTGTTGATTGGTTGCACCTTGTGGCAGGTGGGATCTTAGTTCCCCAACTAAGTATTGAACCCACAGCCCCCTGTGTTGGAATGGTGGAGTCTTTTAACCACTGGACTGCTACGGAAGTCCTCTGAAAGGGCTCTTTTAAAGAAAACCTTCTAAAATACTTACATGTTCATTAACCTTAAAAAGCTGTAGTGTTTTCACATGAGTTTTGGGATAAAGTTATAGTAGAGAAAACATATGAACTTTGAGATGTAGCATTATTTTTGGAGTGGGTTATTTCTAAAAAATCATGTTTTGAAGTATTATCTACATATAATACAACACATAGGTTTTTAGTTTGATGAATTTATATAAATGACACCACCCTTATGGCAGAAAGTGAAGAGAAACTAAAAAGCCTCTTGATGAAAGTGAAAGAGGAGAGTGAAAAAGTTGGCTTAAAGCTCAACATAGAGAAAACGAAGATCATGGATGGCATCTGGTCCCATCACTTCATGGGAAATAGATGGGGAAACAGTGGAAACAGTGTCAGACTTTATTTTTGGGGGCTCCAAAATCACTGCAGATGGTGACCGCAGCCATGAAATTAAAAGACGCTTACTCCTTGGAGGAAAAGTTATGACCAACCTAGATAGTATATTCAAAAGCAGAGACATTACTTTGCTGACTAAGGTCCGTCTAGTCAAGGCTATGGTTTTTCCTGTGGTCACGTATGGATGTGAGAGTTGGACTGTGAAGAGAGCTGAGCACCGAAGAATTGATGCTTTTGACTGTGGTGTTGGAGAAGACTCTTGAGAGTCCCTTGGACTTCAAGGAGATCCAACCAGTCCATTCTGAAGGAGGTCAGCCCTGGGATTTCTTTGGAAGGAATGATGCTAAAGCTGAAACTCCAGTACTTTGGCCACCTCATGTGAACAGTTGACTCATTGGAAAAGACTTTGATGCTGAGAGGGATTGGGGGCAGGAGGAGAAGGGGATGACAGAGGATGAGATGGCTGGGTGGCATCACCGACTCGATGAACGTGAATCTGAGTGAACTCCTGGAGCTGGTGATGGACAGGGAGGCCTGGCGTTCTGCGATTCTTGGGGTCGCAAAGAGTTGGACATGACTGAGCGACTGAACTGAACTGAATACACTTGTATAATGCCCTCCCAAGCACAATAGAGAATATTCCTTTCTCTGGTAAAGTTCCCTTATGCCACTTTCCAAGCTTTCAACCACTCTTGGCAACAGCTGATCTGATTTCTATCACCACAGCTTATTTTTGCTCATTCTAGAACTTCATTTGACGAGAATTGTACAATATGTACTCATTTGTGCCTGACTTATCTCAATCTCATATCTGAGAGATTCATCCATATGGTTACATATATCAACAGTTCTTTCCTTCCAGTAATATTCCACTGAATGAATATATCAGTTTGTATATCTGTTCTCCTCTTAGTAGATATTAGGATTGTTTTCACTTTTGGCTGTTACTGATTTAGGCTGCTATAAATACATGTGTACAAGTCTTTCTCTAAATATATATTTTAATTTCTCTTGAGTGACTACCTAAGAGTGGTATTGTTAGGTCATCAGATAGGTATATGTTTTACTTAGACTATCAAACTTTCTTAGAATCAAAGTTGTCCTATTTTATATTCCCATTAGGAATTGAGAGTTCTGATTGTTCCTCATTCTTGCCTGGAGTTTTCTTTCTTGGGAGGTTTTTGATTACTGATTGCATATCTTTACTATTGTTCTATTGAGGTTTTTCTTTTTTTCCCCTAATGATTCCCACAGTGATCACGAGGCAAGACCAGAGTGGGCCTCCCAGGAAGCATCGTGCCAGACTGGGGCAGCTGGAGGTCCACCTCGGACTTCCCTAAAGCATCCTGCCAGACTGGAGAAGCTGGAGGTCCACCTCGGACTCTCATTTTCCCACTGGGGAAACCATAGGCTTTAGGGCCCTGTGGGTGTGATGCTGTGCCAGCCTTGGGGGAGGCCCAGTGTGGTCAGAGTGTAGCCACTGTTGCCCTCCTCTGTCTCTTTGATTCGGGAGGGTGCTTTGGCCTCAGCCCTGGGTTCTGGGGATTTGTTTCAGTGGTGTCTTGCCTATGGATAGTTGCTAGTTGGTCTTGAGAGTGGGACTGAAGTTGGGAATGACCTATGTTGCCCTCTTGATGACGTCTCCCTATAAGGTTTTCTGCACACACAATTATAATGTCTCTGAATAACAGTAGTTTAGCCTTTTCCTCTTCACTTTTCATGCTTTTTGCATCTCTTCTTAACTTACTGTACAGGCTAGTTCTTCTGTGCAGCGTGTTGAATGGAAGATCTGAGAGCAAACATTCTTTTGTTTTCTCCTAGTCTTGATTAAGAGTTCAGTGTTTTGCCATATAAGAATGATGTTGGCTATCTTTTTTTTTTTTTTTTTAAGGAAAAACCCCTTTATTAGGTTGATGTTTGATTCTCTTTCTGGATTACTGAGAGGTTTTAAACATTAATGGGTTGAATTTTGTCAAATGCATTTTATTGTCTGTTGAGATACTTTCTTTTTTTTTCCTGTTAATTTGTTGAATTTATTTCAGATATTAAATCTTAACATTTCTAATATTAGAAATATGAGATCAGAGAGTATACTTTAATGTTTTAGTTACTTGAGACTTAAATAGTGATAGCATATGATCTTTCTTGATGAACATTTTTGAAAGAAAATATTATTCTTCAGTTTTGGGATATTGTATTTTCTAAATGTCAGTTCAGGGTAGTTAATGATATTTAGATCTACTGTTTCAATATACATACTGTTATTTTTGTCTTCTACTTTATCAAACAGCAGTGAAACAACAGCATTAACATTTCAACTATGATTGTCTTTTTCAAACAGTTATTTCAAACTAATCCTTATTTTAAAGTCTTTCCTTCATTTTGCTCATTTATATGTCATTTTAATGATTTTTCACGTTTTTCTGTTGAGTTGATATTTCTGTTGTTATGAAAGAGATCTCTGTATCTTTGGAGGTTCTCCCTTGTTTCGATGTTTGCTTTGTATGATAATGTTATAGCCTCTAAGGCTTACTAGTCTAGATGTTTGCATTGTTGTTGTTAAGCTCAGTAATGTGCAGCTGTTTGCGACCCCATGGACTGAAGCACGCCAGGCTTCCCTGTCCTTCATCTCCCGGAGCTAGCTCAAACTAGTCCATTGAGTCGGTGATGCCATCCAACCATCTCGTCCTCTGTCATCCCCTTCTCCTCCTGCTTTCAATCTTTCCCAGCATCAGGGTCTTTTCTAATGAGTCGGCTCTTTGCATCAGGTGGCCAAAAGTATTGGCGCTTCAGCTTCAGCATCAGTCCTTCCAGTGAATATTCAGGATTGAATTCCTTTAGGATTGATTGGTTTGATCTCTTTGCAGTCCAAGGGACTCTCAAGAGTCTTCTCCAACACCACAGTTCAAAAGCATCAATTCTTCAGCACTCAGCCTTCTTTATGGTCCAACTTGCACATTCATACACGACTACTGGAAAAACTACAGCTTTGACTATATGGACCTTTGTCGGCAAAGTAACATCTCTGCTTTTTAATATTGCTGCCTAGGTTGGTCATAGCTTTTCTTCCAAGGAGCAAGTGTCTTTTAATTTCATGGCTGCAGTCACCATCTGCAGTGATTTGGAGTCCAAGAAAGTAAAGTCTGTCTCTGTATCCATTGTTTTCCCATCTATTTGCCATGAAGTGATGGGCCAGAATGCCATGATCTTAGTTTTTTGAATGTTGAATTTTAAGCTAGCTTTTTCACTCTTCTGTTTCACCTTCATCAAGAGGCTCTAGTTCTTGTTCGCTTTCTGGCATAAGGGTGGTGTCATCTACAAATCTGAGGATGTTTGCATAGTATATCTTTCTATTATTTCACTTTTAGTTTGTCTGTATCTTTGTATGTAAGGTTGTTTCTTAGAGACAATGTATAGTTGGATCTTGATTTTTTTCTTTTTTAAAGTCTTTTTTCTTTTTATGGGGAGCTTTATGCTTTTTATGTTCCATTTTCATTATATGTGTGTTTTTAAGTCTATTCTGTTGGTGTTCTTCTTTTTGTCTCCTATCTCTTTTATTTCTTTTGTTTTAATCAAATGTTTATCATCCTACTTTATTTCTTGTATTAACTTGTTAGCTGTTTGTACTGTAGTTAATTTTTAGCATTTGGTCTGGGTATTACAATATGCATTTTTAATTTGTCATGGGCTGCTTAAAATTAATATTGAACCACTCATTCATAACAAACATAAGAATCTTAAAAAATAATGTAGTTCTGTTTACTGTCTGCCCTGCCATTTAAAATTAATATTTAACTACTTTATTCTTAACAAATATAAAATCTTAATGTAATTCCATTTGCTTGCTACCCCTGCCATTTCTGTTATCATATATTTATTCTACTTCCCCATATCTTATAAATGACACTAAGAAATTACTTGTGCTTTAACAAGTTATCTTTTGAGGAAATGAATACCCATTCATTTCCCATTTCTAGTGTTCCTCATTTCTTCTTAAAGTTTCACATTTCTTCTGGTATCATGTGATTTAATTAAGCTTAATGGATTATTTAAAAAGTATTTCTTGTGGAAGTGTGCTGGTGACTATTCTTAGCTTCCTTCATCTGAAAATGACTTTCTTTCATTTTCAAAGACTAATTTTACTGGGTGTCATGTTCTTGGTTGAGTTCTGTTCCTTCTTCCATTGCTTTGAACATGTTCTCCCATTTTCTTTTCTGTCTCCATTATTTCTGATATGTTTTGAAGTTCACCTGTGTGTTGTGGAGTTTTCCTCTGTCTGCTTTCAGGACTTTCCCTTAATTTTTGGGTTTTTGCATTTTGATGTACCTAGGTTTAATTTTCTTTGTATTGACCTTTCTGGAGTTGCTGAGTTTCCCCATTTTATAGGTTAATGTTTTTCAGTGAATTTGGGAAATTTTCCACCATTATTTCTTTAAATATTTTTTCTGCTCCATTCTCTTTCTTTAATGTAGTAGAACTTTAATAGCTACTTAGTAGCACCCCACTCCATTACTCCTGCCTGGAAAATCCCATGGACAGAGGAGCCTGGTGGGCTGCAGGCCATGGGGTCGCTGAGGGTCGGACACGACTGAGCGACTTCCCTTTCACTTTTTACTTTCATGCATTGGAGAAGGAAATGGCAACCCACTACAGTGTTCTTGCCTGGAGAATCCCAGGGACGGGGGAGCCTGGTGGGCTGCCGTCTATGGGGTCACACACAGTTGGACATGACTGAAGTGAACTTAGCAGCAGCAGTTTTGAAGTCCTGTCTTCTAATTTCAGCATCAGGATCATTTTGGAGTCTGTTTCCTTTGATAGCTTTATTTCTGACTGCATGTCACATTTACTGATTATTTTCATGTCTGGTAATTTATAACTTTATGCTAGACATTATGAATTCAGCATTGTTGAAAGTCTGTTTTTGTTTTTGTTTTTTTTTTCCCTCTCTGTCTTTTTAATTATGTTAAGTTTCATTCTGGAATGCAGTTAGTGTAGTTGGAGATATTCTTAATCTTCTCTAGGCTTGGTTTTAGGCTTTAGGTGGCCTATTCCAAGTAGTCCTTACTCTACAGTATGATCCTTTACTGTTAAGACTTGGCCTTTCTGGTAGGTTTCTCAACTGAATTCTGGGATATTAATGAGGTTCCTCCACCATGACTAGGTAGGACCTTTAAGATATCCTGGCACTCTACAGCTGTTGGTATCTCCATTCTCTAACCTGAGAGTAGTTTGTCTGCTAGCCTTGTTTCGGCCCTGTCACCTCCTACCCCTAAAACTGTACAGCTCCCTCACCTTCAGTTCTGTACTGCAGATTCCGCTAGCTTCAACATCCCAAACTCTGATCTGTGATCACTGGGCACTTCCCTGTGCTATAGTCAGAAAACTGGCCCTAGCTGGAGATCTTGAGTGAAGGTGGCATTCACCTCCTATGTTTCTGTTTTCTCAGAGATCGCAGTTTGCTCTGCCTATTATTCACTGCCTGAAAATATTTGTCCATTTTCATAATTATTTACAGCAAGGGGGAAGTTCAGTATTACTCTATTGTAGAAAGTAAACAGTATATGTAAAACTCATTAAATTTTACTTATACCAAATGGATGCTTATATTTCATCTGCAATATTAAGATCATGGCAGAAATAAGAAAGTTTATAAATAGATTGGGTGTTAAGAATAATTGAATATTTGGTGGGTTGCTAAAATTAATCAGAAATGTACTATTTATTTCAAACCTTGTTATGATTGCTCCATTCCCATATGTAGTTACAAGTAATAAATATTTGAATAAATGATGATCAAATAAGAATGTATATTTGAAAAGCCCTTGAAAATTATTAAATGTATGAACATGTGAAAGATATTAAACTCTTACTAATTTGCAAAATGTATTCTCTTTTCTTGCTTTTAAATTGATACTCCTGTATTGACTTACTGGAATTCTTTGAATTTTTTTTTTTTTTTAATTGGAATGATTCTAAGCTGGAAGGTCTAGGCTGGTGAATGTATACTGGCTTATGAAATACTCAATACATTTTTGTTATTTTTATTTATTTTTTTAAAAGTAAGCAAATCACTGATTTCATTTGGTTTTGTTTTTGTGATCCCTTTGGTATTAAAGTATAGGAATAAAGGGTAATGATTAAGAGTCTTGCTGAGGTTAGATTTCAGTGGCATTAACTAATAAGTCCATTGCCTGAACTTTTGTTACATTATTAATTTCTGAAGCATGGTTTTTAATTCTCTGTAAGTTGACTAATTTTCTTTTCTTAACATTCTAGCTCTCTATCAATATCAGCTCACATCATTGAAACAATAATTCTGAAGACATGTTTTGCTGAAAAGACAGCTGAGAAAAATTTTACGAATGGGATGAACACGCGCCAGTTCATTGACTACCTGCTGCAATTTGAATGTTAACATCACCCACCTGGTACAGTTACCTAGTGATGTACCAGTTCTCACAATACCCTATTTCAGTGTGCTTGTCTTGATTAAAGAATTCAAAGTGGAGTACCGCAAACTTGATATGGAAAATAAAAAGAAAGACAAGGACAAATCAGATGATAGAATGGCACGACCTAGTGGTCGGTTGGGACATAACACTCGAGGAACTGGTTCTTCATCCTCTGGAGTTTTAATGGTTGGACCTAACTTTAGAGTTGGGAAAAAAATTGGATGTGGGAATTTTGGAGAACTACGATTAGGTAAGACTATTTTGTTTATTCCATAATAATGGGAGCGTTTTTTTTAAATGAAGGGTACTTTTTAATGAAATGATTTAGTTAGTTACTTGTTTAGTTGTTTCATTGTTGTGGTAATTTTAAAGAATACAGATACTAAGAATTTCTGTGTACTTGTATTTTCATTTGTGGGTCATTACTTAGTAAGAAAACAGTGTCTCTTGTCTTGAGATTAGCCATCCAGATTAAAAGAAAAAAGAAAGTAAATGAAAAAGCCCTAGCAGGCTGAAAGAGATACCAGGGGAGTCTTTGCAGTGTACTCTTTAGGAATGATATTTAGGCTACTTTTTCTGATTGGAAAACATTTAGTAACTGTATGGCTTAAAGTTAAGGTAATATCCTCAAACTACATCAGAAATCAGTGCAGTTTGCAGTATTATAATTTATTCCCCTCTTCCCCCATGTATGTCCCGAGTGGTTTAGAAATCTATATTCTTACCAAGGGACACAAAGTACTGATTCAGTTTATTCTTATAATCAGGTAAGTTTGGGAAACATTGGTCTACTTTAACCTCCTAACTCTTCGTTTAAGACATTTGAAACTCAGGGAAGGTTTCTTGACAAATGTCACACATCAATTTAATGATGGCCTCATGATCCAAATCTATCTTTTTAACTCCTAGTGCAATGAAGATGTGGCTATCTTTATTGAAGAGAAACAAGAAGGAGGAGAGCATGGTTTTATGGGAGTCAGTATTGAGGTTCCTTGAGGGCTGGCTGGTTAATGCACCAGCATGAGTGTAAACGTCTTTAAATAAAAAGAAAAAACTTAGCTTTGGAATTTTCATTAGATTCAGCCTTGGTGTTATAAAAATATATGCAATTGTATGTTCATATACTCAGCTACTTCTCTTTATCATCTTGTAAAACACTTGGAAAGAAAGTGAAGTTTTAGTCTCAAAGAGTATCAGACTCTTTGAGACCCCCATGGACTGTAGCCCACCAGGCTCCTCTGCCCATGGAGTTCTCCAGGGAAGAATATTGGAGTGGGTGGCCATTCACTTCTCCATGGAATCTTTCTAATCCAGGGATCAAATCCAGGTCTCTTGCATTGCAGGCAGATTCTTTACCATCTGGGCCAAAAATTTCTAATTTTTAGTTACTCCTTCATTTCAGTACTGTTTTATGTAGTTAATGTACATCAAATCCTTGAATGAAGCAATCTAATGACATATTTTATACATATGATGTGTCTAATAGACTCTTCTGCATTTTAGTAGGGACTCAAATATTTGAAAGGGTGAATGTTTTATATTTTATTTTTTAAAAGGTATTGTAATGATACTTTGAAATTCTTAAACCGTTTCTGATTTTGGTATTTAAAAAAAAGCAGATTATTTACTTGTCTGACCTTGAATTAACACCCATCCATCCATTAAAAATTTATCACATGTCTACAGTATTATGTATGAAGCATGATTAGACACTGATGATACATTGGAAAAATATAAAAATTGTCTCTGCCATTATGGAACGCATAAGTCATTTAACCACATGGGGCTTCAAATTTGTCAACTTTAAAATGGAATTATTTCTGCTTCCTGAATTACTGTGAAGATTAAATTTAGGTAACAATATAAAAGAACCAGCATTATCCTTGCCTGTTTCAGGAAAGCACTGATTGTTCTACTCCTTTAAAGGATATCAAGATAGTTGTTCTTAATTAAGATTATAGCATGTTGTTAATATATTTAAATTTAATATAAATTAGTTTTCTAGCTGTTTACTATGACATATTTATTTGTACTTTGTTACTCTCTGTGTATATGACTATAGTACTATAGTATTTTGGCATTATTCAGAATTGATTTCATATAATTTATTTCAAATAACTATATATATATATACATGTGCATGCATGTATATGTGTGTGTGGGTATATGTGTGTATACACACAGAAGAATCTAGTGGAACATTTTAGCCAGGGCATATGAGAAAACTGGATTACTCCTATAAGATGCTGTATACTGGAAAAAACAGCAAAATACCCCCATTCTTTTGCAGTCTGTGAATAAGCTGGAATAGGGTAAGATGACTTACTAGTCTATCCATCCATCCATCCATCCATTATCATCTTTCTATTTATCTATCTAATCTACCTGTGGGATTTTATTGTATATTTGTGTAGATTTTACTTAAATGTTTTATCTATACATGTTACTGTTTCAATACTTACAATACATGTAACATGTCCAGTTGCATAATTATTTTAATCATTTTTTTTCTTAGTAGACTACTAAATAAAGGGAGGTTTTATTCCCTTTTAAAAAGGTTCCAGGTGGTTTCTCTGTACAGAAAGAGTTGTTATAAGTGTCATTTTTTCCTATGATAAATGTGAATAAACATGTTTATTTAATCTGGATAAACATGCTAATATTAAAAGCTGGTTTGAATTCTTAAACTGCTTTCTTTAAAATCATGTTAATAGACATTGATTTCTGGCACTAAATTTTTTGTGATTAGTATTGAGTAAGAAAGAATATAGAGTATATATGTTATAGGTAAGTGATTGTCAAGAAAGATGCTATTAGGGTCTTGGGCTGGACAGTGTTTTGTTTTTGTTTGCTTGTTTGTTAGAAGACTGTCCCATACACTGTGTGGTATTTAGAACTTCAGACCTCTTGGACACTAAACAGGAGTTGCATCTCCACATGCAGCCCCAGATTCTCTCCCCCTAGCCCCCACTCCCATTTCCAAAAGCCCCAAGGAGAGACACTATTAACCTCTGTTGAAAGTACTTTTATAGAGGATTACTAAAGAAAGAAAGAAATGTCAACCCACTCCAGTATTTTTGCCTGGAGAATTCCATGGACAGAGAGGAGCCTGGCAGGCTATAGTCCATGGGGTGGCAAAGAGTCGGACACGACTGAGTGGCTAACAGACACACACACACTAAAGAAAGAAAGCCGAACATAAAAAACTTGACTTGAGATTAAAAAGAAAATAGTTAATCTTTCAAAAAATCTAAAATTAAGTTTAAGTAAATATGTTTACTATCATTTTTATCTGTATTTTTAATTGTAAAATGATGAATTGATATTTTTGGTTTTATTTTATCCTTGTATTGGTGGTAAGGCTTGCATCCAGCATGTTGGATATATTCCTAGCTTAGACAATTAACCAAAACCCTTGGAAATGTTTTTAACAGGTACAGAATGAGACAGAACAAAGCTAAAATGCGGGGTTATATTGTATACATTTTTTATTTTCCTGTGTATTATGAGGCTTTAACATCTGAAGAAAAACCTTTCTGGTCAGCCATATAGACCTCTTACTGTGGATGTATTCTAGAATGTGTGGAATACAAACCAGCTAATATAACATTGCTTTAATAATGAAAAGAAACCAAAAAACCTCAAATCCTTTCACTCTGTGGAAAGATTGCTCCTCTATAGGATAGCCAGTTCTTCAAGAAAAAAAAAATTGGGAGCATGCCTTTGATCTGCAAACTAACCAATTTAGAGCCATACCTCCCTCCTCTCTCTGGCCATGCATTCCAGGAGGCAGTCTTCTGAAGGCATCCCGTGACAAAGTCCAAGAGGGTTAGAGAAACTGCCCACCGAAGGTTAACAGAGTTATTCAGACTAGTCACTCCTAAGATGTTTACCCTCCCCTGTCTTGCTTTTCCTGCAGAAATACCAAAGATCTTGGCCAAAGCTCTACCCTTGCTTCTGTCTCTACCACCTGACCAAAGCATGATATTTCTTCTGTGTCTCCTCTTATAGCTATGCCTGACCATCACGTGAAAGAACAGAACGAGGGTGTTATCTATTGTTTTATGAATTACCATATCTGAAGTAAGATATTGTAAATTTTGATATAATTAAGTAGACACAGAAGTTTTTATAACTTTTTCTTTAAGAATTATTTTGTTGAAAATTCTGCACGTCTTATCATATGTATCAAGTAAATATACAGATTTGGTTAGATTCATCTTTTTTATGTTTATTGATTTTCCTACATTTCCTAGCTGAAGCTTAAAATTTTTCTAAAAAATGTAGCAAGGAGTAGGCTAGAATGCTATAAGAAAGAGATCCTAGCATACAGCGGTGTTAGGCAAAGTAGTTTCTTTCTTTTTTACATAACACAGGCCAGAAGAACAAGCACCAAGGGCTGTCAGGGTATCTCTGCACCCTCAGTATGTGGCTTCAGTCTCGATCTATGAATTGTTTACTCCCATTGTTGCTGTCTCCAGACACCCAGCCAGGAAAAGGGCCAGAAGATAATACGTTCATTCTCGCAAGTGGGCAGTGACATGCCTTATGTTGACTCATATCTATAACTTAAAATCACCTGTCTGTACCAACTTGAAAGAGAGGCTAGAAATGTAGTCTAGCTGGGCACCCATTTTAGGCCGTTCCTTTACTAAGGAAGGTGAACAGGGATATTTCAGTTGATTCGTAGTCCCTGATATAACCATATATGGAGTTTCTGTAGAACATAGTTTTATAATAATGACCATTCAAATATCCCAATATTGGTAAACCCATCTTTTCAAGTTCAGTATGGCACAAAGTACTATTTATTGGAAACATCTTTTGAAATGGGATTAAAACTTCAGTGAACTGGAACCAGTTTACTTGGCGCCTTCTCTTAATTGGATCTCCTCCATACACACACTCCTCTCTCTTGATTGTATTGTACCCACAAACATATACTTTGTGCATTGAATATACATTGTTAGTTTGTTCATATACATACCAAATATGGATTGAAAGCTGATTATTTAAGGGGATGCCTATACAAAGTAGATCATTGAAAAAGCAAGAGAGTTCCAGAAAAATGTCTACTTCTGCTTTATTGACTACGCCAAAGCCTTTGACTGTGTGGATCACAACAAACTGGAAAATTCTGAAAGAGATGGGAATACCAGACCACTGGACATGCCTCCTGAGAAACCTGTATGCAGGTCAAGAAGCAACAGTTAGAACTGGACATGGAACAAGAGACTGGTTCCAAATCAGGAAAGGAGTACTGATATATCAAGGCTGTATATTGTTACCTTGCTTGTTCATCTATGCAGAGTACATCATGAGAAGTGCTGGACTGGATGAAGCCCAAGCTGGAATCAGGATTGCTGGGAGAAATATCAGTAACCTCAGATATGCAGATTACACCACCCTTATGGCAGAAAGCAAAGAAGAACTAAAGAGCTTCTTGGTGAAAGTGAAAGAGGAGAGTGAAAATGTTGACTTAATACTCAACATTCAGAAAACTAAGGTCGTGGCATCTGGTCCCATCACTTCATGGCAAATAGATGGGGAAACAATGGAAACAGTGACAGACTTCATTTTTGGGGGCTCCAAAATCACTGTAGATGGTGATTGCAGCCATGAAATTAAAAGATGCTTGCTCCTTGGAAGAAAAGTTATGACCAACCTAGACAGCATATTAAAAAGCAGAGGCATTACTTTGCCAACAAAGGTCCATCTAGTCAAACCTATGGTTTTTCTAGAAATGTATGGATGTGAGAGTTGGACTATAAAGAAACCTGAGTGCTGAAGAATTGATGCTTTTGAACTGTGGTGTTGGAGAAGACTCTTGAGAGTCCCTTGGACTGCAAGGAGATCCAACCAGTCCATCCTAAAGGAAATCAGTCCTGAATGCATTGGAAGGACTGATGTTGAAGCTGAAACTGCAATACTTTCGCCACCTGATGTGAAGAACTGACTCATTTGAAAAGAGCTGGAAAAGATTAAAGGCAGGAGGAGAAGGGGACAACAGAGGATGAGATGGTTGGATAGCATCACTGACTCAATGGACATGAGTTTGCATAAACTCCGGGAGTTGGTGAGGGACAGGGAAGCCTGGCGTACTGCAGTCCATGGGTTAGCAAAGGGTTGGACCCGACTGAACTGAACTGAACTATGCAAAGTGACAAAAATGCATTAGTAATATTCAATCATGGCTCATTTTTATAACCTTCAAAGTTCAGTGAAATCGCTAATATTCAAAAAAAGAAAATGCTTTTAGGATTTAGTTCTTTCTTCTGTGGCTTAAAAGTAAACATTTGACCATGTAAATGAAAACAAGAACAATATTTTTAGAAGTATTTTGTTTATTTTTATAGTATGGAATCTGTGTTTAGACTTTTTTGTCCTGTAAGTATTTTTTCCCTATGTGGTTATGAATAAATATCATATGCAATACAAAATAATTCTGAGAAGATGATAATGTCTTGATGAAATATAAATTCCATTTTTGAATTAAAAATTTTTCCTTTGTTAGACACTCAGGATTTAAGTGTTGCTCAAGATTTAAATTTTTCATTGTATCATTAAATTATTCACTAAGCCAATTTTATGCATCATGTATTCTTAAAATACATGTGGTCACATCTACATGCTGAACTAATTGGCTAAAAAATGGTATGTTTTCCAAAATTTTTTAATTTATGGGCTCGGTGAGTACTTTGACTGCAGCTTAGCTTACACCACTTACGTACTCCTGTTAATCTCTGTCTTTGTGATCAGTGTAATAGGTTTATGAGACTTATGCTACTTAGCATTAGCATGAACATTTTTTTCCCCCACTCATTTTTATAAAACAAGAACAAAACTCAGAAGAGCATTATAATATTTATATGAACAAACACTACTGTACAGTGTTGGCAGTGGTTCTAACTGTTTTTGCCATGACATTCTTTGTCACAAGTAGTCTTGCTGTTTGGCCATACAACTCATTGACTGTAAGGCAGTTTTGCCCTAAAGGGTAAGATAACTGGTTGACAATTTGGTTTCAGTGCTCTAAAAGATAAAAAAATATCTAGTTGACAGTTTGGTTTCAGTGCTCTAAAAGATAAAAAAAACATCTGGTTGACAGTTTGATTTTGAATGGTTGACAGTTTGGTTTCATTTCTCCACGGATGCAGTGCTTGGTTTCATTTCTCCACGGATGCAGTGCTTTCATGTTGTTGTTTTTTTTTTTTCATTTTATATTGGATTATAGTTTATTTACAATGTTGTGTTAGTTTCAGGTGTATAGCAAAGTGATTTAGTTACTTTTACAGTCCCATCACTTCAGGGTAAATAGAAGGGAAAAAGTGGAAGCAGGGACAGGTTTTCTTTTCTTGAGCTCCAAAATCACTGGACAGTGCTGCAGCCATGAAATTAAAAGATTCTTGCTCCTTGGAAGGAAAGCTGTGAGAAACCTAGACCGTGTATTTAAAAGCAGAGCTATCACTTTGCCAACAAAAGTCCATATGATCAAAGCATGGAAGTGAGAGTTGGACCATAAAGAAGGCTGAGTGCTGAAGAATTTATGCTTTCAAATTTTGGTGCTGGAGAAGACTCTTGAGGGTCCCTTGGACTGCAAGAAGATCAAACTAGTCAATCCTAAAGGAAATCAACCCTGAATATTCATTGGAAGGACTAATGTTGAAACCAAAACTCCAATACTTTGGCCACCTGATGTGAAGAGCTGACTCACTGGAAAAGACCCTGATGCTGGGAAAAATTGAGGGCAGGAGGAGAAGAGGGCAGCTGAGGATAAGATGGTTTGCTAGCGTCACTGACTCAACGGACATGAATTTCAGCAAACTCTGGGAGATAGTGAAGGACATGGAAACCTGATGTGCTGCAGTCCATGGGGTTGCAAAAAGTTGGACACGACTTAGTGACTGAACAACAACAACTTTGGCTAATTTAGATACAATTGCTTGTTCTCTAATGCCATCTTTACCAGGTTTATCATGCAGTTAGAAATTGGAGGCTAAGGAAGAATCAAGCTGTTTGTGTCCCCTACAAAAGAAATGGTTACACGATTCCTGGAGTGTAAGTTTCTTGAAAATGGTCAAAATTTTTGCTGTTTGATAGTGGAGAACATGATGGAGACAGAGTTTTTGTATTTGGTACAGCATCTGCTGCGGGCTGCTGCTAAGTCGCTTTAGTCGTGTCCGACTCTTTGCGACCCCATGGACTGCAGCCTACCAGGCTCCTCCATCCATGGGGTTTTCCAGGCAAGAGTACTGGAGTGGGGTGCCATCACCTTCTCCGTGGTACAGCATCTAGCTTAGTTGGTTTGGTAAAATATAAGGAGTGGGCATGTGTTGAAACATTTAAATGTAGTGCAGTGATTTATTACCAGTTATATAGGTTACACCTGGAGGAGGCAATGGAACCCCATTCCAGTGCTCTTGCCTGGAAAATCCCATGAATGGAGGAGCCTGGGAGGCTACAGTCCATGGGGTTGCAAAGAGCTGGAGACAACTGAGCAACTTCACTTTCTTTTTTTATATAGGTTACATGTATTGATAATCAATAGGAGCGTCCCTCGGTTATTCGTTTTATTTCCAGGGAAATCTGGAGAGACCTAGTGCAAAATTTTTTTATATCATAGAGAATTTAGGTCCAATATGAGATCCTGAATCCTTAACAATGTTTGACTTTGACAAAAGAAGTATCACCTTTTCTCAGATAGACCATAATAAACTATTATCATGAGTCTTCACAAATTTTAAATGTTTTTTATATTTTCATTTGTCACAATAAAGTCTTTAAAAGATTTTTTTTTTACTANGGAGGCTACAGTCCATGGGGTTGCAAAGAGTTGGAGACAACTGAGCAACTTCACTTTCTTTTTTTATATAGGTTACATGTATTGATAATCAATAGGAGCGTCCCTCGGTTATTCGTTTTATTTCCAGGGAAATCTGGAGAGACCTAGTGCAAAATTTTTTTATATCATAGAGAATTTAGGTCCAATATGAGATCCTGAATCCTTAACAATGTTTGACTTTGACAAAAGAAGTATCACCTTTTCTCAGATAGACCATAATAAACTATTATCATGAGTCTTCACAAATTTTAAATGTTTTTTATATTTTCATTTGTCACAATAAAGTCTTTAAAAGATTTTTTTTTTTACTAGTTTTCATGTGTCATTGTGTCCTTTTTAATGTTTATTTAAAATTTTATTTTCCTTGTTTTTTTATGGCAAAATTGCCTTAAGGGCCGTTAGCTGGGCTGTGAAATTGCTTGTGGCAGAGTCTTATGGTGAAAATACTGCTCCCTGTGGCAACATATCCAAGACTGAAATTTTGTCTAGAAGTTTTACTGCTGTTCATCAGCTACTGAATACAATGAAGTTAGGAGTATTATGTTGGAAAAAATTGCATGTGTGAAAGTTGATGATTACCAGTTTTATTCAGTAGTCAGTGTAACCAGGGCCATTTACTATCACAGTTAAAGAAAACAACTATCACTGTTCTCTTTTTCTTCAGAAATTCAGAAATCAAATATTGTTCTATTTTTTATCCTTTTAGCTATACTTGTAAAGAAGCACATGAATTTATGTATCACATTATCTTTATATACTTAATTCTCCATAGTGTTTTACTTGAACTACAGATACTGACCCTGTGGAATTTTCTAGATTATTTTCAACTTGCTGGTGCCAATGATTAGTGTAATTTACTTGGGTTCTTTACATATTAATTGTGTTATATCTTTATTCTGATTTGTCTTCTATCTGTTCTTTGTGTAGGTTTTTTGACTTAAAAAAGTTTAAAGTATTTTAAGCTATCAAATCTGTATAAAATCTTCTGATCTCCTAATCTTTTTCCATTTTTTTTTTAATGCTCAAAAGGCTTCTATATACTGGCCTGATAAATATTTTTTCTTGTTTCATGGCTTATATCTAACTCTTAAAATAACTGGAATTTAATTTGGTTTTAAGGTAAGTTGCTAATAACACTTCTTCCCCTCAAAGTAAATAACTAGTTTGTCAAAGCCAGTTATTGAATACTATTTCTAAAATTTTGTTTTATTTTAAATGTATTCCAGAGTTTTCTGTATATTTACTAGATTATGTAAGAGCCCTATTAAGATCACATCCGATAATAACAAAGGATTTAAAATGAGGTGGTGATTGAAAAAGGAATTGTGTAGTCTTGTTTCTATATACCGTTCTGGTTTTGAAACTTAGTAGTGTGTTTGCCTATTAATTACTTCCTAAGTGGTACACAGTATTCTAACAAAATAAGAGTTTTCCCATTTTTTTAAAAAATAAATAGACTAAAGTATTTCTTAGTTAGTCTTACTTTTTTCTCTGAATCCAGGTGAAATACTAAATATTACTGAGTTGATCATAAATTTAAATATATCCCTGTTATTGAGGTTTCTGCTAAAGAGTTGGAAGCAAAAATCTATATTTTATTTAAATGTATTCCGTGCTTCTCCTCCTATCCCCCCAGAGCAGTTTTACATAATATATCTTTAAAAATTCACTTCTGGTAGAATCTGACATTTTTCTTTCTTTTTCAAGGGAAAAATTTGTATACAAATGAATATGTGGCCATTAAATTGGTAAGTTCATGTTTCTTATTTTTCTTAAATCATTTTCTTGTTATTTCTTTAATGATTAAGTTGCATTTTCACTAGTTTTTTCCATATCATTTGTACGGCATAACTGATCTTTTGTTATTAAGCTTCTAGCATCTTCGTGCCCCTCAAGTGTATGGAAATGTATATGTAAGATATCTGTGTCTTTCTGTGTTACAATAACTTAATTCTTTTACTGTGGCAGCATTATAGAATTGAATTCTTAAAATTTGGCACTGCTTCAAATTTGAGGAAGCTGATGTACTGGCAGTTTTAATATGCTAGAAGTTAGAATGCAAGCATCCTAACTTTCCTGATTCAAGCATTTGGACAAAAGTGTCTTTAGTGTTTAGGATTACATTATTTGGAAATGTCTTTTCTGTTTGTGTTTTATGTTTGGTAAAACTGGGTCTTGCTTGACCTTCAGGGATTCAGAAATTCTTGATGTGAGTGGAGGTTAGCCAGGAAAGCAAACTCCCAAGGGACTGATTTGAAGTCCTAAAGAAGTTTGGTATGACAGCTGTAAGGCAGCTTTTTTTTTTTTTTGGTATAGTTGGGATCTGGGAATTTTTATGACATATAACTTTGTTCTGGTGCAAATTTACTATTTGGTTTGCCAGCCAGGTTTCCCTGAGGTTGAGCATGGCTTGTTTGACTTCCCCAGCTTGCCTGCCAGTCTTGATCTTGTTTCTGCCAATATAACCTCTGTTATTAGGGTAATGTGACTACAGAAGAGCCTATTCAAGTTGGAGAAATTAAAAAACAAAACTTTGGGGATAAGATAGAAAACTGTGATTTAAGTTAAAAAGCACAGTTTAAGTATATTTGTGAGTGTAAACCAAGTTTCACTGGAACAAATGCTGTCTATTTTTACTGGAAAATAAAAATGCGCAAAAGGGGTTGTGGTGCTACTGAGATGGGCTCACTGACATGTGAGTTGGGACTGGCATTTACCTGGCATGAGTTCACCTAGGTTTAAGTTCTGGTCCTTGGTTTTTAATGACAGAAAATCTGGTTAGGTTGTCTCCTTAAAATTGTCACTGATAATCAGAACTAGATTCACGGTATCCATCAATTCACTCAGTCAATCAAGCTCTCAGGTGTAAGTATTTCAGAAGAGTTAATTTCTAACTTACAGTGAAGGTATTTTACTATTATGGGTCCAGAATGCCCACAACAGTATAAATCATGTTTTCTTTCTGTAGGCTGATCTACATAGAATATTAAGTTAAAATTACAAAAAGAAATTTACAAGGTTCCCTCATGAGTGTGTAGTCAGGACAAGGGGAGTTAGTTTGTGTGCATCACAATAGGGAGGCCAGGGTGCAAGGAATGGGCACTGCTGACTTTTCTTTTCCCATGGTCTAGGCCAGTGTTGGAAGTGGGTGTGGCACACTAGGATGGCGATACCTGTAGTCTTTGTTATTGATGGCTTGTAGCGAGTAGTTGATGGCTTGTAGCGAGTAGTTCACTTTGTTATTGATGGCTTGTATCGAGAACGTGAATAATACTTAACTGACAGGTTAGGGCAAATAAATCTTTATGTCAAAATAGGAGCTCACCTTTACTTGTCAGTTTCAGTCATTAACTGGTGACCCTTAGCTCCAGTTATTTTCAGATCTGAAACTTGTTTACCCTGTTGACATCTTTGATACCTTACTAAACATGTACTATGTCATCTGTTAGCCTTCCTGTGTATACACATACAAGTCGCTTGTTTTAGTTTACCTTCGTGCTGTATCAGTGTTCCCGTATTTTTTTTTAATGTCAAGTTGTTTTTTTTTATTCTGGAACCTAAATTTATTTATTAATTTATTTTGGCTAAACTGAGTCTTTGTTGCTATGGGAAGGCATTCGCTAGTTGCTCTGGGCAGGGGCTGCTCTTGGTTGAGGTGCGTGGGCTTCTCCTGTGGTAGCTTCTCTTGTTGCAGAGCGTGAGCTCTAGACGAGCAGGCTTCAGCAGCTGTGGTGTGTGGGCTCAGGAGTTGTGGTTCCCAGGCTCTAGAGCACAGCCTCGGTAGTGGTGGTGCGTGGGCTTAGTTGCTGCACAGTATGTGGGATCTTCCCAGACGAGGGGTCGAACCCACGTCCCCTGCACTGGCAGGTGGATTCTTTACCACTGAGCCAATGGGGAAGTCCCCTTATTTGTTTTTTCTTCTTTTGTTTATTGACATTATTTTTCTGCCTTGATGTGCCCCTTACTAAAGCACAGTGATCAGAACTACATATAATAATGTTGTTATTCAATATTCTTTGGGAGAACTGGAAGTATTTTTATATCTATATGTGGCATTTTGAGGTTGAAGTATGGTATAGAGTTATGCTTGCCTCAGATTCATCCAAAAACGTATTGGCAAGATAGAAAATTTTTCCTATAAACTGTTAAGCCATGGTTGGTACTTAGTTTCCTAAATATTTGCATGTGTGTGTATGTACGTATTTATATGTGATGTTCTTATATATTTTTTCTATCTTATATGTTTGTCTGTTTGTATCTATTGTCTATTTATAGAAAACCACATAATTTTGTTCAGAACCTGCCTTAAAAGTAACCACTTGAAAATATTGTATCTGTATACCTTCAGTACTATCTTATTTTTGTACCTTGCTACAAAGGTGTTATTTGATGACAGTGGGGTTCATTCAGAGAGCAAACTTTAGTGACTAATTTCAGTTTTGTTATATATCCCATATAAAGGTTTACACACTTATTTAATGTTTAGTTCAGTTCAGTCACTCAGTCGTGTCCGACTCTGCGACCCCATGAATCACAGCATGCCAGGCCTCCCTGTCCATCACCATCTCCCGGAGTTCACTCAGACTCACGTCCATCGAGTCGGTGATGCCATCCAGCCATCTCATCCTCTGTCATCCCCTTCTCCTCCTGCCCCCAATCCCTCCCAGCATCAGAGTCTTTTCCAATGAGTCAGCTCTTCATATGAGGTGGCCAAAGTACTGGAGTTTCAGCTTTAGCATCATTCCTTCCAAAGAAATCCCAGGGCTGATCTCCTTCAGAATGGATTGGTTGGATCTGCTTGCAGTCCAAGGGACTCTCAAGAGTCTTCTCCAACACCACAGTTCAAAAGCATCAATTCTTTGGCGCTCAGCTTTCTTCACAGTCCAACTCTCACATCCATACATGACCACTGGATAAACCATAGCCTTGACTAGACAGACCTTTGTTGGCAAAGTAATGTCTGTGCTTTTGAATAAGCTATCTAGGTTGGTCATAACTTTCCTTCCAAGGAGTAGTGTCTTTTAATTTCATGGCTGCAGTCACCATCTGCAGTGATTTTGGAGCCCCCAAAAATAAAGTCTGACACTGTTTCCACTGTTTCCCCCATCTATTTCCCATGAAGTGATGGGACCAGATGCCATGATCTTTGTTTTCTGAATGTTGAGCTTTAAGCCAACTTTTTCACTCTCTTTCACTTTCATCAAGAGGCTTTTTAGTTCCTCTTCACGTTCTGTCATAAGGGTGGTGTCATCTACATATCTGAGGTTATTGATTTTTCTCCAGGCAATCTTGATTCCAGCTTGTGTTTCTTCCAGTCCAGTGTTTCTCATGATGTACTCTGTTACCCTAGTTCATATTGATAGTTTGCTTCAGGTTAATTTGTTAACTTGATCTCAGCCACCACTCTCATATTTTGTTGCTCAGTTCAGTTCAGTCGCTCAATCATGACTCTCTGCTACTCCATGGACTGTAGCATGCCAGGCTTCTCTGTCCATCACTAACTCCCGAAGCTTGCTCAAACTTGTGTCCACTGAGTTGGTGATGCCATCCAACCATGTCATCCTCTGTCACCCCCTTCTCCTCCTGCCTTCTGCCATACAACAAATGACAGGTTATTCTGTATCTTGTTTATAGTTACATAATAACCTGTCATTCATGAATAATGAAAAATTCATCCTATGGTGAGGTGACTTTTCTTGTATGGTGTCACAGTAAAATTTTAGTGCTAGTAAAGTATTGGAATCAAGCTGAACTGACTGTACTAAATTAGAGAGTAGATAGATCTGGGTTTCTGTTTTTACCTAGGGAATATTAGTGATTGAGTGAATTATGTATTTGATTTGTGATTGTCTACTTGGGTATCTTTTTATTATATGTTAATGGTTATATATTTTAATATAGTTAACTAAAGAATTCCACTGTATGGAAGGGGCTGTTATAAGTCATATATGGCTATGCTATGGCTGGTCGCTCAGTCGTGTCCGACTCTTTGTGACCCCGTGGACTGTGGCTTGCCAGGCTCCTCTGTCCATGGGATTCTCCAGGCAAGAATACTGGAGTGGATTGCCATTCCCTTCTCCAGAGGATCTTCCCGACCAAGGGATCAAACTCGGGTTTCCTGCATTGCAGACAGATTCTTTACCGATATATATGTGTGTAGAAATAAAATGAGAAAATATTTTATCTGTCTTTTGTAAACAAGGGAACTGGAAAGTACCGAAAGATTAAGTAAATCTAGCAAGTAGTGAATTTATGATTCACACCAGCACAGTTTAATTTCAGTGCCTCTGCCTTTACCCTGCCATCCTGCCTCTCAAGAACTAAGTTGATTGTTTTGTCTTATAATAATCTTTTGATTATAATTGTTCCACTGGGATTTTACAGCTTCCTTATTTGAAGTCTTTGTTGTTGGTTCTTTCATTATGGTATGTCCAAGTATAAATTTCTTTTTAGTTACTCTATTTGGGATTCACATTCCTCTTGACTCTCTGGTTTGTTATCTTTCATCAGTTCTCGCATTTATTTCTTCAGTTATTGCCTCTGCTTACTTTTCTTTCTTTTTTCCTTATTAATGCATATTAGTCCTCATTATATTGTCCAGCTCTTTAATCTTTTTTCTATGTTTTCTTTTTTTCTTCCTCCATAATGCATTTTGTATAATTTGTGTAGATGCATTCTAAAAATTTTTCTCATTCTTTAGATATTTTTCTGTCTCCCAGTTTTCAAATTCTTTTTGCTGTTGTGTTAGTGTGTTGACAGATTGGTTTTTAAATTTTGGTTATTTTTGTTTTTTTGTACTTCTTGAAGTTTTGTTGGTTTTGGTTAAATTTTGTTGGCTTGTTATATACTTTCCTGTTGGATCTTGTTCACTTTTCCTGTGTTATTACTCTGTTATAGTTTTGTTTCCTACAACTATTTTCACACATTTATATCTTAAATCTACTTTGCCTCTGTTTATGTTCTATGAGTGTGTGTGTGTTTGTCTATGTAGGTATAAATCTCAAAAACATGATGTTGAATGAAAAGTCAGACACATACATATAAAACATATATCGTACAATCTCATTTGCATGAAATCCAACAACAGACAAAACAAATCGAAAGATGATTGAAGTCTGAGAGAAGGGAGATAGAAAAGCGCTAAAGGCTTTTTGAGCTAGTGGTTGCAGTTTATAAAGCTCATGAGCCTAATGTTTAGAAATTGTGTGTTTTACTGTAAGCTGTTCAGTTCAGTTCAGTCCAGTCGCTCAGTCGTGTCCGACTCTTTGCTACCCCATGAATTGCAGCATGCCAGGCCTCCCTGTCCATCACCAACTCCCAGAGTTCACTCACACTCATGTCCATCGAGTCAGTGATGTCATCCAGCCATCTCATCATCTGTTGTCCCCTCTCCTGCCCCCAATCCCTCCCAGCATCAGAGTCTGTTCTAGTGAGTCAGCTCTTCACATGAGGTCAGCAAAGTACTGGAGTTTCAGCTTTAGCATCAGTCCTTCCAAAGAACACCCAGGACCGGTCTCCTTTAGAATAGACTGGTTGGATCTCCTTGCAGTCCAAGGGACTCTCAAGAGTCTTCTCCAACACCACAGTTCAAACACAGTTCAATTCTTCGGCGCTCAGCCTTCTTCACAGTCCAACTCTCGCATCCATACATGACCATTGGAAAAACCATAGCCTTGACTAGACTGCTGTACTCCACCAAATTTTTAAAAAATGTATTGTTGCTACTGTCAAAATTTTCCCATCTCCATCGTTGTTCTTTTTTAGTTTTCTGTAGTGTCACTTTAACCCAGAACCTTTCTATCAGAAGTATATAGTGTAGAGGGCACAGTTATTTCTGGGAACAGGAGAAATAATCAGGGCCATCATTGCCTTAGTCAAGAATGTTAACAGTATACTTTTCTTCAGGGTCACAGAGTCAAACATAGATTTCCCTAATGCTTGTCTAGTAGCCACTTAACCTTGTATACGTTTATGGCATTAATTTATTTTACATTGTACTTAAAGTTGATTATTATCTGGATTTAACCTTAGGGAGACAAGGATACCTAATAGAGTGTTACACTATATAAGAGTTGACATCAAGATTTGTAACATTCATAATAATTGGAGCCTAGTGATACTTTAATAACATATATTTTTTATTGTTGCTTTTTTTTTTAAATAGGAGCCCATGAAATCCAGAGCACCACAGCTACATTTGGAATACAGATTCTACAAGCAGTTAGGATCTGGAGGTAAAGTCTTATTTTAATTTTTAAATTTGTAGTGAAATGAATTATCACGATAGTAACTCTAGTTTCAAGGAATACTATGTTAAATTTAGTTAAAAGTAATACTTCTTAAGGCTATGGTTAGTAGGTTATTTTCTTACTCACTAGAGTCTTCCCTTTTTATTTTAAATATGCCATTTTTGGACCTTTTTGTGTTGGTACCAATAGAAATAGAGAACATTGTGAAAAAATTTAATTGGGGAATATAAAGTTCATATAGTTTCCAGACTCAGTCTTTTTGGTGGTATTATAGTTACTGAAATGACTTATGACATAGCAGTAGGCTGAAAAATGGCCCCTTAAAAGATCTCTATATCACAGTCCCTAGAATCGATAAATGTGACCTTATAACAAAGACTTTGCAGGTATGAATAAGTTAAGGATCTTGAGATTAAAGATTATTTTGGGTTATCTGTCTTCAGTTCAGTTGTTTAATTGTGTCTGACTCTTTGCGACCGCATGGACGACAGCACATGGGTTATCTGAGTGGCCCCAAATGCACAGTAAAAGAGAGTCCGAGGAATGATTTATGTAACAGAAGTGAAGGCCAAGTGGCTACGGAGGCCAAGATTGGAGTGATATGGCCAATAAGCCAAGGAATCCTGAAATCCTGGTGTAGGATTGTCCCGTAGAACCTCTTTGATTTAGCCTGTTGAAACTGATTTCAAATTTTTGGCCTCCAGAACTGTGAGAAAGTAAATTTCTGTTATTTTAAGCCACAAATGTATAGTAATTACAGTGGCTGTAGGAAATTAATGCCAGTAAAGTTTTACATAAACTCTAAATCTAAGTGAGAATGGATATTTGGTTCCATTGGAAAAAAACTAATGAGAAAATTTCCTATTTTACGTTGTATTTACTTCATGTTAATGTTTCTCTCAGCTCAACTTTTCATTTCTGTTCTACTAACTGTAATGATTTTTATGTGTACAGTGTCTTACCAAGTAAGGATATTTTGTTTTCCCAGATTCAATAGAATGGAATTTTTTCAGGTCTTTTTGTAAGCTCATGTTTACCTTCTGCTTGTTAGAGCTGTACATTTCTTAATACATTATCAATTTTGCATTCTTTTCTTTTTCTTAGAGCATGCTTTCCAAATGCGTCATCATTGTGGAGACACTAAGTTGACATTCTGTAATAATGGTTTTATCATTATAAACTTTCTATAGTGCGTGTTTGAGTCTGATACAGTCCTCCAGGACTTATCAGCATTATCACTGACAATTGAGATTTAAATGATAATGGAATACAACTAATTATATGTGAAACTATACATATTAGTTAGGACTAGTAAGTGACAGAAAGCCCTAAGAAGCTAAGTGGNGGTGGGGGGGTGGGGGGAGGAGTTTATTGACCACGTACTGTAAATTCAGGGAAAAGACTTGTTTATAAGACATTGCAATACAGCCACCAGAGACATTCTTTAATTTGTCTCTGTGCTCTGTGTGTATAAGCAAATGTGTAAGCTTTGTTCTCTGATTGGCCCTTCTTATGAAATGACAGAGAAGCTTACCAACAGCCTAGCTTAGCACTTATAAAAATATCTCTTAACTAAAAATTTCAGCAGAAGTTCTAGAACGGAATTGTAATGGTTGCCTGAAGTGGGGAGGGAGGGATGGTTAGAGATTTTAGGAAGGTCATGTGCATACTGCTGCGTTTAAAATGGATAACCAACAAAAAACTAGTATATAGCACATGGAACTCTGCTCGGTGTTGTGTGCCATCCTGGATGCATGGGGGTTTGGGAGAGAATGGATGCATATACACATATGGCTGAGTCCCTTCACTGTTCACCTGAAATTACCACAGCACTGTTAATTGGGTAAAAGTTTGAACTTTGGGGGAAAATGTTATAGCACCAAAAAAATAAAAGTTCTAGGACTGAATCATACTTATTTTGTATCTAGTGATTTAATCACTGTGAATTTGATTGCCCAGACTTGCATCTTGTGCTCATCTCAGGCACTACCTGAAATCCAGGGGCTGAGAATAGGGGGAGGTGGTTGTCTCATGGGAAACTGTGGTGTCACCAGAAGGAAGATTGGATGCTGGAGACCTTGTGTTGAGAACTGCTGAGCTAGGAGTATAAGCATTGGTGCTAAAAGTTAAGAATTCCTGAAAGCAAAAAATGTCCTTGGAAAAGAACATAACCTATGTGCTAATTCTATAGTTAGTTTTTCTAGTCAGATTTCAGTTTTTCTTGATCAGATCTGTAGAGTTTAAATTTCCTGACAAGAATGTTCATATTGATGTGTGTGCATTCTAAGTTGTTTTAGTCATGTCGGACTCTGTGCAACCCTGTGGACTGTAGCCCTCCAGGCTCCTCTGTCCATGGGGATTCTCCAAGCAAGAATAGTGGAGCGGGCTGCCCTGCCCTCCTCCAGGGGATCTTCCCGAACCAGGGATCGAACCCATGTCTCTTATGTCTCCTGCATTGGCAGATGGGTTCTTTACCACTGTTTCTGTTCTCATCCTTCCTACATGAACAGTAGTGGACCTGGAAATGGAAAGAAACATCATGACAATGATTCTTTTAATAATGTGCTTAACCATTGCCCACCTATAGGGAATTGAAGTGCCAAGCAGTATTAAAAGTGTAGGATTTCCATGTGTTATTTTGTGACTTAATTGATGGTGTTTTATCACATAAGTGAAGTGCTGAAATATAAAATAAAGTGTGAAATTTAATTTGGGAGAGAGATGGTGCAATTGTACTTTCAGGTAGTGTGTGAATTTTGTATTCTTACCCATTCTTGAGCATTTCTTGGGAAAAAATATACTTGTTTCCAGTGTTGGGGATGCTAATAAGCATCACTGAAAATTAGTGATGTTAGAAGTTATCTGGGTAACTTTTGTCAGCCCACAGTCAATGACTTTTTGTAGTAGTCTCAAAAATGCTTTTAGAACAATTGAAATTAGGTGGACTCTAAGTTTATAGTTGAAAGTTCACTAGATATAAAAACAAATACAAAAGCTTGCTTTTGCCCTTTGAGTTGGATCATGTTCATGCTTTTTAGTAGCCAAGAAACTTTGATCAAGAGACACAGCTAGTAACTTAAAACCTCATTACTCTTTGTCCTCGACCATCTCTCCAGAGCCGCTCTTCCTTCTTGCCCTCCTGTCCCTCACCTCTCCCTTCTGGTCTTGTGTATCATATTTATATTGCTGTGGTTTTGTTGTTTTGTTTGGTGCTTGTTTATTAGTTGCAGCTTTTCCTAATTCATAGCAATTTGATTTGTTTGCTCATTGTTAGAAAACTGCCCAGCCATGACCTGGTAAGTGGAATTTTAGTTCGGCTTTTACAGTGCTTGCTTTTTGCTTTGTACTCTTGATTTTAAGAAGATATGTAACTCTTATCCTGTACTTCAATGACAGAATTTGTGTTGAAATATGTTATCCATTATATTAGTAGTTATGTAAGAAGTTTTTGCATTCATTGACTCATGAAGCAATATGTATTTCAAAGAGTTATTTAGAGTTAGATCTTTTTTTTTTTTTTCCACCAGATATCTCTGCTGAGTCATTTTAAGGTAAAATTGTATTGAATGGTAAAGCTGAGGTATTTCTATTCATATTCGTGACTAAATATTTAATTTACTCAATGAAATGTAATGCTCTTTATGGAATTTAGCCATCTGGATAAGGTAGAGATAAATATTTTTGAGACTCTTTGAAACCATTAAAGAAAGGAAGTTCTGAAGAAAACGGAAGCAGTTCTCACTTGTTCCTTTACTGATCTCTTTCTCAGTATTATTTTAGAAAGCCAGATATATTATGTGTATACCTTGCTTGAATATACATGTACAACTGCCAACAATGAGTTGGCTTATATAAATTCACTTACGTATATGTCTTTTCAATTCAGAAATTCTATGTGAATATAAATGAATTTTGAAATATGCTTAATAGACACATTTGAAGAGGGGAGACTTAAAGACTAGGAAAAAAGAAAAGTTGGTGATTTGGATAGCAGAACTAGGGTAGAAAACTTTGAAATGCAGCCTTAGAACAAAATAGCAAAGCAGAGTAAATCTGGGCCTTAGATGGAAGGTATGGTGGGAAGGGAGAGGAAGGCAAAATTAGGTGATGACAGAGTCTGAACACTACACAGTTGACCCTTGTGCAGTGTGGGTCCACTTATACATGGAATTTTTTGAATAGTAAGTACTGCTTCCCTGGTGGGCTTCCCTGGTGGCTCAGACAGTAAAGAATCTGCCTGCAATGCAAGAGACCCAGGTTACATCCCTGGGTCTGGAAGATCCCCTGGTGAAGGGAATGGCTACCCACTCCAGTATTACTGCCTGGAGAACTCCATGTATGGAGGAGCCTGACAGGCTACAGCCCAAGGGGTCATAAAGAATCAGACAAGACTGAATGACTAACACTTTAACTATAATACTGCATGATGTAAGGTTGGTTGAATGCGAGGATGTGGAACCACAGACACAGAGGATCCAAAACATGTATATGGAGGGCCGACTATGAGTTATATGTGGATTTTTGTGCAGTGGGGTCAGTGCCCCTAACTCCTGTGTTTTTTAAGTGTCAGTTCTACTTTGCTTAATTCCAAGGAGCTCCAAAATGAAGTTCATGGTTAATAAGAATAGAAGTAAGGCTATATAACTTTGAATATTAGGGAGAGTGTTTGAGAAACACTTACTCAGTTCAGTCGCTCAGTCGTGTCCGACTCTTTGCAACCCCATGAATCGCAGTACGCCAGGCCTCCCTGTCCATCACCAACTCCCGGAGTTCACTCAGACTCACGTCCATCGAGTCAGTGATGCCATCCAGCCATCTCATCCTCTGTCGTCCCCTTCTCCTCCTGCCCCCAATCCCTCCCAGCATCAGAGTCTTTTCCAATGAGTCAACTCTTCACATGAGGTGACCAAAGTACTGGAGTTTCAGCTTTAGCATCATTCCTTCCAAAGAACACCCAGGGCTGATCTCCTTTAGAATGGATTGGTTGGATCTCCTTGCAGTCCAAAGGACTCTCAAGAGTCTTCTCCAA
>SJYQ01000518.1:911213-1000730 GCA_006410935.1 Redunca redunca | reverse complement strand
GCAATTTGATCTCTGGTTCCTCTGCCTTTTCTAAAACCAGCTTGAACATCAGGAAGTTCATGGTTCACATACTGCTGAAGCCTGGCTTGGAGAATTTTGAGCATTACTTTACTAGCATGTGAGATGAGTGCAATTGTGTGATAGTTTGAGCATTCTTTGGCATTGCCTTTCTTTGGGATTGGAATGAAAGAAAACTGACCTTTTCCAGTCCTGTGGCCACTGCTGAGTTTTCCAAATTTGCTGGCATATTGAGTGCAGCACTTTCACAGCATTATCTTTCAGGATTTGAAAGAGCTCAACTGGAATTCCATCACCTCCACTAGCTTTGTTCGTAGTGATGCTTTCTAGGGCCCACTTGACTTCACATTCCAGGATATCTGGCTCTAGGTGAGTGATCACACCGTCTTGATTATCCGGGTCGTGAAGATCTTTTTTGTACAGTTCTTCTTTGTATTCTTACCACCTCTTCTTAATATCTTCTGCTTCTGTTAGGTCTATACCATTTCTGTCCTTTATCGAGCCCATCTTTGCATGAAATGTTCCCTTGGTATCTCTGATTTTCTTGAAAAGATCTCTAGTCTTTACCATTCGGTTGTTTTCCTCTATTTGCATTGATCGCTGAAGAAGGCTTTCTTATCTCTTCTTGCTGTTCTTTGGGATTCTGCATTCAGATGCTTATCTTTCCTTTTCTCCTTTGCTTTTCTCTTCTCTTCTTTTCACAGCTATTTGTAAGGCATTCTCAGACAGCCATTTTGCTTTTCTGCATTTCTTTTCCATGGGGATGGTTGATCCCTGTCTCCTGTACAATGTCATGAACCTCACTCCATAGTTCATCAGGCACTCTATCTATCAGATCTAGGCCTTTAAATCTATTTCTCACTTCCTCTGTATAATCATAAGGGATTTGATTTAGGTCATACCTGAATGGTCTAGCGGTTTTCCCTACTTTCTTCAATTTAAGTCTTAATTTGGTAATAAGGAGTTCATGATCTGAGCCACAGTCAGCTCCCGCCAGTGTTGTTTTTGTTGACTGTATAGAGCTTCACCATCTTTGGCTGCAAAGAATATGATCAGTCTGATTTCGGTGTTGACCATCTGGTGATGTCCATGTGTAGAGTCTTCTCTTGTGTTGTTGGAAGAGGGTGTTTGCTATGGCCAGTGCATTTTCTTGGATTAAATAAATGTGGCCTAAATCTTTTTTCCAATTTGTTTTTCTTTGTCGTCCTTGAAGAGTTTTTTTTAAGTTATTGAAAGTTTCAGGTGTGCGGCCTTATAACTTGACATCTGTACAGGCGTTCCTTGTTGTGTTGCGCTTCACCAGTATTTTTTTCTTTTTAATTACAAATGGGAAGTTTGTGGCATCACTACAAAGAGCAAGTCCTTGGCGCCCTTTCTCTAACAGCATCTGCTCACTTCGTGTCTTTGTGTCACATTTGGACAATTTTCACAGTATTTCTGACTTTTCTGAAGGGGAGCTTCCCTTGTAGCTCACTTGGTAGAGAATCTGCCAGTAATACCGGAGACCTGGGTTCAATTCCTGTGTTGGGAGGATCCCCTGGAGAAGGAAATAGCAGCCCACTCAGTATTCTTTCCTGGAGAATCCCATGGAACTAGGAGCCTGGCAGGCTACAGTCCATGGCGGGTCTCAAGAGTCAGACCTGACTGACCGACTAAACCACCGCCATCAGACTTTCCAATTATTATTATGTTTGTTCTGGTGAACTGTGTACAGTGATCTTTGATGTTACTATAACAACTTGCTAAAGGGTCAGATGATGGTTAGCATTTTTTAGCCATAAAGGGTTTTTAAGTTAAGGTATGTACATTGTGTTTTTAGATATAATACTACAGCATACTTAATAAACTTCAGTAGAGTGTAAACATAACTTCTATATGCACCATGAAACCAAAAAATTCTGTTTAAATTTATTTTGATATTCCTGTTATTGCAGTGGTCTGGAACTGAGCCCAGAATATGTCCTAAGTATGCCTGTACACACTGCAAAGTGATCACCACTACATTTCTATTTACCATCCATCGCTGTACAGCTGACTCCCCTTACCCATTTCACTCATTCCCCCAACTCCCTTTCCCTCTGGTAACCATTAATCTAATTTCTACACCTGTGAGTTTGTTTTTGATTTATTTTGTGTATTCATTCATTTTGTTTGTTTTAAATCCCACACATGAGTAAAATTTTGTCATATTTGTCTTGTTTGCTTATTTCACTTAGCATAAAACTTTCAGTGTCCATCCATGTTGTCACAAATGGCAGGATTTCATTCTTTTTTTGTGGTGGAGTAGTATTCCTTCATGTATATGTACCACATTTTCTTTATCCATTCATCCATCCATGAACACGTAGGTTATCTCTGTCTGTCTCTTGGCCATTGTAAATAATGGTGCAATATTTAGGGGTTCATGTGTCTTTTCACATCGTGTTGTGTTCTTTGGATAATACCTAGAAGTGGAAATAGCTGGGTCAGATGGTAGCTCTATTCTTAATTTTTTGAGGAATCTCAATGCTATTTCCCATATGACTGCACCAATTTTCAGTCCCACCAACATTGTACAAGGGTTCCCTTTATCCACATCCTCTCCAGTATTTGTTATTTTTTTTCTTGTTGATAATAGCCATTCTGACAGGTGTGAGGTGATCTTTCATTGTGGTTTTGATTGCATTTCCCTCATAATTAATGATGTTGAACACCTTTTCATGTGCCTTTTGATCTGTCTTTAGAAAAATACCTATTCAGATCTTCTGCCCATTTTTTAAAAAAAATAAATTAATTTTTCAAATTCATAAATTGAATTTTGTCAAATGCTTTTTCTGAGTCTGTTGAGATAATCATGTGGTTTTTATCCTTCATTTTGTTAATATAATGTATCATGTTGATTGGCTTGCAGATGTTAAACGTTCTTACATCGCTGGAGTTAATCCCACTTGATCGTGATGGATGATTCTTTTAATGTATTGCTGGATTTGGTTTGCTAATATTTTGTTGAGGATTTTTGCATCTTTGTTTATCAAGGATGTGTGTGCTCAGTCGCTGAGTTGTGTCCAGCTCTTTGTGACCCCATGGACTGTAGTTCGTCAGGCTCCTCTGTCCATCGAATTTTCCAGGCAAGAATACTGGAGTGGGTTGCCATTTCCTACTCCAGAGGGTCTTCCTGACCTAGGGATCAAACCCGAGTCTCCTGTGGCCACTGCATTGGCTGGTGGATTCTTTACCACCGTGCCACCTGGGGAGCCCTCATCAAGGATATTGGCCTGTTATTTTTTTTAATGGGCGTCATTGTTTGGTTTTGGTATCAGAGTAATGGTGTCTTCATGAGATGTGTTTGGAAGGTTTTCTTCCTCTTTAGTTTTTGGGAAGAGTTTGAGAAGAGTTGGTATTAAATCTTTTTGAATGTTTTGAATAATTTATCCATGAAAGCCATCTGATCCTAGACTTGAGTTTGCTGGGAGCTTTTTGATTAATCTTTAAGTCTCCTTACTAGTTATTCTATTCAGATTTTCTATTTCTTTGTGAGTCAGTCTTGGGAGCTTGTATATTTCTAGGAATTTTCCATTCTTTTTAAGTTGTCTAATTTATTGATATATAACTGTTCATAGTGGTTTCATAATTTTTTGCATTTCTGTTGTATCATTTGTAATTTCTCCTCTTACAGTTTGATTTTGTTTGAGTCCTCTTTTTTTTTTTTAAGATTAGTCTAGCCAAGGGTTTGTCAGTTTTATCTGTTCAAAGAACTAGCTCTTGTTTCATTCATCTTTTCTATTGTTTTTAAGTGTCTTTCATTTATTTCCCCTTATATCTTTATTATTTCCTTCCTTCTAATTTTGAGCTTCATTTATTCTTTTTGTTTCCTTTAGGTGTAAAGTTATATTATTTATTTTGGATTTTTCTTGCTTCTTGAGGTAGGCCTGTATTGCTATGGACTTTCTTCTTTGAACTGCTTTTGCTGCATCCCATGGAGTTGGGTATGTTATGCTGCTTTCACTTATTTCTAGGTATTTTTAAATTTCTTCATTGACCTATTGGTTGTTTGTACACGTTGTTTATTAATCTCTCTGATTTTGTGCTTTGTGGTTGATATTTAGTTTCATAGAATTGTGGTTGGAGAATATGCTTGATATGATACCAGCCTTTCTGAATTTATTCTGAGACTTTGTGACCTAATATATGATTTGTCTTGGAGAATGTTTCGTGTGCCCTTGAAAAGAATGTATATTTTGGTGTTTTCGGATGGAGTATTCTATATATTAAGTTCATGTACTCTAATACATGATTTAAATTTGTTTTCTTTCTGATTATTTTTTTCTGGGTGATCTATCCATTGATGTAAGTAGGGTGTTAAAATCCTCTACTATTATTGTTTGCTTTCAATTTCTCCTTTAGGTTTGTTAATATTTGAGTTGTATATCTTAGTCCTCCTCTACTAGATCTGTACATTTATAAATGTTTTACCTTTTTCCTGGATTGACATCTTTATCATTATGTTTGCTCTTCTTTGTCTTTATAGTCTTTGTTTTAAAATCTTCTTTCTCTGATAGGAGTGTAGCTAGTCCAATTTTCTTTTCATTTATGTTTGCGTTAAAATGTTTTTCAATTTCTTCACTTTCAGACTGTGTGTATCCTTTCTCCTGAAGTGAGTCTTGTGTAGACAGCATGTAGATAGGTCTTTTGTTTTTCCCTTTAAATTCAAACAGTCCCTCAGTGTCTTTTAATTGGCTGTTCTAGTCCACGTACATTTGACGTAGTTCTTGATAAATATATTCTTATTGTCAGTTTGTTAATTTTTTTCTCGTGGGTTTGTAGTTCCTCTCTGTTCCTTTCTTCTCTTCCTCTTTGTTTGTGTTTTGGTAGTTTTCTTCAGTGTTATATTTACATTTCTTTCCATTTTCTTTTGTGTATTATGCTGTCTCAGTGATTTCTTAAGTTAATTCCACTTGTTAAGATTCATTTTGCTTCTCTGTCTGGATAAGTTCAGTTGTTCTCTCTTGTAGCTCACTGATTCAGTCTTTTACCTCACCCAGTATACCACTGAACTCCTCTAGTATATATGTGTTTTTAATTCAGTTATAATTTATTTGGTACTTTCCTGTATTTCAGTCTCTATCTTAATCCATTCTCCTCCTGAGTTCAGTGAGCATCTTTATGGCTAGAAGCAACAGGAAATGCGTTATTAGAGATTGCTAGATTAAGAATATAAAAATACTTTTCAGTGGCACAGAGGCAGGAGAAAACATCACAGAAATATTTTTTAAAACTTAGTAACGAAGAGCTATTGATAAATTTTAATTGTATCACTAGACTCTTAATGTATATAGCATAGTAAAAGCCGTATGTCAGAGTTAGAATAAACATTAATGAGTCTCTTATCCACTATTTCTGAGCCTTTTGTCTTTTTCACACATCATATGGATAGATACAACTCAAATATGGTATGAGTGGCTCTAGTAAGAACTCACGCTAAGGTGGTGGTTTAATTGCTAAGTTGTGTCGGACTCTTGTGACCCCATGGACTGGAGCCTGCCAGGCTCTTCTGTCCATGGGTTTCTCCAGGAAAGAATACTGGAGTGGGTTGCCATTTGCTTCTCTAGGGGATCTTCCCGACCTAGGAATCAAACCTGGGTCTCCTGCATTACAGGCAGATTCTTTACCAAGTGAGCTACAAGGGACGCTCCCATTCAGAAAAGTCAGAAATACTGTGAAAATTGTCCAAATGTGACACAAAGACATGAAGTGAACAGATTCTGTTAGAGAAAGGGTGCCAAAGACTTGCTCTTTGTAGGGATGCCACAGACTTCCAATTTGTAATTAAAAAAAAAAATACTGGTGAAGCGCAATACAAGGAATGCCTGTACAGATGTCAAGTTATAATGTTGCACACCTGAAACTTTTAATAACAGCAACAAAAAAACAATTCGGGGATGACAAAGAAAATCTTGAATTGGAAAAAGATTTAGGCCACATTTATTTAATCCAAGTATTGACTGTAACTGACTAAAGTATTTCTCAAACACTCTCTCTAATATTTAAAGTTATATAGCCTTACTTCTATTCTTATTAACCATGAGCTTCATTTTGGAGCTCTTTGGAATTAAGCAGTGTTGAACTGACACTTGAAAAACACAGGAGTTAGGGACAGTGACCCTCTGCACAGTGAAAAATTCACATGTAACTCATGCTTGGCCCTCCATATACATGTTTTGGATCCTCTGTGTCTGTGGTTCCACATCCTCCTATTCAACCAACCTTAACTCATGCTATAATGATTCTTTTGGCAGGGGAAAATGTGTGTGTTTGTCTGGTGTGTGGTGCAGGGTGATGATATATACACATGAGAATGTATGTATATATATGGGAGTGTATCTTTATACACGTGGGCGTGTATGAGAATCTCTGTTTTTGAGGAGGGGACCATGTATGCACACAGTTTGACTGTGTCTCCTTCCTCTGTGCCTATCATGACTATATTATGTTACCTTCCTATCTTCAGCTGTCCTAACACCTCCCTTACATTCACATTTCAGGAAAAATTGGTCTTTTCTAAACTATTGATATTATAGATAAACTGAAGTCTACTTGAGAGATTGAATAGTTAGTATTAAGACAGACTAAGAACCTAATTATCTTGGCTTCCAGTCCAGTGTTTTATTTTGCCCATGTAGTACTTACTATGCAAAATGATAGAATAAACAGTAAGAGTGAAATTGTATTGCTTATGCTCTTTATTTTAAAAAGAATGGGGGAAGGTTTTAGTATATTTTAGAAAGCTTTTTCCCTTCTAAAGCCATTACACAAAACAAAAAACACTGGTAAGTAAAACTGAGGCATTTAAGACAGAAGTTGTTCATTTCCTCAAAACAAATAGATGCAGTATTAAAATAAAATGATCACCTATTATATGTTAATTTGTTGGTAGTCTTAGTTCTGAAAATGAAGTATATGAGAGAGGTTCAAGAGGAAAGGGACATAATGTGCATCTGTACCTGATTCATGTTGATGTATGGCAGAAACCAATGCAATATTGTAAAGCCGTTATCCTCCAGTTAAAAACAAATAAATTTTAAAAAATACATGAAAAAGTAAAAGTAAAGTACATTTGATTTCTATGCATGTAGGCTTTATTTTTGGAGTTTGTATTATTTTGTGTTTTAGCATAATGAATTACTTAGTAATTAGTGATATAGACTAAGAGACTTTCTTGTCTTCTTCCAGTTTCTGTGGAGTCCAGGCATAGTTTAGTTTTGTCCTTTTTTGAGGGTCCTTCTAGGTTTAGATCAAGGTGTGACCCTGGACTGCAGTCTTTTCTGAGGCTCAGTCTTCTTCCAAGTTCATTGGTATTTTCAAAATTGACTTTTTCAGGGCTGTGGGCTGAAGCTCCTAGAGCCTGCCCACCGTTCTCTGGCATGTGGCCGTCTTGTGCAACATGGTAGTTTGTTTTTAACGTCAGCAGAACTGCTCTGTTGCTTTTGAATATTTCTGACTTCTAGAATGGCTTTTTTAAATGTCTTACCGGATTAAGTCAGGCACATCGGAATAATCTCCCTTTTGATTGAACTCCAGTGACATGGCCCTTAACTATGCTACTTTTGCCATATAATACAGCCTAATGATTAGAGGAAAATCTGGGAATCTTGCCCACAATTGGAGGAGAAGGATTATACATCAGAGGAATGTGTATACCAGAGGATGGGAATCTTGGGGTTGATCTTAACATTATGCCTACCACAAGGTTATCAAAGAGTGCAGTGGCTCCTTTTTTTCAATACAAATAAGATCTTTCCTGTGTGCCAGACATTTCTGTAGGCCATGGAAATAATAAAGCTTAAATGCACAGTTCCTTTCTGTGGTGAAGTGGTGGAGACCAGCAGTGAAGCAGTGTTTATAACGTAGTTTGCAATGCAGGTGGAACAGAGGTGTAACCTGGCTTCCTGTGATTCACGAGGGAGGAGGCTGGGTCAAGAAAAGTTTGTACAGAAAAAGTAAAAATCCTGCTACGGTTCTTAAAACTATAGAATGTTTAAAAAATTGTGTATTGATTTTCTAGGAAGCAAAGTTTGATATTTCAGATGAGGAAGTTATTAAAGTCCTTCTTCTTTCCCCCAGATGGTATACCTCAAGTTTACTATTTTGGCCCTTGTGGTAAATACAACGCTATGGTGCTGGAACTGCTGGGACCTAGTTTGGAAGATTTGTTTGATTTGTGTGACAGAACATTTTCTCTTAAAACGGTTCTCATGATAGCTATCCAACTGGTAAGTAAAGCAGGATGTTTTGAAGCTGCTAGAACAATTGTATGGCTCCATTTGGTTACTAAGTTACATTAAAAGTTAAAAGTTCTGCAACATGGTCGTCCTCAGCATTCAACCTAATAAAAATATGTCTACTTTTCATATTGTCTTGTTAGGATGAATGTAGCTTAAAAGAACTGATTCAGATATTTTTTTGTATGAAAAAATTAGTATCTTATTGCTTTAAGATCAGAATGCTCAGTTTAAGAATCCAGCACTCTTTTCATGTCAAAAATGAATACTTAGGGAGGTTCAAAAGGGAGGAGATATATGTATACCTATGGCTGATTCATGTTGAGGTTTGACAGAAAACAACAAAATTCTGTAAAGCAATTATCCTTCAATAAAATGATAAATTAAAAAAGAATGAAAATAGCAAACATAGGTGATACAGAGAAAAGAGAATTCTCGAACATTGATGGTGGTAATGTAAATTGGTATAGCCACTGTGGAAAATAGTATGGAGGTTTCTCAATAGAACTAAAGAAAGCTCTACTATATTGGGGGAAAAAAACGAATACTTAGAGAAGAGAACCCTCAGAAACACAGGTTTTTAATCTCAGTAAATTAATGTAAAGTGGACTAGGAAAAGAAGAAACAAATTAATGAGGGAGTCTTAGACATCATTTAAATTTCAGGGAGCCTATGGGGAAATACAGAGAAGGCAATGGCACCCCACTCCAGTACTCTTGCCTGGAAAATCCCATGGACTCAGGAGCCTGGTGGGCTGCTGTCTATGGGGTCGCACAGAGTCGGACACAACTGAAGCGACTTAGCAGTAGCAGCAGCTTGGGGAAATAACTTAGAGGATAATTTTTAAGCAAGTTTCTAAACAAATGTTAATAAGTATATGTTGCAGAAGTTTTAGAATTGTTTTTATCTATTGATTTTTTTTCACTTCTGCAGATTTACCCTGTAGAAGTATTCAGGTGTACTTAAAGCTTTTTGTCCAGAGATCTATAATAAAGAGGGAAAACAACCCAGATGCACAGAGATAAGTTAGTTGAATAAATTATTAATAACGATAAGATAATATGTAGTCCTTAAAAAGTGTTTATTAAAAGAATATTTCATGACCTGAAAAATGCTCATAACACATTGTAAATGAAAAGTATAGGTCATAGAATGTTATGTATATATATGACCCAAAATTTGTTAACAAACTAAAATGGCTTGAGTGACTGTGTTCACTTACGTTGTATTGTGAATCATGATTATTACTGAATGAAGCACTTTTATTTACTTATTTGTAATGTTTTATTTTGTGACAATTTATACAATGAATATTGAGTAATTGTAAAGCAAGGAATAAAAATGTATTATGTTATTATTAGAGTTGTATTCCAAAGTTTTCTAGTTTCAATATCTTTTAAAATATATGTAAGAAAAGTAAACAAATTATGAAAAATAAAAATATGACTGAAGGGTGATCTGTTAACTGTTTTTAACAGTTAAACTCTCTAAGTTTCTTTAGTGTAATTGTAAAAGTTTTTCCATTATTGAACTGAAAAGGAAAAATAAATTGCAGTTTTCTGAATATATCTGTTTATGCTTTTAACATTTTGTATTGGTAAATCTGTTTGATTGTATAAGGTGGCATCATCTGAAAGTTTTGATTAAATCAGTCTTCCTGATATGAAAGGAATTCATAAAATTCAAGCACTTCCATTTATAAGTGCCCAAAATAGAAAAAGCAGAGATTTTTAATCATAATTGAAAATGTTTTTGAGAAACTATGGAGTGATAGCATGTTGCTTTTAAGGGGCTAAAACAGTTTCTGGTTTTTTGTTTTCTTCTGTATGTTGTTTTTGTTGTGAAAATTGTCTTGCCGCTGTCATCCTATTTTATGCTAGTCAAGGCTAAAATAAAATTTATCTTTTTTTTTTCTTTTTTGCATCAAGATTTCTCGCATGGAATATGTCCATTCAAAGAACTTGATATACAGAGATGTAAAACCTGAGAACTTCTTAATAGGCCGGCCGGGAAACAAAACCCAGCAAGTTATTCATATTATAGATTTTGGTTTGGCAAAGGAATATATTGATCCAGAGACAAAGAAACACATACCATACAGAGAACACAAGAGCCTTACAGGAACAGCTAGATATATGAGCATAAACACACATTTAGGGAAAGGTACGTGTACCTTTTGTAAGTATGGATGTTTGAACTCAGTATACTGACAGTGTGAGTTTTTATTTGTTATTATGGTTCGGTTTTTGCAGGTTACAGTTGCTTCTATTGTAATTTTTATTTATGTCATCTAGAGTGTACTTTCATTTGTATTTGATAAGTCTTTTAAAGTAACTTGTTTAAAATAAATGGATGACAGGTATCCTTAAATTCACTGTATCTTTTTTTTTTTTGTAACTTGAAATATTCTACTTTGATACACTTAGGGTGATCCATTTGATTATTTCTGTTAAAAGAATGTCAGAAAATACTTAATTTTAACTGAATTTAATGTGTATAAAGATTTTGGATTGAGACTTTAGCTCTCTGATACAGCTAGCCAGGGAAACAGCAACCTGCCTAATACATTGAATACTGAGAATACATATCTTAGAGGTAACTGTTTACTTTGTACTATTATTTAACCTTTTAAAGAAGATCCCTTATTTGTATTAAGGATAAAATAATATCAACTGCACAGAATTTCTTACAGCTTTTTCTCCCCTTGGTTCAAGTTCCAGTTCAGGATCACATATTTCATCTTTTTGTCATATCTCGTTGGGCTCTTTTCATCTGGGACAGTTCCTTGCCTTTCTTTTTGGTTCACGACCTTGATATTTTTTGGAGTGCAGGCTGTCTTGTAGAATGTCCTGTGTTTGAGGCCGTCTCATATTTTTCATGGTTATATGTGGATGTGCAGTTTAAGCACAGATATCATAGAAGTGATAGGATCTCAGTGCATCACGTCAGAAGGGACATGATGTCACCTTGGTTCCAAGTAGCTTTGATCACTTGCCTAGGGTGGTGACTGCTAAGTTTCTCCACTTAACAGTTTCTTATTTTCCCTTTTTATTTAGAAAACGTTTTCTAAGGTGAGTTTTGAGAGTTTGTAAATAGGTTTGTTTCTCATCAAATTTATACCCACTAGATTATTTTCTGACTCCTTATGTATTTTAGTTTGCATTCTAATGTAGGCAAAGGCTGTCCCTTCTTCCCTTGTTTGTTAACTTATATAAGCATGGACTCATGGATTCTGATAAATTGGATGTATTATAGTCCGTTACTATCATTCTGTCGTCATTTATTTTGGAGCGCAGATTGTCCCAAATTTGGCTGCTGGTTGCTCTGCCATGCTGGCTCTGCTGCTCCTTTGGCATGTTCTCATGACTCCTGGAAAACTTCTTTCCTTTTTTATGCAGCATGTTGTTCCAGGCTCATCTTATAGCTTTTCTACTCTAGCCCAGATACAACATTTTCTAAGCAGCCCTGGGTCTTTTTATTGAATAATGAACACACACACATAATAAACTAGGAAATGTGTGTCTGTTTTGATTTCTACCAGCAGCAAATGGGAGTTCTGTTTGTTTCACATTCTTGACTACATTTGGTATTGTCTGTCTTTTTCATCCTAGCCATTCTAGTGAATATCTGTCGTGCTATTTTATTTTACGGTGACTAATGGTTGTGAGCACTTTTCATGTGCTTATTGACCATTTGCATATCTTCTTTTGTGGTGTGCACGTTGTTTCATTGTTTACTTTTAGGAGTTCTTTATATATTCTGGATATGAGTCTTTTGGCAAATGAACATTTTTTCCTAATCTGTGGCTTGTTGACAATTGATGAGCGAAAGTTGTAAATACTTATGAAGTCTAATTTATCAATTTTTTCTTTTATGATTGCTACTGCTACTGCTAAGTCACTTCAGTCATGTCCGACTCTGTGCGACCCTGTAGATGGCAGCCCAACAGGCTCCCCCATCCCTGGGATTCTCCAGGCAAGAACACTGGAGTAGGTTGCCATTTCCTTCTCCAATGCATGAAAGTGAAAAGTGAAAGTGAAGTCGCTCAGTCCTCTCTGACTCTTAGCGACCCCATGGACTGCAGCCTACCAGGCTCCTCCATCCATGGGATTTTTCCAGGCAAGAGTACTGGATTGGGGTGCCATTGCCTTCTCCCTCTTTTATGATTACTACTTTTCAAATCCTAAGGAATCTTTGTCCCTTACAATGAGAACATTTTGTGTTTTCTTCTGCCACCTAGAATTCATTTTTTGTGTGGTGTGAGATAGGCTTGAGATATTCTTTTTATGATATTCTTTCCCATTGGATTACTTTTGTGTGTTTTTGAAGAAAATTGGTTCTAGGTTGTGTTTACAATAGTTTATTCTTATGTCTTAAGTCTTGGTCAGATTTCATATCATAGGAACTCTTAACTTAAGTTTCTGCTTTTAGATTCTATATCTACCATGTTACTCATAGAGAAGAGACAGGAACGTAAATTGATCAGTATTTATCCACTGTCACTGCTCAATGTACCTTAAAATACAGTCACAATTTATTCAGAGCCTTAGAAGTCATCTCATCTAGCCTCTAGCTTAGGTCTTAGCTTCTTCTTTAACCATTCTCTTCAGACCTGTCTGTTATCTGTGGTTGTTCGCTGCTTCTGCCTCAGCCTAAATATCACATGGCATCTTTCCTGACAGCTTACCTGATAGTAGACTCTTGATATTTTTTCAGGTTTTTGAAATACCTGAAAATGTAAGTTTTCCTTTTTTTTTTTTAAGTCAGTAGTATTTATATTTCAGGTGGTATTTGTGTGAGTGCCTTTCAATAACAGACTTTCCTGATAGATTTTAAAACATGTTTGGGTAGATATACAGCTTTCAGGATTGTGTCTTCTGTTAAAACCAGGCACATCTATGTTTATATGAATAGTGTCTGAGAAATTTTCATTTCATAGAAGTTGTTAAGACTATTTTATAACAACTAACAAAGGTTCGCTTTATTATGAGACATGAAGTCATGACTTCCTTCTGGCCTGGTGTTCTTTATCTGAACAATGGTAAATGTAACAGGATTCTATTTGTAGAAATGGCAAAGTAGACTGATATGTTTGTCCTTGTTAAAAAAGCCTTCAGAGCTTGGGAAATGGCATTTAAGTGTTATAATAATCTCTTTTTTACTCTTCTTTCAGGAAGCAAACTCAAAATTATTTCTTTGGCAAGTTCTGCAAAGAACAAAATCTTTAAACGTTAACTTTCTCTCATTTGTAAAAGCTCTCATTCTCAGTTTTGGTGTAGAATTTCAGAATGGATGATAAAAATAGAAAATTTATTTGACAGATTATATGAGTTCCTTTTTTAAAAATTAAGAATGAGCTAATGTAGAGTGAGTTTGAGTGCTAGAGTTAAAGCATTCTATAAGTTTGAAGAGGCTGTGAACATGAAATAGTGGTGTTCTGAGTTTAGAGCACTTGGGTTTGTGAGGAATCAGGAAGAGATTAAGAACAATGAAAAAGTGACCTTTTAGTGCTGATTTTAATTTATGTATATATGATTTCTTCCTTTCCTACTTTACTGGGACTTTGGTTGTTACTTTTAAAGCCTTCTTATTCTTTCATTCACTTTTGTGCAAACAAGGACTTCTTACATGAACTTTTCAAAATAGAGAATTTGGTCAGAGGAACATTTGTTCAGGTTTATATGTAATTTTCTTTTGTGGAGATGGACACTGTATCAGATTCAAAAAGGAAAATGTTGTCCCTTAATATAATATGGAGGAGTAGTGTTAAGATCACATTATAGAATTTAGTATCTTTATTTCTGTGGTGTATGTATGTCTATTGATCTTAATTAGAAGATTTATATCTAGAAGGAAGATACAGTGATTCATTTGTATAATATTTTTCTTATACTTGCTGAAGTCACTGATCAAGATGAAATCTCAATAAAGCTGCATGTGACAAATGTTGATTTCCTTGGTTTGCTTTAATGGAAGCATTCTTTAGTACTATCAGGTTGAATTATTTTTAATTGCATCTCATCAAGTATCTTCTTTAATAATTTTTAAAGACTTTTTCTTTCTCAAGTGCTTTGAGCCTCATTTTATGATCTCTCTTTGGATTACTTTTTTCTTTTGTCTTATTGGAGTCATTTGAAATTAAGTAAATACTATGTATTTCTCTTAAGTGTCTTGAAATAAACTTGTCTTTTATTTTTAAATATTATTGAGTATTCATGAGTTAAAAGACTAGGATTTGAGGAATAAGTTGCCAGTTGCTCTGTAATTGTTAAGAAGAATCTGTGTTCCAAAGAAGAATGGTATTTTAATTCCCTCAGTGGAAAGTGCTCAGAATGGGAGAGAAGTAATCACAGAATTATGGTGTTAGAAAAATCATAATTTTTTCATTCGGTGATGCAATGCATATAATTTCCAGCTAATTGTCCCAAATCCTGAGACCTACTCCTGAAGCCTCCCCAAACAGCTTTTTAACAGCTTTAAAGCTCGTGTTTTCATTTTTCCATTACATTTTAACAGTTTAAAAATATACTGCACAATTTCTTGCTTTTTGAAACAAAGTATAATAAACCTAATTGGTGTTTTCTTGATATTTCAGTGTCATAATTTTTGTATGATTGTTGTTCTTAAGTGATACCCTCAAGATCACTTAGAGAGTGTTAGGATGTATATTTAAATAAGTTTAGAAAAAGTGCATTTAAATAGTTTTGTATTTTTTAAAAATAACATTAATTTTTAGAGCAGTTTTAAATTCACAGCAAAATTAGGGAGAAGGTACAGAGGTTTCCTTTTTACCCTGTCCCCACATGTGATCACTATAATACGATCACACCAAAGTGGTACATTTTCGATAATCAATGAATCCACACTGATGCATCATTATTGCCAGGAGCCTTTGGTTTACTTTGGGGTTCACTCTTGGTGTTGTGTATTATGTGGGTTTGGACAAATTTATAATGTAGTATCCTAGAGGTTAGTTTCGCTTTCTAAGAATCTTCTGTGCTTCACTTAATCCCTTCCTCTCTCTAGACCCTGGCAACCACTGGTCTTTTTTCTGTCTCCATAGTTCTGCTTTTTCCATATTCCATGTAGTTGGAATCATACAGTATGTAACCTTTTCAGATTGCCTTCTTTCACTTAGGAATATGTAGTTAAGTTTCCTTCATGTTTTTTCATGGCTTGATAACTCATTTCGCTTAGTGTTGAATAATTTTCTATTGTCTGGAGATAACACAGATTATTTATCCATTCATCCACTGAAGGACCTCTTCATTGCTTTCAAGTTTTAGCAATTATAACTAAAACTGCTGTAAACATCCTTGTGTAGCTTTTGTATGACATAAGGTTTTCAGCTCCTTTGTGTAGATATAAAGAAGCTCAGTTGCTTCAACATGTGGTATGAGTATGTTTAGTTTTGTAAGAAACTCCCAAATTGTCTTCCAAAGTGGCTACCATTTTGTATTCCAGCTACCAACGAATGAGAATTCTTATTGTTCTGCATTCTCACTAGCATTTGATATTGTTAGTGTTCTGGATTTATACCAGTCTAATAGGTCTGTAGTGTTATCTTGTTTTAATTTGCATTTCCTGATGCCATGTGATGTGGAGCATCCTTTCATATGCTTATTTGTCATCTGCGTATCTTCTTTGGTGAGGTGTCTATTAAGGTCTTTGGCCCATTTTAATCAATTTGGTTATTTTCTTATTGTTGAATTTTAAGTGGTGTTTGTCTCTTTCGGATAGCAGTTTTTTATGAGATGTGTCTTTTGCAAATATTTTCTCCCAGTTTATGGTTTATCTTTTTATTCTCTTGATGGTATTTTTTTGAAGTTTTAATGAAGTTTTGAAGTTTTGTCAGTTATTTCTTTCATGTATTGTGCTTATAGTATTACATCTTAAAAGTCATCACCAAACCCAAGGTCATCTAGATTTTTTCCCGTGTTGTCTTCTAAGAACTTTGTAATTTTGTGTTTCATGTTTAGGTATCTTATCTATTTTAGTTAATTTGAATAGTGAACAGTGTAAGTTCTATGTCTAGACTCATTTTTCTACATATGAATGTTCAGCTGTCTTAGCACCATTTGTTAAAACGACTTATCTTTGCTCCATTGTATTACCTTTGCTTCTTTGTCAAAGGTCAGTTGACTGTGTTAATGAGAGTCTATTTCTGGCCTCTCTATTCTGTCCATTGATCTATTTGTCTATTCCTTAGCCACTACCATACAGTAGGTCTTGAAGCAGTGTTTTTTTTAAACAGGTTTTTATCCCATCACCTATATTTTTGATTCCTTTTTGTTACTATGTGTAGTACACGTACTGCTGGTAGCACTTTCTCATCTTTTGTTTTGCTTCTTGTAACCTGATAGCCAAACTTATTGGAATTATATCTAAATTAAGATAACTAGATTTTTAAGAGGACTTTTTGAGGAATCAGATGTACACATATTTTGAGTTCCATTGCTCAGAAAACATATCTTTTTTTTCTGAATTTTTGATATTGCTAGATAAGGTATTTGGATTAGTGGGTTGTTGCTGAGAATTGTCTTGCATAATTACATTGTCTTTTTTCTTTTGAGTTTGTGTTTTCATTTCTAAGAAACTCAGTTATGTGATTTTGAAAAATGTGAATAAACTCAGTGAATCTTATGAAAGAGTTGTTTTTTTTTTCTTTTATGAGATGCCCAGGGAAAATAACTTTAAACCTTTTAGAAGGAAATATAAAGTGAAACTTTATCTGCTTGTAGTGATTGTTTTTATATTTTGGTTACATATAAAGAATAAACTTTCTTTGGTGAGAATTTTTATTGTTCACCTCTCTTGTCATGGTTGTATTTAGTTTAACATGTTTTTAGCCTCATTTTTTTTATTTTTGCAGGGAAATGCAGTAATAGATTTATTTTTGGAAATAAAAATGCATATATTAGAGAGTTTCCTGCCTTTTAGTGGGACTTTTGATATTTTGGGGTGGTATTTTTCTGTTGAAAATTGAATAGAAATTCAGTTGCAATGGAAACAATGCTAGGTAAAAGTCAGTTTTAAAAAGAAAATAATGTTGAGTTGCAAGAGTAGAATTTTTAAATACAAGAGCATTGTAGAGATTTGTAATAAGCATTTGATTAATTGACTCTACTTTGTTTTCTGAAATGAAAAAAAAGTGCAGACACATGATCTGAAATTCTGCATAGTTTTGAGCTAGTCCCAACCATTCTGAGCCTTAATTTCTTTGTTGGGGGATTACTGATACTTTGAGTATAGCTGTAATTTTAAAAGACCATCTGTATGAAGCACTGACACACACTAGGCTTGTAATGTGTGTTGGTTATGTTACCTTATGTGATACATATATTCCCGAAGAGCAGAATTTTAATTTGACTCTTTACGTAACTTTTAAATTTATTGGAGAACCTATGTAACACATTATTGACTGGGAGATCTTTGCAGAAACTAACAGCTGTGGCCAGTGATTTGTTAGTTAAGTGAATACTGAAGCTCTCTGGTCAATAACATTCAAGTTACAAAAGATGTATTAACATTAATAATGTCTCTGGCCAATAAGTTGTTAAAATAACAATAAGTTGTTAATGATACCTATGGTAAAGAAAATTGTCACTTTTTAATGTTTTAGTTGCTCAAAGCAACAGTTCCTATAGTAAAGATTCTGCCTTTGACAAAAACATCCATTTTCAAATGATCCTTTGTAGTTAACTAATTTAAAGATTGTGAACAAGATTTAATATGGGCCAAATTACTTTTGGGAGATTTTTTTTCATCTAACTCAACTGTTAAAGACCAGAGGAGGTATTCTTTAGTTACTGTGTTTCAAAAAGAAAGCCCTCTTCATGACTTCTGTTACTGCACAGTGAAATTTATTTTCAAATTTGTCAGTTGGTGATAAAACAGAAAGAAAGGAATTATCAGAGTAAGGAATGTTTCAGAATGAGTTTTGGTAATAGGCTTATTTTAATAGCTCCTATTTATGGTTTGAATTTTTAAATACTCTGTAGGTTATAAGACTGTTCTGTGAGACAAGCATATAGGCAAGATCACTTTATGATCTTGACTTATTGTCACTGTGATAACTAAACCTCCCCTTGGACTGAATCAGTGGAGAATTGCCTTTATGACCTGTTCTTCTCCTTAGTAAAAATCCTACTGTAAGGCTCAGTGTACTTGTCCCTTGGCATCCACAAATTGGTTCCAGGACCCTGAGGATGCCAAAACCCAAGGATGCTCAAGCCCTTAATATAAAATTGTATTGTATTTGCATATACCCTACACACATTCTCCCATATACTTTAAATCATCTCTTGGATATTTATAATAACTAATACACTGTAAATACTTTGTAATAGTTGCCAACCCTTGGCAAGTTCAAGTTTTGCTTTTTGGAACTTTCTGAAATTATTTTTTACAGATATTTCAGTCCATGGTTGGTTGAATCCACAGAGGCAGAACCCATAAATATGGTGGGCCCACTGTGTTTATATATCGCTTAGCATTTAGTCTTTAAAACCATATACTATAATTACTACAAGCAATACTACAAGGTATTGCTTGTATTTTGATAAATTTATCCCCACATTTCATGTTTTCTGATGCTATTGGAAATTTTATTACTGTTCACCTTCATTTTCTAATTGTTCATTTCTAGTATAGGAATACAATTAATTTTTATATACTGACCTTGTATCATATATCCTTGCTAAAATTCATTTACTAATCCTAACACTTTTTTTTTTGTGGATTAGGATTAGGATTTTCTACATATGGAGTCATATTGTCACCAAAGAAAAATGGTTTCACTTCTTCAGTTACAATCTGGATATCTTTTAATTTTTTCTCTTTCTTTTGTTGTACTGACAGGAACTTCTAGTACAATATTGAATAGAAAATGTGAGTGAACATCCTTGCTTTGTTCTGGATCTTAGGGATGCCTTTTCCTCACATTAGAATTTTTGTTTTTTTCATAGAGGTCCTTTTTCAATATGAAGAAGTTTCCTTCTTTTTTTATTTGAATGAGTTTTTTTTTTAAATCATAAATGCATGTTAGCTTTTCTCAAATACTTTTTCTATATTTTTTGAGATGTTCTTGTGATTCATATCTTCTTTTAATTTTGGAGAATTATATCAATTGATTTTTGAAAGTTAAACCAAACTTCAAGTCATAGGATGACCCCGAGTTGGTCATGGTTTACTTTCTTTTTAAGGATTTTACATCTGTGTTAATGAGAGATATTTCCTGTAGTTTTCTTTGCTTGTAATGCCTTTGTCTGGCTTTGGTAACAGGGTAGTGAATTAAGTTGGGAGGGGTTTCCTTCTCTTCTGTTTTCTGAAAGAGTTTGTGTAGAAATGGTATTGTTCCTTAAATGTTTAATAGAATTTACTAGTGATCATTTCTGGGCCCGTAGTTATATTTGGAGATTATAAATTAAATTTTGGTTAACTAATATAAAGCTGTCTTCTTCCTGAGGTAATTTTGGTAATTTATAGCTTTCAAAATACTTGTCCATTTCATCTAAGTTGTTGAATGTATTGGCTTAATGTTAGTTTGTAACATTCCTTTATCATCCTTTTACTGTCTGTAGGATCTGTCCTGATGCCCCCAGATAATAGTAATTTGTGTTCTTTCCTTTATCCTAATGAGAGGATTAATTTTATTGAACTTTTCAAATAACCAGCTTTTGATTTCAGTGTTTACTGATTGTCTATTTTTGCATTATTGGTTTTCTAATTATCATTATTTTTTCCTTTCTTTTACTTATTTTGGGTGGTGTTGGTAGATAATTGAATCATAGTACAGTTCTGAAATAGATCCATACATGGATGCTTAATTGATTTTTCAGGATAGTGCAAAAGTTACCCAAGGGGAAAAGACAGCCTTCTCAAGAAACTTTGTGAGAATAAGTAGGCATCAGTATTGAAAAAAATGAATCTAAACCGTTACAACAAAAGAAAACAGGAGAAAAAGACTTCAAATGATTCATAGATTTAAATGTTAGAACCAAAACTATAGTATTTCCTGAAGGGAAAATAGAAAATCTTTGTGACCTTAGGGTAGTCAAAGATGTTCTAGTTAAGACATAAAAAAGCATAAACAATAAAACAACAACAAAGACGTCCAATAAATTGGGTTTCATCTAAATATAAACTGCTGTTCTTTGAAGGATACTGTTAAGCAAATGAAAAAAACATGCTACAGTGTGGGAGAAAGTATTTGCAAAGCTTGTATCTGAAAATGACTTAGATCCAAAATACACAAACAACTCTTTAAGATTTATTATAAGACAAATAATATTTTTAAAACATGAGTACAGTGTCACAACATGTCACAAAAAGATGTGAATGACCAGTAACAACATGAAACAATGTTCAAAATGTTGTCACCAGTGAAACTCAAATCACAGGGAGGTAATACTTCATGGCCGTTAGCATGGCTAAATTGGAAAGATTGACCATACTAAAGGATAGGTTCTGGAGCAACTTGAAGTCTCATGTATTGCTCATGGAGATATAAAATGGGACAAACCCTTTGGAAAATAGTGTATATGTTTCTTATAAAGTCAAACCTACACTTTCCATATAATGGAGTAATCCCACTCCTGGATATGTGAGAGAACTGGAAACATATGTCCGCACAAAGACTTGTGCAAGAATGATCCTAACAGCCTTATTTACAATAACTCAAACTGGAAGTTCCTCAAAGGTACATCAGTAGCCGAACAGATAGATGATTTTGGCAATAAAAAGTAATGAGGTGCTAATTAATGCTAACAGCAACAGGAGTAAAGCAAAAGAATCTGGACACAATGGTCCATACTGTATCATCCTTTGCGTGTGAAACTCTATAAAAAATCAAGTATGCTGTAGTGTAACAGAAAACATGTGTGTGGGAGGCCAGGGGAGGGGAAGAATAGCAGGCAAGGCGTAAAAGGGAATCTTTTGGAGTGTTGGAAATACTTCTTGATTGTGGTAGTGCTTATATGTATATGTTGTCAATATTTATCAAACTTTAATAAGCCTGTTTTATTATATGTAAAATTAGACATAAGTAAAAGAAGTTTGTTTTTAGTGCTTATCAAATCTAGTTATACTTCACAATCATCTGCTAAACTTTAAGTATATGTTCCTCTACTCTATGCCATACCCAAAGAATCAATATCCAGCATTAGGTGTGCTCATCTGACATTCTTAAGAACTTCAGAGGTGATTTGGATTCTCAGTGGGACTTCAGAAATAATATTTTTTTCTTTCCGTGACTTCTCATTCTTTAAGACTCCTCGGGTCTAATAAAGTGAAATTTTAGTTATAAAAGTCATTACTGGACTTTTTTCATGTTATTCGTATCCTGCTTTCATTAATGGGTTTTAGAAGAATTTTAAGTCTATATTACTTATTTTGAAAGTTTGCTTTTTTAAAAATAAAATATGCTTACATTGTTAAAATATGAAATATAAGGAAAAATTCCCATTATATCACATTGTTGAACTTAAGAAATGAGCTATTGAAATATCCTGTCTAGTCCTGCGGTTTCATACTCCTGATTACTAATGATTTGATGCCTATTCTTCTAGGTATTCACCTATATTTATAGAAAAGAGACATAATCTAGTATTAATAGGGACAAATCTAGTGTATTTTAAATAGTCACTTGTATATTTAAGTAGTATTCCTTGATTGCCTGTTTTGTGGCAGCCATTACACTAGGCCCTGATGCTGTTGAGCCAGAGACCTCTGTTCTGTGATGTTGTCAGGTGAGAGGATAGATGTTGATTAAATAAAAGCACAAACATGTTTATTAAAACTGTAACAAGTGTTTCAGAAGATAATTACAGAATATTCTAAGGTTGCATAGTAAAAATTAAAACATTTTTGACCCTTTCACCCAAGTTCAGATCTGTCCTTTGAAAGGTTTGCTTTTCCTAAAGCATTTAGTACTGCTTGGATAGTCTTAGTGTTCATTTGGATGAAACATCTTGCACATGAACATCCTCTTACTAAACTATTGTTATCTCCTCTTTTAGCATGTTTGTATTATTTTAAAATACTAACAAAAATTAAGCATTTAGCTCAAGTGACCAAAAAATTAAAAAAAAAAAATTCAGCAAATATTTGTAAGTACCTCCCTGAGTCTTGGTCTGTTATTATATCATTCAGTTATATGCTATACAACATCTTGTTACTAGAACAATAGAAACTTGAAAATGGCAATTTGTTCTGGTAGCTGCCAGAGGAGTTACTACCAGTGGAATGCGTCAAACACAAGTGCTTTTAAAAATATATTGTGCAATATATTAATGGTATTTAATGCTAATGGAGAATATGGTATGTGGGATGGAATTTTTGTGCTCATTGAAGTTTAGGAAATGGAGGACTAAAGAAAGTTAAACATTGTTCTAGGTATTTTCAAAATTTTTAATATGTTACATTCTAAATCTTGTAAAATGGAGCTGTAGTACACAGTGACTCTGTTTTTCATCATGGAACCCGTTCCTCCTTACCTTATTTGTAGGAATAGATATTAATATTTAAGGAAAGAAATAAATCTCCAGTAGCATGTAAAAAAATCATAGTGGCATATTTTTAAATGCATAATTTTACTGTAAAACCATTATTGTTTAGACATGATTAGATTTGTATTTTATATACTGTAAAAAAATCATAGTGGCATATTTTTTAAATGCATGATAATTTTACTGTAAAACCATTATTGTTTAGACATGATTAGATTTGTATTTTATATACTGAACTTTGAGGAATTATCAGGAATTAATTTACATGTAAGGAAAGAATCATTTTTCCATTCTTGCATCCTTTACTGGGAAAGGAAAATTAAATTTATGTTTCTCTTATATTTCAGAACAAAGTAGAAGAGATGACTTAGAAGCGTTAGGTCACATGTTCATGTATTTTCTGAGAGGAAGTCTTCCTTGGCAAGGTTTAAAGGTAATTGTTTTTGTGTTTCTTTATTGAATTTAGTAAGTTATTAATTTATTAAGATACTTTCTTCCAAGTATTTAATTTTAAAATGACTTCTCAAGAGTTTTTTCTTTGTATTTTAGGCTGACACATTAAAAGAGAGGTATCAGAAAATTGGAGATACAAAACGAGCCACACCAATAGAAGTGTTATGTGAAAATTTTCCAGGTAATGAATAATGCTATACTGATACATGTGCTTATTATACACAGAAAACTGTAAGTGTTAATTGTCATTACTTAAGTTTATAAGTACTTTTTTCATGCTTAAAAATATGATTTAAAGGATGTCAGCATTTGATACACAGACCACAGGGGCACTTTATATATTTGCTTTGTAAGATGGTATTAATGGAAAAAAATCCTTCTAATAGTGTTGGCCAGTACCAGCTAAAGTAGTAGTTTCTTCAACAGCATACTTTCAATGAGTTGAAATATTTGCTCAGAAATACCAACTGTAAAGTTTTGGTGTCCAGTTTTAGTCATTTGAATCTCAGTATCAATCTCAAAGGCGGTATGTGATATATGATGTAGTCTAGTTTTCCAAGTACAGCAAAATCTACTAACCTTATTACTTTTAGGCTAATTTTTTACTTTATGAAGATAGTTTTGTTCTCGTGTAACTTTTTGGCAACTCACATGAAATCAATCAACAAAAATTTATTTAAGATTTCTAAATTAATTAACAGATAAGAGTAATGTAATGTGTTAAAATACCTGTTATAATATATTGTTGTTCAGTCCCTAAGTCATGTCCGACTCTTTACGACCCATTGGACTGTAGCATACCAAGCTCCTCTGTTTCCCACTGTCTCCTGGAGTTTGTTCAAATTCATGTCCATTGTGTCAGTGATGCTTTCCAACCATCTCATCCTCTGTGGCCCCCTTTTCCTTCTGCCTTCGATGTTTCCCAGCATCTCGGTCTTTTCCAGTGAGTCGGCTCTTCGCATCTGTTGGCCAAATACGGGGCTTTAGCTCCAGTGAATAAACAGGGTTGATTTCCTTTAGAATTGATTGATTAGAAGAGACTCAGATCTATAGAGTGAACTGTTGGACTCTGGGGGAGAGAGGGAGGGAGAGGGTGGGATGAGATGGGAGAATGGCATTGAAACATGTATACTATCAAGCAAGAAACGAATCGCCAGTTGATGTCAGATGCAGAATGCAGGATGCTTGGGACTGGTGCAAGGAGAGGACCCAGAGGGATGGCATGGGGTGGGAGGTGGGAGGGGATTCATGTTTGGGAACGCTTGTACACTCGTGGTGAATTCATGTCAATGTTTGGCAAAACCAATACAGTAATGTAAAGTAAACTAAAGTTAAAATAAAAATTTTAAAAGTAAAAAAAAAAAAAAAAAAAAAGAATTGATTGATTAGGTCTTCTTGCAATCCACGGGACTCTAAAGAGTCTTCACCACTGCCACAGTTTGAAAGTATCAGTTCTTTGACACTTAGCCTTCTTTATGGTCCAACTCTCATATCTGTACGTAACTACTGGGAAAACCATAGCTTTGACTGTACGGACCTTTTGTCAGCAAAGTAATGTCTCTTCTTTTTAATATGCTGCTAGGTTTGTTACAGCCTTCCTTCCAAGGAGCAAGTGTCTTTTAATTTCATGGCTACAGTCACTGTCCACAGTGATTCTGGAGCCCAAGAAAATAAAATCCATCACTGCTTCTACTTTTCCCCCTTCTGTTTGACAGGAAGTGATGCGACTGGATGCCATGATGTTATTTTTTTGAATGTTGAGTTTTAAGACAGCTTTTTCACTCTGATCTTGCACCCTCGTCAATAGGCTCTTCAGTTCCTCTTCCCTTTGTGCTGTTAGAGTGGTATCACCTATGTATCTGAGGTTGTTGATAGTTCTCCTGGCAGTCTTGATTCCAGCTTGTGATTCATCCAGCCTGGCATTTGCATGATGTTCTCTGCATAGAATTTAAATAAGCAGGGTGACAGTATACAGCCTTGTCATCCTCCTTTCTCAATTTTGAACCAGTCCAGTGTTTCATGTCCAGTTCTAACTGTTGCTTCTTGGCCCACATACAGTTTTCTCAGGAGACAGGTTAAGGTGGTCTGGTATTCCCATCTCTTTAAGTTTTCCACAGTTTGTTGTGATCTGCATAGGCAAAGGCTAAAGCAGAAGTAGATGCTTTTCTGGGAGTCCCTTGCTTTCTCCATGATCCAGCAAGTGTTGGCAATTTGATTTCTGGTTCCTCTGCCTCTTCTAAACCCAGGTTGTACTTCTGGAAGTTCTTGGTTCACGTATTTCTGAAGCCTTGCTTGAAAAATTTTGAGCATAGCCTTGCTAGCATTCAGTTGGTAATATCTTTCCCTTTATCCCTTGCCTTTTACTTCTCTGCTTTCCTTAGCTTCCTAATCCTCCTCAGACGACCACTTTGCTTCCTTGCATTTTTTTTTCTTTGGGATGGTTTCAGTCACTGCCTCCTGTACAGTGTTATAAACCTCCATCTATAGTTCTTCAGGCACTCTCTCTAGTAAATCTAATCCCTTGAATCTATTCTTCATCTCTACTGTATAATCATAAGGGATTTGCTTTAGGTATAGTGGTTTCCCCTACTTTCTTCAGTTTAAACCTGAATTTTGCAATAAGAAGCTCATGATCTGAGCCACAGTCAGCTCCAGGTCTTGTTTTTGCTAACTGTATAGAGCTTCTCTATCTTCAGCTGCAGAGAATATAATCAGTCTGATTTTGGTGTTGATCATTTGGTGATGTCCATGTACAGAGTCGTCTCTTGTGTTGGAAAAGGTGTTTGCTATGACTAATGTGTTTCCTTGACAAAATTCTTTTAACCTTTGCCCTGCTCCATTTTGTATTCCAAGGCCAAACTTGTGTATTATTGTGGATAACTCTTGACTTTTTCCTTTTGCATTCCAGTCCCCGGGATTATGAAGGGCTTTCCAAGTGGTGCTAGTGGTAAAGAACCCGCTTGCCAATGCAGGACACTCGAGAGATGTGGGTTAGATCCCTGGGTTGGGAAGATCCCCTGGAGAAGGAAATGGCAACCTGCTTCAGTATCCTTGCCTGAGAAATCCCACGGACAGAGGAGCCTGGCAGGCTACAGTCCTTGGGGTAGACTTGCAAAGAGTCAGACACGACTGTGCAAACATACACACAGCCTAATTATGAAAAGGACATCTGTTTTTGGTGTTAGTTCTAGAAGGTGTTGTTGGTCTTCATAGAACCAGTCAGCTTCAGCTTCTTCAGTATCAGTGGTTGGAGTATAGACTTAATTATTGCGATGTTGAATGGTTTGCCTTGGAAATAAACCAAGATAATTCTGTCATCTTTGAGACTGTACCCAGATACTGCATTTTGGACTCTTTTATTGACTATGAGGACTGCTTCATTTCTTCTAAGGGATTCTTGCCCATATAGTTGATATAATGGCCATCTGAATTAAATTCACCCAAATCTTATCCATTTTAGTTCACTGATTCCTAAAATGTTGATATTCACTCTTGCCATCTCCTACTTGACCATGTCCAGTTTACCTTGATTCATGGACCTAATATTCCAGGTTTCTATATAGTATTGCTTGCTCGCTCTCTCTTTTTTTTTTTAATGCAATTGGAGGCTAATTACTTTAAATATTGTGGTGGTTTTTGCCATACATGAATCAGCTATGGGTGTACATGTGTCCCCCATCCTGAATCCCCTGCCCCACCTCCCCCTGTACCCCATCTCTCTGGGTTGTCCCAGAGCACCAGCTCTGAGTGCCCTGCTTTATGCATCGAACTTGAACTGGTCATCTGTTTTACATATGGTAATATGCACGTTTCAATGCTATTCCCTCAAATTGTCCCACCCTCGCCTTTTCCCACAGAGTCCGAAAGTTTTTTCTTTACATCTGTGTCTCTTTTGCTATCTTGCATATAGGGTCGTCATTGCCATCTTTCTAAATTTCATATATATGCATTAACATACTGTATTGGTGTTTCTCTTTCTGACTTCCTTTGCTCTATATAATAGGCTCCAGTTTCATCCACTTCATTACGATTGACTCAGATGTGTCCTTTTTCGTAGCTGAGTAATATTCCATTGTGTATATGTACCACAACTTCCTTATCCATTTGTCTGCTGATGGACATCTAGGTTGCTTCAGTGTCCTAGCTACAGTATTGTTCTTTACAGCATCTACTTTACTTTGACCAGCAGACAGAACTGTAACTGAGCATCGTTTTCCACTTTGGCCCAACTGCTTCATTCTTTCTGGAGCTATTAGTAATTGCCCTCTCCTCTTCTCCAGTAGCATATTGGGCACCTTCAGACTTGGAGGGCTCATCTTCTAGCATCATATATCTTTCCCTTTTCATATAGTTCATGGGATTCTCCAGGCAAGAATACTGGAGTGGGTTGCCATTTCCTTTTCCATTGGATCACATTTTGTGAGAACTCTTCACTATGACCCATCCTTCTTGGGTGGCCCAGCATGACATGGATCATAGCTTCATTGAGTTATGCAAGCCCCTCCACCGTGACAAGGTTGTGATCCATGAAGGGGGTTGTGATTTATGCAGTAACAGTAAATGAGAACCAAACTTGAAGGTAGAAGATGGAGCTTATATTCAGTTCAGTTCAGTTCAATCACTCAGTCGTGTCTTGATTCTTTGCGACCCCATGAATTGCAGCACGCCAGGCCTCCGTGTCCCATCACCAATTCCCGGAGTTTACTCAAACTCACGTCCATCGAGTCGGTGATGCCATCCAGCCGTCTCATCCTCTGTCGTCCCCTTCTCCTCCTGCCCCCAATCCCTCCCAGCATCAGAGTCTTTTCCAATGAGTCAACTCTTCACATGAGGTGGCCAAAATAAGTTGCTGCAAAAGTAACTGTGGTTTCAGACTGTGAATTTAAATCATTATAACTAGGCTCTGACACATCTTTTTTAATCAAAATAGGAACCATTACAGACAACATAGTTTTTCCCACGAGAGAGAAGTTTGTTTATTCCTGTAGCATAAAAATCCATGCTTCCAGATTGGATGAAATCTTGGAAAGCATTTTCTGCCTCCTGCTGATTGTGGAAGCGTTTTCCCTGCAAAAGGTCATCAAGATGCTTAAAGAAGTGGTTATCGGTTGGTGAGAGGTCAGGTGAATATAGCAGATGAGGCAAAACTTCTTAGCCCAGTTTGTTGACCCTTTGAAGCATTTTTTGTATGATGTGCAGTCAGGCGTTGTCATGGAGAAAAATTGGGCCATTTTTGTTGGCCATTGTTGGCTGAAAGCATTTCAGTTTTCAGTACATCCATTTGCTGAGCATACTTCTCAGATGTAGTGGTTTTGCCAGGGTTCAGAAAGCTATAGTGTAACAGACCAGCCAGCATCAGACCACCAACCAGTGACTGAGCTTTTTTTGGTGCAAGTTTGGCTTTGAGAAGTGCTTTGAAGCTTCTTCTTGGTCCAGCCACTGAGCTGGTTGTCTCTGGTTGTCATATAAAATCCAGTTTTCGTCACATGTCACAATTTGATTGAGAAATGGTTTGTTGTTGTAGAATAAGAGAAGACAGCACTTCAAAACGGTAATTTTTTGACTTGCAGTTGGCTCATGAGACCACTCATTGAGCTTTTTCAGCTTTCCAGTTTGCTTCAAATGCTGAATGACCATAGAATGGTCGACGTAGAGGTTTTTGGCAGTTTGTCATGTAAGTTGTAAGAGGATTAGCTTCGATGATGCTCTCAATTGGTTGTTGTCAACTTCTGATGGCTGGTCACTGGGCTCCTCATCTTCAAGGTTCTTGTCTCCTTTACAAAACTTCTTGAACCACCACCACAATGTATGTTTTTGTTAGTATTTCCAACGCCAAATGTGTTGTTGATGTTGCGAGTTGTCTCCACTGCTTACGACCCATTTTGAACTTATATAAGAAAATCACTTGAATTGGCTTTTTGTCTAACATAATTTCTGTAGTCTAAAATATGTATACAATAAAAAGCAAGTAATTAGTCATTAGCAAAAAAAAATAGTGAAAATGTGCATTAAAATGATGTATAACCATACTTATTTAAGAATGTATTCCAATATCAAATGGCAATGTTCAACCATGCAAAACCGCAGTTACTTTTTCATCAACCTAATATCTCACTTCAGTATTTGCAGGTTCTCTTCTACAGTGCTGGCATTATTACTATAAAAGTATCAGCAGCATAATCTCAGGTAGCCCTTTTTCAGGTTTGCTTTTTAAATTCATTGATAGCAAACTTTAATTATACGTTTTGTTTTCTTGCTATCACATCTAGAACTGGAAGATGAAAAAAAATCACTTGATAATATAGTACCAAACAGTTTAGCCATAGGCAGATTGGCTCTACATTAAGAAGCTTGTACAAATTTCTGCAGGAAAAATGGGAGTGCCAAAGTAAACTAGATGATTAGCTAGAAAGTAGAATATTGGGAGTGCAGAGAAGGCAATGGCAACCCACTTCAGTACTCTTGCCTGGAAAATCCCATGGACAGAGGAGCGTGGTGGGCTGCAGTCCATGGAGTTGCACAGAGTTGGACACAACTGAAGCGACTTAGCAGCAGCAGCAGCAGCAGCAGAATATTGGGAGAGTCACCATGTAATTGGGTTGGTGCTACTTTCATGCCTCTTAGGCTATGGGTTACCCTGTTCTTACCAGCTGCCATGAATAAATTGGATCAGCTAGGTATAACCTACCATCTCTTATTACAGTGCTCACATGTTAAAACTCTGTTTTACTGATTGCTCACCATTTTGCTTTTTGATTTTTATGACTTTTTCTTTCTTTTACTACTGGAAAAGATGACCTTTTAAAGCATATATATCTCTAATGCATTTGGGAATTATAATACCATTCAAAGGTTTATGTATTACCAAATAACTGTAACTTTTATGACCAGAAATTAAGAGAAGAATTAAACTGTTCTCCTGAATCTGTTTTAGCTCTATGTTGCTAGATCTGTTGGGTAGAATACCATTTAGCCTAGGTTAAATATTTGAATCCTCTTTTGGTCAGTTAGTATGTATCACAGATTTTAAAGGAAATCCAGCAAACTAGTACAGATGCTTTCATATAAAAATCAGCTCCCATCAGTATTAACAGTATGAGCTGAGTATGGTGTTTTGTGATTAAATAATTATGCATTGTTGAAATTTCTATTTCAACCTTCAGTACTATCCAAGGTTTCTATTAAAAATATTATTTTTAAAAATTTTAAGCCTTTTCTAATGAAATGAAGCAAAAATAATACTTGTTAAATCTCAGGTTTTTCTTTTGTCTCTGTTTCCTTTTCTCCCTTCTTTTCATCCTTTTAATTTTATTGTTATTAAGTTCATAATATTTTAACTGATGGTAGAATCTTGCTACTTTTTCATGTGTTTGTATAATACTTGTCCTTTTAGATATTTATAATTTTATTATTAAAATGTATATAGAAAAGTTTAATCAGAGTAAATTTTATTTTCCTTCTAGAAGAAATGGCAACGTATCTTCGTTATGTAAGAAGGCTAGATTTTTTTGAAAAACCAGATTATGANTTACTACAGGCTGTATAAGAAAAACAAAAGATTATTTGTAGTACTTAGCTTCCTTTTTCATAGTAGAGATCCTTTATTTGAAAAGAGTTGAGAACAAATAATTTTTTATTTTGAAGTATAGCTGACTTATAGTATAAGTTTTAGGTGAACATCATAGTGATTTAATATTTTTATAGGTTATGCTCCATTTTAAGTTATTACAGAATAATATCTGTATTTCTCTGTGCTGTACAGTATATCCTTTTTGCTAATTTATTTCATAGATGGCAGTTTGTGTCTCCTAATCCCCTACTCTTGTCTTGCCCCTCCTCTGTTTTTTCTCCTCACTGGTAACCACAAGATCGTTCTCTATATTGTTAAGTGTGTTCCTTTTTTGTTATATTCATTTGTTTGTTTTATTTTTAAGACTCCACATGTTAATGTTAACAAGAGTATATTTCTCCTCAGCATAATACTCTAGTCACATTGTTGCAAATGGCAGAATTCCATTCTTTTTTATGACTGAGTAATATTTCATCATATAGTCTAGTTCAGTCGCTCAGTCATGTCCGACTCTTTGTGACCCCAGGGACTGCAGCATGCCAGGCTTCCCTGTCCATCACCAACTCTCGGAGTTTACTCAGACTTACGTCTGTTGAATCGGTAATGCCATCCAACCATCTCATCCTCTATCGTCCTCTTCTCCTCCCACCTTCAATCTTTCCCAGCCTCAGGGTCTTTTCAAATGAGTCAGTCCTTGGCATCAGTTGACCAGAGTATTGAAGTTTCAGCTTCAGCATCAGTCCTTCCAATGAACATTCAGGGCTGATTTCCTTTAGGGTGGACTGGTTGGATCTCCTTATAGTCCAGGGGACTCTCAAGTGTCTTCTCCAACACCATAGTTCAAAAGCATCAGTTCTTCGGTGTTCAGCTTTCTTTATGGTCCACCTCTCTCATCCATACATGACTACTGGAAAAACCATAGCTTTGACTAGATGGACCTTTGTTGGCAAAGTTATGTCTCTGCTTTTTAATATGCCGTCTAGGTTGGTTATAGCTTATCTTCCAAGGAGTAAGTCTTTTAATTTCATGGCTGCAGTCACCATCTGCAGTGATATTGGAGCCCCAAAAAAGAAAGTCTGACACTGTTTCCACTGTTTCCCATCTGTTTGCCATGAAGTGATGGGACCAGATGCCATAGTTTTCTGAATGTTGAGCTTTAAGCCAACTTTTTCACTCTCCTCTTTCACTTTTCATCAAGAGGCTTTTTAGATTGTTGCTTTCTGCCATAAGGGTGGTGTCATCTGCATATCTGGGGTTATTGATATTTCTCCCAGCAGTCTTGATTTCAGCTTGTGCTTCATCCAGCCGAGTGTTTCTCATGATGTACTCTGCATATAAGTTAAATAAATAGGGTGACAGTATACAGCCTGACTTACTCCTTTCCCGATTTGGAACCAGTCTGTTGTTCCATGTCCAGTTCTAACTGTTGCTTTCTGACCTGCATACAGATTTCTCAAGAGGCAGGTCAGGTGATCTGGTATTCCTATCTCTTTCAGAATTTTCCAATTTGTTGTGATCCACACAATCAAAGGCTTTGGTGTAGTCAATAAAGCAGAAATAGATGTTTTTTTGGAACTCTCTTGCTTTTTCAATGATCCAGTGGATTTTGGCAATTTGTTCTCTGATTCCTCTGCCTTTTCTAAATCCAGCTTGAACGTCTGGAAGTTCACGGTTCACATACTGCTGAAGCCTGGCTTGGAGAATTTTGAGCATTACTTTACTAGAGTCTGAGATGAGTGCAATTGTGCGGTAGTTTGAACATTCTTTGGCATTGCCTTTCTTTGGGATTGGAATGAAAACTGACCTTTTCCAGTCCTGTGGCCACTGCTGAGTTTTCCAAATTTGCTGGCGTATTGAATGCAGCACTTTCACAGCTTCATCTTTCAGAATTTGAAATAGCTCTACTGAAATTCCATCACCTCCACTAGCTTTGTTCGTAGTGATGCTTTCTAAGGCCCACTTGACTTCGCATTCCAGGATGTCTTGGTCTAGGTGAGTGATCATACCATCGTGATTATCTGGGTCAACAAGATCTTTTTTTGTATAGTTCTTCTGTGTATTCTTGCTATCTTTTCTTAATACCTTGTGCTTCTGTTAGGTCCGTATCATTTCTGTCCTTTATTGTGCCCATGTTTGCATGAAATGTTTCCTTGGTATCTCTGAGTTTTTTGAAGAGGTCTCTAGTCTTTCCCATTCTATTGTTTTCCTCTGTTTCTTTGCATTGATCACTGAGGAAGGCTTTCTTATATCTCCTTGCTTTTCTTTGGAACTCTGCATTCAAATGGGTATATCTTTCCTTTTCTTTGCCTTTCTCTTCTCTTTTCACAACTGTTTGTAAGGCTTCCTCAGCCAACCATTTTATTTTTGCATCTCTTTTTCTTGGGGTGGTGTTGATCCTTGCCTCCTGTATAGTATCACGAACCTCGGTCCATAGTTCTTCCATAACATTTCTTTTTAAAACGTTTATTTTTTTATCTTCTTACTTTTGGCTGTGCTGGCTCTTCATTGCTACACAGGCTTTTCTCTAGTTGCAGAGAGCAGGGCTGTCTCCAGCTGCAGTGTGTTGGCTTTTCATTGCAGTGGTCTTTCTTGTTGTGGAGCCCGGGCTTTAGGGCTTGTGCGCTTCAGTTGTTGTGGCACATGGGCTCTAGAGCACAGACTCAGTAGTTGTAGCACTCAGGCTTAGTTGCTCCAAGGCATGTGGGGTCTTCTGGATCAGGGATTGCACCCATGTCTCCTGTATTAGCAGGCATATTCTTTACCACTGAGTGACCAGGGAAGCTCCTCTCCACGTCTTCTTTGTGCATTCATCTGCTGCTGGGCACTTAAGTTGCTTCCATATCTTGGCTATTGTATATAATGCTGTTTTGAACATTGATGTGCATAAACCTTTTGAATTACTTTTTTCGTTTTCTTTGGATATATACCCAGCATTGTATTGCTGGATCATATGGTAGTTATACTTCTGGTTTTTTGAGGAATCTTCATAATGTTTACCACAGTGGCTGTACTCATTTAAATTTCTACCAGTAGTGCACAAGGGTTTTATCCATATCCTCACCAACAATTGTTATTTTGTATCTTTTTAATAATGGCCATTCTGACAAGTGTGAAATGATGTCTCATTATGGTTTTGATTTTAATTTCTCTGATGCTTAGTAATGTTGAACATTTTTTCCTGTATCTCTTAGGCATCTGTACGTTTTCTTTGGAAAAGTATCTATTCAGATCTGCTTATTTGTTGTTTGGTTTTTTGGTACTGTATGAGCTGTTCATAAATTTTGAATATTAACCTCTTTTCAGTCATACCATTTGCAAATATATTCAGTAGGTTGTCTTTTTATTTTGTTGATGGTTTTCTTTGCTATGCCAAAGCTTTAAAGTTTAGTTAGGTCCCATTTGTTTATTTTTGCTTTTGTTTCTTCTATTGTAAGAGACAGACCCAAAACAATATTGCTACAATTTAAGTCAGAGTGTTCACTTATGCTTTCTTCCAGGAATTTTGTGGTTTCATACATAAAGGTCTTTAATCTGTTTTGCATGTGTTTTTGTATATAGTTTTAGGATGTTCTGACCTCATTCTTTGGCACACAGCTGTCCAGTTTTTCAGCACCACTTATTGAAGAGACTATCTTTTCTTATTTGTATATTCTTGCTTCCTCTGTCATAGATTACTTAGGTTAATTGACCATATATATGTGGGGTTTATTTCTTAGCTCTCTTTTCTGTTGACATATGTGTCTGTTGTTAAGCCAGTACTGTGCTGATTTGATTACTGTAACTTTGTAGTATAGACTGAAGTCAGGGAGTGTTATACCTCCAGATTTGTTCTTTTTTCTCAAGATTGTTGGACAGAGTCTTTTGTGGTTCCATGTACATTTTAGGATTGAGAATAAATAATTTTTAAAAGATTCATTCTTTGAGTTTTGTAAAAATGGAGAATTTGGAGTCTGCTTTTTAGAGTAATGGGTTATTTTGAATGTTTTACTTTTGATTTTATTCTTAATATCNGAAATATTTTTAAGCTACTTTAAGTAGTAGTTATAATTTCTTTGCTTTAATTTGGTATATTAACAACATATTTTAGGGAAGATACCTTTTCTTAATTAAGGCTTTATGTAGTAGTATCTTGTTACTGTTTTATTATGTTAAGCTGCTAAATAATTTGAAATAAGTTTTCTGAAATAGAATGCGTTGATGCTAATTGTTACTGTGTCGCAGCCTACTCCAGTGGGTGCAGTTCAGCAAGATCCTGCCTTGTCATCAAACAGAGAAGCACATCCACACAGAGATAAGATACAATCCAAAAATCAGGTTTGCTGTCCTTTTAGATATGAACTGTCTTGATCTTTTCTGTATTACCTTCTCACTGTTTATGTATGTGGTGTTTTATCATGCCCAGATGACAGCTTTATAATTTGTGCATGTGTTTGCACATGTGTATATACATACGTATGTATACATATTGAGTGATTGAAATACATATCCTTTTCTTCTATAAAACAGACCATATACAGACATATTAAGGATAAATATGCACATATTTTCAATGCATAGGTTATTTCCCCTAATGTTCACATTAAAATTGTTTAATCACAAATCCTGACTAGTGGTGTTAGTATAAACTTTGAGAATATTGTTCTGTTAGAACGGAAGTACTTGGATACCCTGTTGGAATGAATTGTAATAGTAGTTGTTCTTTCTAACTGTAGTCCAGTTTAGCGTAATAAATTATTTACTGAGTTCTGTTGTTTGAAAGCTACTGCTCTCCACATTGCAGAAATGCAGAAGTAAGGAAAAACATACAACCTGTGAGAAATGACTTTGTAAGTGGCTAAGAGCTCACTGAACCTCTGGAATCAATCAGACCTGGATATGGCAGGTTACTCATGCACTCAAAGCCTCAGTTCTCATCTATAAAATAGAAGTAATGCATGTTAATTCCTAGCATATAGTAAGCATTCATTAAGTCTCAACTCTTGTGGCTGGTGTTCCTGTTATCATTATTACAATAAATTCACAAATAACTACATAACAGTGCAGAATAAAGTGCACCATGGGAGATACATTAATAAAGTGCCATAGAGGATCATTGGAATATGTAGGATCTATATGCAAACGTGGTTTTTGAGATGAGCATGAAGAATGAGTGGAATTTTTAAAGGTAGCCTAAGGAATAAGAATTTTGGAGAGAGTGAGCATTAAAAAAAATTGAAGGCAAAAGTTTAAAAATGTGGAATGTATTTGAGGAGAAATAAGCAGTTGGTTTGGAGCAGAGAGCAGGTTCAAGACAAGATATAGAAGATTCATTGAAGAGTTGTATTTTTTGGGTAAGATAAATTGGAAGCTGCTGAATTTTTGAGCGACATTTTCACTTGTCTTTTTTATATAAAGAAACCTTACTGAATCCATTTTTGACAGAGAATTTTTGCTGTTACCTTGAATTAAATGGTATCTTTAGAATTTTCAGTTATAACCCTTTTTGGAGAGGGGTAGTGTGCTACCTATTTTGTATTCCATCAGGGTTGAGGTGAGCTTTAAAAAAATGACATCAAAAAAGAAACACAACTTATTAAAACTCATAGTCAAATAAAATGCTACATTTAGGAAGTATAATTTTCTGCTTTAAAGTATACACAGTGTAAAAAAGATTAGTTTTATAATTTTGCCTTAGAAAAACTGGGCAGTAAAGAGTCTTATATATAGATTACTTCCAGTATAAATTAAGAGACATTGATAGCTTGAGTACTCTGATAAGATGCTGTATATAGAAAGAAATGGGAGAAGTGAAGACTTTGAGTATGTGTTTTATAAACCAGTTAATTTCTCAAATGTATGTGGAACAAGACCAGTAATTCATATTCTGTATAGATCTCTACTTGAGCTATTCGGTATTATAATAAATGAAACTCTTCTTTTATTGTTGAATTAAATTATTCTTGAAGTAAATTTGAATATTTTAAAGTTTTAACTTTCTACCTATTTCAGATATGTCTTGCTAGCTCATTGCTAGCTCACTGAGGGTGGGAACCATATTTCGTTGATGTAGTCCTTCTTGCAATAAATGTAGGGAGTCATTGTTTTTTGCAGGAAATCCTTTAAGATAGCTTATATATTGAATTTGCAACCTAGATATGTAAATTCTTATCATGATAGAAACATTGTATATCTAGAAAAAAATTTCCTATCTGTGCTGCAGTAAACAGCTTAAGTTGTATGATAAATCCACAGTTCATAATCCCCAAAGAAGAAAGGTTAATTCTTTAAATGTCTGAAACCTTTGTAATATCCCCAGATAAATAGTTTTAACTTAGGGTCAATGGTTGAAGTTCAGGGGATCCTGAAATTTTACAGGAAATGTTGGGTGGATGCAAATGTTTATTTTGAGGAGAGGTTGCATAGCTTTTGGTGTCTTCTTGAAAGGTCCATGATTCCCAAATGTTGCCTGCTGTCCCATGGTCTCATCTAATTTATTTCACTTTAACCTACAAGTCAGCTGAATTCTGGTGATAAATTTGGAGGATTTAGTGAAGGGACATTAGCATTGTCATAATTGTTTTTATGACATATTTTTTGCCACAGAGTATGTAGTTTTGTATTGTACAATTTAATTTAGGAAGCTAAGTGCCAGAACATTTATTCTTTGTGTTTACTTGATATTAACATCTCTTCTCCTAAAAGGTTACTCTGGCCACTGATATTCTTAGTCTGCATGTAACCCAGTGTACTTGACACTTTGTGGCAAGATTTTCCTTACTTTAGTTGAAAAAGAAAGAAAAGAGCCCTGAAGTCTTTAGAACATAATGTAATTGTGGTAATGAGTTAGGTAGTAATATTGGGAAAATAGTAGGCTCTCAGTTTGAATCCCAGGTGTACTATTTGCTACTTTGGTGATGTGAGAGAAGTATTTAAAGTCTTAGTGTCTTCATCAGCAAAATGAGGATAATACTTTCTGTCTCAAAAATGAGATAACACATATAAAGCAGCCAATGCGGAACCAAACATGTGATGGAAATTTAAATATTGTATTCCTTCCCCCATATTAGTACTGTCCACATTTTCCTGAAACATAGGAATTGCTCCCTATTAAGCCATTACTCAATTCTTTTAGTAGACTATTATTTACTTTGTGGTTATTGCCATAACAGGCTTGCCAGGTCATTTAAAATCTTCAAGAATTATCAGCCTGTTTCATGGAAATAGGTCTCTGAATTTGAACCAGATGAAAAAAATAGATGAAGGAAGCAAAGGGATTCATATATGAAAGATTGTCACTTAAAAAATTGGTTTGTCATATCCTCTTGGTATTCTGTATAGCAGTTCTTATTTTTCAAGGAACTTTTCTGTTTTCTTGTATTATCCTCACAGTCAGAAACAGGGTACTAAGCAAGAAGAGAAAATTTTTTAAGTTCTCTGAGACCTTAAATGTGGCTATTTAAGAAATGTCTTTTTTTTTTAAAAAACGTTGCTGGAAGCAGTTTTCTTACCAGAAAACCAGTGGGGACCTCTACTGTAAGAAAATATAGTGGATGGCTTTTTAGAACATTTCATGGTTTATGGAGTGTTTTCTTGACCACATTATTTTTACCTCTCTAGTTTTTGTTAACTTTATTTATAAAATTAGAGAGTGGAATCTATGATATCTAAAGTCCTTTCACTTCTAAAATCCTGTGGTGCTATTTTATTTTTGTGGTTGATCATTACATAATTGTAGCATTTTCATTGAAATCTCTCCACATTCGCTGTGCAAAGATAACTGCATCTGTGACTCAGAATAGTAAGGGTTTTTAAAATTTCCTTTTATACATTTGTTTTCTATATTATTAGGATGCGATGTTTAACATTTTGGGTTTCTCTTCTTCCATGCATGCCACATGCATTAAATAAATGGCAGTCGACAGACCACAGGGCAGCTTGGGACTCCCAGCAGGCAAATCCCCATCATTTGAGAGCTCACCTTGCAGCAGACAGACATGGTGGCTCGGTACAGGTATTTTCTGATTTTTGCATGAGTGATTATTTCCCAGATTTATACAACTAACCCTTTTTGGAACTCATGGCATGATTTCTTATCCTAATGAAAGACTTGTTGCTGAACTCTCCATAATTCTATTCCTTTGAATTTAACCAAAAAAGAAAAATTAACATGGTCTAGCAAGACCACCTAAGGGATACTAAGATTTTGCCTTTGTTCATTTTTGCAAGCACATGCAACAGTATTTAAGTAAGTTGTACTCAGAACAGGTTAGAAAAACAAAATGTATTATTGAACTATCTGTTAAACTTGATTGTCCAGTAATAAGGTCAGTCTTTTTTTTTTTTAATGCTTTAAGTAATAGAACATTTTTATATCTTATCCTTTCATTATTTTGCTTCCTTTAAACTTATTTAAGCAGTTATCTAACATTTTCATTCTCAGTCCTTAGAATGTATTTTCTGGTTAATTGGTCAAATAAACATGACCCCAGTTTTACAATGACACATTTTGTTTTATTTGGATAAAGTATAAATGGATAAAATAATTTCAAGGACAGATATTTATAAAACATTTCCCTCTATTTTCTGGATATTTACAAAAATTTAAAGTTGTCCCTTAGTTTTTTGATGTGTTCCTTTTTCCCCCTTTTCTATACATTTAGAGATAGCTACTATATTCTTCCCTTAAATGCCCCCCTAAATTTTAATCTTTTATATGTATTATAAAAATAGGAAAAGATTACTGAGTCTCTTATTTCTTTTAAAAATGTCAGGTTAATATAATTTGAATGCTGGCTTAAAGTAATTGAGATGAGAAATGTTCTCTCAATCTATTTCAGTCTAAAACCTATTTTTGATTTTTTTCTCCACATACTTTGACTTGAACAATTTTCTGTTATATTTTACCACATTTATATATTTTTTCATATATATTAATCTGAATCTATGCTTGGATTTTATTCTGTCTTGATTTGAACTCTGAAAAAGCCAATTCTTAATTAAATCTTATGAGTTATCATGTTTTTCCCACCTTTAGATTTAAGAAGTAGTTTAAATTGTGAAACCAACTTTTATAGAATTTTGTAGTCTGTGGAACTTTTAGTCATGTATTAACAGAAGAATTGGAATAGTGCTGTCAGATTTTGGAGTGAGGGATTCAGAGGCAAGGGAGCCTGGGAGGTGAAACTTTTTTGTGGTCTAAATTCATATCATTGGAAAAGTTAATTGAGGAAATTATGTTTAATCTGCATAAACACAAGCTGGATTATGTATGCATCTGTATACATTTTCGTGTTTCTAAGTGTTGTATGTTTTTATAGCAAGTGTCTTGCTCAGGGTTCAGGGAAATCTATAACAATTAGATACTGTTAGAAAGCTTTCCTACCACTTCTGTACCAGTGCTGCAAAATCAATAGTTTTTTCCTTTCCACTTTGTGGAATTCCCAGAGATGGCTCATGGGATCTCTTTGTGCTGTCAAAGGGTGAATGAGTTTCATTGTTGGCTAATCATTCCAGTATTTTATTCTATTTTTCACATATTCTCAAAGATATATTTTAAATCTGCTTATTTCTCGTCTCTTTAAAACTTTTCTGCCTTATAAAGACTTGTGTCTGACTTCATTATAATATTTAGTAAGTGATCACTTTACTATTCTGGTAAATACATAAATGAGTAAAAATTTTTACACTATATTTCAGTTACTTCCTGAATTAACTTGATGTGATGAACATCAAGGTAGTTTGACTGTCATGAAAACTTTTCTAGCAGCGTAGTAAGATCATGCATGAATCTTGCTCCATCCCAAAATGTTGAATTTATGTATAATTTAAAATTTGAAAACTTAATGACACTGGCATAATTGGACTAATGAAATGGTAGTTTAAAAATTAATAATAGTGAGAGGAAGTAAAGGTATCTTAATCTGAGCTAATATGATTATTCCAATAATTGAATACTATATTTTACTTTGAATGAAAGAAGGGAAAGCAGTGTGTTTTTTTCATTCTCATCATTTGATAAAGGGAAGATATAAAGAGAAAGATCTTTTTACTAATACACAAGTATGAGAAGAATTTGCCTTGAGGTTCTTTGTTCCGTGGTTGTTAAACCACCTGTTGGACAAAGTTTCAGTCACTGGCTTTGCAAGGTGTGGGAGACCTGGGTTTGATCCCTGGGTTGGGAAGATCCCCTAGAGAAGGGAACAGCTATCCACTCCAGTATTCTGGCCTGGAGAATTCCATGGACTGTCATGGGGTCACAAAGAGTTGGACACAACTGAGCGACAGAGATCTTACATGGCATTTAAAAAGTTTTCCTCAGCAAATACTAAGGGCATATCATCAAATAGTTTTCAGGAAATACATTTACAAAATAAATAGATTGCTATCTGGTATACGAACACCTCTTGCCTTTTTGACTTATAGAATAATCCTCACTCACTATTTCACATATGCCCCTTGGAGTCTATATTTGAACTCCTTATCTTTTCAGAATTATTATAAATATAGGTCAGATATATAGGTTATCAAGTTGATTTAATTGTGGTTAGCAGCATAATTTCAAATTTCATGCATTAGATTATTCATCATAACGGGAATATTAATGATAGCTTTATTCATGGTTTGTGAGAACTTTTAAAAAAAGTATTTAGCATAGAGTCTGGGGCTAAAGAAGTACTGAATAGTAGAATCATCTATTGCTTTGGCAAATTAAGAAGCTTGACTAGTATTTTTATCCATCTCTGAAAAGTGAAGTATAGAAATGTAACCAAAAGAATGCATTATGAAATGGGACTTATCTAATTTTATTCTGTCTCTTCAGTTAATTTGCCATGTATTTGATAAACTTTCCCCACTTAAGAGATTAAGAATAATATTCAGATATTGTGAAGTCTGTATTTTCAATCTGTTCTTGGCTTGTATGTGATTTGGAGAATTTCCTAGGGGTACAAGTTTGTCCCCCCTTGCTTCTCTGAGCATCACTGGTAATAAATATGGTTGAGAAGCCTAGACCTACCACTTTCAGTTTCTTGGCTATTCATTATTCAGCAGATATATATAAATGTCTATCAGGTGCTTGGCACTGTGCTAGTAGGTTCTTTGAATAAAGGAGAGAATAACAGATACAGTGTCTGTCCCCATGGAGCTTTCAGTTAATGGAAAGAGCTAATAAACAGGTGGTATGATAAGTGGAGAAAGTACAGGGTGCTATGAGAATATGTAGGAAAAGCACCTAACATGGATTTAGCAAATTAAAGCTTCCTGAAAAAAATATTATTTATACTCTATTTTTTGATATGTTTTCAAAGTGAAGAATCAGTAGGACTTAGCATTTGAAGAAGGTAGAAGGGGTTAAGAGAGGAGTGTACCAGACAGAGAGAACTGTGTGTATATGACTGTGAAGGAGAGAGAGACAGATTGAGGAATTAAATGCAGTTCTGTCAAGCTATTGTGTATTGAGAAATGAGGCTGATAGGCAGACAGGAGGGGAATTGTGAAGGACCTGAAAGTTTTGTTATTAAGTTTGGGTTTTGGTATAAGGGTATTGGGTAGGCATAAAGAGAATTAGAAGTAACTGGATTAGATTAGCATTTACAGAGATACTTTTGAGACCAAATGGAAGGGAGACAAGTCTAAGGCAGGGCCACAACTCTCAAAAGTCCACAGTTGAGAGATGATGGGTAGTGGAGATTAAGAGAAACAAAAGGACTTGAAAGATAGAAGATACGATTTAATTGGGTATGAGGGTTGAGGGAAGGGGAGGGGTCAGTTACCCTTTTTGATAGGTTTCTACCTGGTGAATCAGGATTTCCAAAATGAGGCTTTAAAGTGTACCCCTGGTAGCAGATAGTACTAGTCTCTAATTCCACTGTGTTGAACTTTTCACTGTAACACAGTTCATGGAGCTCTATGCTAACTAAACATCTGATCTGTAAAAGCTGAGAGATCATGGCAAGCAGCGGGAAGAAGACAGCTGTTAAGGGCGCCACTCAGAGAACTATTTCACTTGGCGTGGCCTACCTTCTGACTGTTGGAAAGCTCCTCTGCTTGTCCAGCCTTTCTTTTTTCATGTAAGGAACCGTGTGACACTGGGGAGAAAGGGCAGAATTGCAAGTGGTGCAGATGTGTTTTACAGCCAGGCACTGTTGATGAAATGAAAGAATAATATTAATTGTTACAATAAGCAGTCTGATATTTTAGTTATTATCACTTCAGAAATACAGATACAGGTGATGATAACAGAAAAAGAATCAGACAAACATATCTTGAAATGATAAAACATATGTGGTTAAAAGTCAGGAGTAATAGATGTCATATCTGAGTCAGTTCTCCTTTATGCTAATTGTTAATGCAAGCCTTTTCAAAACATTTCAGATAACCAATTTTAGTTTTCTTTTTCAAATCTTTGAAAATACTGAGGTCCTAACAAAGAAAAAAAAATTGAGTAACTACAACAGTCGTCTCTTTTATTTTTGGGGGGGTACTAAAGTCTGGAAAAGAGAGGTTTGTAGAATGAGAGAAGTTACATGCCTTTATTACATAAATAATTTCCAGTTCCTCTTTTTTTTTTTTTTTAAATTTTAGTTTAGGAAATCCCTTGTTTAGTTACAGTTGGGATAAATCAGCATTACACATTTGTTTTGTTACTCTTTTTTTTCTTTTCTGGCAGTAAAGAAAGATTTTAATAGCTACTATAGTAGGGAAGAGAGTATAGTGTAAACTGAGCCTGCTCTACCCAAAACAAGAGGCAGGAGACTTTTTGAATGGTTGGGATTTTGTTGACTAAAAAATATATTCACAATCTAAAAGCTGAGAGTTATGTTTTATTGAGTGGGAATTTTCAGGATGTCAAGCCTGGAGGCAGTATCTTAAGTAACTCTAAGAACTGCTCCGAGGAGGGGAGGGGAGAGCTAGGATATGATATATAGGAGTTTTGCAGCAAAGGGCTGGTAGTCTGAACATTGAGAGTGAAGTCGCTCACTCATGTCTGACTCTTTGCGACCCCATTGACTATAGCCTGCCAGTCTCCTCTGTCCATGGAATTCTCCAGGCAAGAATACTGAAGTGGGCTGCCATTCCCTTCTCTAGGGGATCTTCCTGACCCAAGGATTGATACCGGGTCTACTGCATTGCACGCAGATTCTTTATTGTCTGAGCCACCAGGAAATGAAAGAAAAACAGATATCTCATGTTAAGGAATTTAACACTTTTCCAGTATCATTTGCAGTAACATCTTGAAAGACTGGAATACTCAAAGAGTAGAGTGCTGTTAAGTCTAAGTGAATATTAGATCACTCAGATCTAATAGAGAATCCATTTTGGTTTCTCGTTGTTGAAAGTCACTGGGCCTTTGGGTCATCAGTTGGACTATTAATTATATTTCTATAGCTTTTAGAATATGTTAGAAAGCTGGTTTCATACAGTCATGTTGAACCCTAGTACAGGTCTAGTAAACTCTTTGAAAATTACTCTTTTAACTGTATCTCATTTACTAGTGTGCTTTCTTATAGATGCTTCTAGAAAAAGCTGAGTGTCTTAAGTAAAATATATGTTTTTTTAGTATTTCTAATATATTTTTTTGACTAGATGAATATTTAGTTCATTAATATAGTATACCTCTGCTGAGCATTTGATAACATGCTCACAAAACTTCAAATAGAAATTAGGAAGATAGTATTATAACAAATTTGAATTCATTCTATTCAGAAAGTAAATTAATTGGCATTTTAACATCCTCCAGGACAAAGACATGTCTTTGTACTTGTCTATGATAATGATTTCTTTGGAATTAGATGGGGCAGGCAGGCGTTAATGAACCATTATTTTTCGCCCTTGCTTAGCTACAGGCTTTTTGCTCACCGCCTCCCATTTAACTCTGATATTGTGAGAGTAAAACTGTAGCCTAGTTACCTTTTTTTTAAACCTCTTAAAATGAGAATTACACTAAGTGTCTTATCAAGTGGGAATAACAGTGAAAATTTCTTTAAGAACAAGAACAGCAACAACAAAAATCCTATAAAGTAGCTGAATTTTCTTTTAAAATGTCAAACCTCAAAGCATTTGTGATTTTTCGATTTGTTGTTGTTTAGTCGCTCTGTCACGTCTGACTCTTTGCAACCCCATGGATGCAGCATGCCAGGCTCCTCTGTCCTCCACTATCTCCTGGAGTTTGCTCAAACTCATGTGCATTGAGTTGGTGATGCCATCCAACCACCTCATCCTCTGAAGAAACTAGCCTGATAAACACTAATATTGCAAAGATTCTTATGTTCTAGTTTGAATTATCATTCTAGAAATGTCACCTAAGTGGAATCATTCCTCAAAATTTGGCTTACAAAAATAATTTTTGTTTGTTTGATCCATTGCCTTTGGTTTCTAAGAAGATATTGACACATGTTTATAATATCATGTCTTTGTTTCATCTTGTAAAATCTGTTTAGAAAAGACCACTGGTTTTCTTAAGTGGAAACACTTTTAATGCCTGATTCACTCTTAGGTCATTGCTGTTAAGTAGGTCAGCTTAACAGAACTCTGTTACCACATTGATTGTGTTCTGACCCTGGGCTATTGGCTTTTACTCAGAGGGTTAGGGAATCTGGGGAGCCCAGGAAAAATTACATTAAAATTTTTATAAAGTCAGATGTTAATTTCTTTTTAATCTGGTTCTGATCAACCATGTAGAATGAAATTTGAAACATTTCACTAAAATAAAATTTATTGAAGTCTGATATAACTTTGTAATGAAATTATATGAAATGAAGTAAATCAGATTATATAATTATAATGCAGGTATAGGTACTGTTGCTGGAAATTTAGAGTACTGGAGTTTCAAATTTTCATTTATGCTGCTTAAGAAAGGGAAGACACATCAGAGGAACTGCCTATAAGTTGATGGGATAAGGAGTGTCCTTCCAACTATGTAGGGCCATTGAACAAAAAGGGGTGGGGGAGAAATTTGTTGACTATGATGTTAAGGAAATAAAAATGGAAATAGTTCATTGAACTGTTAGTTATCTACTACATGCAAGGCACTCTGCTAGTTAAAAGTGATGGAGAATAGAAAAGTATGGGATAAGAATTCTCCTTTTTAGCTTCTTTCCAGTTCAAGGTAGAGGCTCTGACATTTTAGAAATAAAGAAGCCAATTATATTCAGTAATTAGAATAAATAAGTATCTTTTCACATTTTCAGAAAGAGAGAAAATTGGCACAGTACCACAGAGCTCAAAGTATGACAGAAAGGAGGAAGCAGGTGCTCCAGAAGCTAACAGGGTGACTTAGGAATATTCCTCCTGTTTAATTGCCTCTAAAGAGGATCAAGGCAGCTTTGTGTTTTCAGCTGCAGGAACAAATGCAGTGCTCATTTCTTAAGTACTTGTTCCATATAGGCTATAGGAGGTGGAACTTGTATAAATCATGACCTAGTCTAGATACATCTGGTTATCTTCCTTGAGTTGGAGGGAGAGGGCCTATTTCTCTACACCGACTATTAAGTCTACCAGGACAGAGATGTTTTTCTGTATTGTTTACTCTGATATTCCAAGTTCCTGGAAGAGTGCTTGCGTGATGTTGCCTTTTAGAACTTAAAGTTTTTATGTATAATTTTATCTAATACTTCTGGCTGTGCTGGGTCTTCGTTGGCACGCGGGCTTTTATCTAGTTGCAGTGTGCAGTGGCTACTCTGCAGCTGTGGTGCGAGGGAGGTGGCTTCTCGTTGCTCAGTATGGGCTCCAGGGTGCCTGAGCTTCAGTGGCTGCAGCACATGGGCTCAGTAGTTGCAGCTCCCAGGCTCTAGAGCACAGACTGAAGAGTTGTGGCGCATGGGATTAGTTGCTCAACAGCATGTGGGATTTTCCTGGGATCAAGGACTGGACCCATATCTCCTGCTTTGGCAGGTGGATTCTTTACCACTAAGCCACCACAGAAGCCTGGAATTTAAGTTTTAGAAATACCCGTCTCTGTAAATGGAACTGTTAAGTCTACTAGCCACCTGTCAACTCTGATACTTAGACTTTTGTTACATTATAAAGAGATCATGTAGAGAAAGCATCAAAAATGAGTTTGAGAGTTTTGAGCCTGGAGGTCTGAGAAGTGGGTAGGGCTTTAGTAAAAGTAGGGATTATAGGAAACGTAACAGATTTAAGAAGGAATATGATAAATTTGGTTTTAGAAATAATGAGGTGCCAAACTTGATCTAGCTAACTAATCATGTGGTGAGCGGTTAGGCTTGGGGAATCCTTTTTTGTAAAGGTAATAGTTGAAGCCGTTCTTTAGGTTAGACTGACGGTAATAATGATGACCACCATTTATTGAACTCTTACTATATGCCAGTCACTGTATTTTATATATTAATTTTATTTCCTATTCATATCAACCTTATTAAACAGATAACTTCTGTTTCCAATTTCATAGTTGAGAATACTGAGGTTTAGCAAGGTAAAATGTCTTCCCAGAGTCACATAAGTGTTAAGTGGTAGAACTAGGTTTTGAATCTAGCTCTATCTCACTTCAAAGTCATTAGCTGGTGCCAAGTGATAGAGAGATATACAGGCAAATGAAGACTGAGCAAAGACTACTAACATACTTTTTAGGAACTATTGGTAACCTTGAAGAAAAACCTCAATTTGAGTTCTGATATAGGGTCAGAGTATACATTGGGGGGAGTTAAGGAATAAATAGGGAATTTTATAAAAATATATGTGGTAAATTAAGATGATTGTTTTTTTATTAAGTTTAGAGGATAACTCTGTTGGACCAAGAGAATTTGGGAGTGTTATGATTTTTATCTTGCTTCAGGCTTTCATACATGCATGCGTATGTTCATTTATTCCAACAAATATTTATTGAGTGCCTTTTCTGTGCCACATAGAGGTGAGGAGATCTCTCAGGAAATAACAGAAGGCTCTTGCTGTTATGGAGCTTTTTTTAATAGAGTTTGGGGTGGGTATTAAGAAACTCATCAGTCAGTCAATCAGAAAAACATCAATATTGATAAATGCTATACAAAGAATTACAAATGAAGTGTAACATGTAAGAGTGTTTCTGCACAAAAGTTCTAGATTATATGTTGAAAAAAATCCTGTTCTCTGAGAATCTGAAAGACAAGAAAACAGCCAGTAAGCAAGAAGAGAATTCCAGGGAGTGAGAAAAGATAATGCCAAGGCCTTAGGTAGAAACAAGCTTGATGTTGGATGGAGCCTAGTGAACAAAGGGAAAGTGCTATGAGATCAAAGGGGTAGACAGGAGTGAGATCTTGTGGGGCTTTGTGAATTGGAGTAAAGAATATAGATCTTTATTTCAAAGGAAACCATAAAGTTGACATTATAAGAGTTTTGAGCAAAGAGTTATGTGTTACCTAATTTACATCTTAAAGGAACATCTTGGTTGTGTGGACAATCCATTAATGGGAGGTAGATACAAATAAAAGCCGACCAGTTGATCATTTTTTGCTCTTCTTCATTCAAGAGATAGTGGTGCTTTGGACTGTGATTCTAGTAGTCTTAAGAGTGGGGAGGACCCAGTTAGGTTTGGGGTTTGTGTCAGGGAGGATTTAACATAATTTGCTGATGGTTTATGTCAAAGAGAGGAATCACAGTGGTGCCTAGATTTAGGGCTTGAAAAACTGGGTGAATGAGTGGACAAAAATGAGGGTGAGACCTGAGCATGATTACCGACTGAAATGGAGGATCTGTTGGAAGAACAATATTAAAGTTTCCAAAGCAAATAATTCATGATGTAGCAAAGTACCAAAGGAGCTGGGTACCCAAAAGGGGACTGATTGCATTAGCCTTAAAAACCAGAGGACAGCAGACAGAACAGAAATTTCAAGATGACCAGGAAGTAAGTTGAAAAGCAAGTGTTGAATGACTTTATCTTTAATGTAGACCTGTTAGTATAGTTAGTTATGAGCAACTACATACTAATTGTTTTGTGGTCTTCATATTAACTTTCTAATTTAAATACTTTAATTTTGTTTCTCATTGTAAACTTATTACTTTGTATGTGTGTGTGTGTATATATATATTTTTTTTCTTTTTCTTTTTGGCAGGTTGTAAGTTCTACAAATGGAGAATTAAACACAGATGACCCTACTGCAGGACGTTCAAACGCACCCATCACAGCCCCTACAGAAGTAGAGGTGATGGATGAAACCAAGTATGTATTGGTCTTGCTTGATTTAGTCACTTTTTTCCTTAAACTGTGCATGTTTGAGGCTTACAGTCATGTGCAATTATTTAAGGAAATTTTTTTCAAGGAATAGGTGCATGCAAAACAAATTGGTGTATCTAATTGTTTTAACCACTAAGTTTTAAATAGTGCTATTTCAGTAAACGTTTTAATAATACAAAAATAGTTATTTAAGAACTGTGCTCAAATTCTTATTTAGAGTTAACAGCATGTTTTTAGCTTATTAGTTTTAGGAATGTTGGTGCATAAAAATTAGTGCTATACTTTAGAGGCATATTTTTTTCTGTAAACTTAAAAATATTAATTTTGTGGTATGCTGCATGTATTAATACTAGTTTTAAATTAGTTGTTTTTTGTTAAAATTATAATAACTCTGCTTGGAAAAAAATTAAGCATGAAAACAATGTGATAATTTCAGTGTGGGTAGTTTCTGATGATATCTCTCTCTTTCTCTTTTTCCTTCTATTTTTTTTGTGTTTAGCTGCCAGAAAGTGTTGAACATGTGGTGAGTTCTCAAGTGTAGGCAGGCAGAAATAGCTCCGTTGACTATAATCTCAAAGATTTAGCACCAGTTTGTGTCTTTAAAATCAAACTTCTCAACATAGAAATTATAATTGGTAAAAGTCATACAAAAGTCTTTAATATCATTTACATTAACTCTGAAAAGCAAGAAATAATTGAGGAGCTCTTTTGCCTGCTGCAGCTTTTTTGTTTCAAGTGACATAGAGGAAACATTTGGGGGCACTTTTTATTGAGTGGATGATACACCCGTCTTGCTTGTGCTTGTGCATTTGTCTTGTAACACAATGCATTATTTGCTTTTAAAAGAGGCAAGTTTTTGAGTTAAACTTTTTTTCCTATTTGTAATTGTTAAATACACCTAGCAATAATATCACTAAATCACTACTTCACTTGCTAATCATATTGCTGTTAAATGCACATACTATGCATTATTAAATTTCATGATAAACTATAGTAAGAGAGTGTTATGAAAAATCCTCATCTAAATAGTAACTGCTAAGTACAGATATTATGAAAAATAATATTCTTATATGTTGCAATAATACTGAATTTAAACTATTTATTGACACTTGCCTTTAGTTATAATGCTGTGTTTAAAATGCTTCCCTTGATTTTAGGACAAATTTTGAGTTAGCCTTGGAGTAAATAATGAAAGTTGTTTAGATTAGTAAATTTTGTAACATTCTACTCATGTCTAAAAAGAACCTTATATAATTTTTAAGACAGTGCTCATTTATTGACTGCAAGATGAGGAAAACTTTTGTGGATATTTCTGTTTAAGAGAGTAATGAGCAAGTGTCCCTTTTAACCAGTTTGACTGTGGAATTTATTCATAGTCAGTGTGACTTAGTTTTGGTGTATTTCGGGATATAATCAGTTAGCAACATACTTCTGTATTTTTATGTCAAAAGTAAAAACCAGTTATACGTGCTGGTGCAATCCCAAGCACAGTTATAAAAGGGCGTGGCGTAAGGCAGATAGTAATGCACATGGCCTTTGCAAATCAATGTAAGTTGTAGAAACCTACTTCTGCCACTGTTTCCTTCTTCAGGCTTGTTTCTTTTCCTGTAAAATGGGGCTAATAATATCTACCTCGTAGGCTGTTGAAAAAATTAAATGTACTAAAGCGCTGGTATTTTGTCTGGCACATGACGTGGCAGGTACTCATTTGCCATTATCACCCCTTCTGTTTCTCTGTTTGCTGCCAGTGACCTTGTTCATCTTCCCAGGCTTGTGCTGCTTCCTTCAGCATTCTCTGTTTTTACTTCCACACCCAGATTCTTCACCAAAACTGGCCATTCTGTGTTCTCTACTTTCCACCAAATCTGTTGCATTTTTTCCATGTATTCATTCAGTGTTTACACTGCTTGGATTTCAGAAATAATGATACCATCCTTGCTTTTATGAAGCTTGCTCTTCAGCAGGGATAATTGCAGCTGTATTAGCATTTATCAGTGTATGATAAATATTGTGAAAAAGGTCCCATTAGAGTTGTTTGACAGGATGATCAGAGACTGCTTTGTGGAGGGGGCTTTGAAGAATGGGTAGTAATTTAGTTGAGATGGGTGTCAGTGTGTATGTTTATGGTTTGGGTTTCTATCTGTAGGTGTTGGAAGATAAGAAAAAAGGAAGTAGCAGGGTGGGGGGGAGGCAGGGAGACTCTTTCTGAAGGGAGGTTCTCTTTTGCATAGAATAGCAAGTCCAGATTACTTGGCATGGCACCAAGCCCTTCATGGTTACTCTGGTCTGTCTTTCCCAGCCTAATTTTCCATTCTGAATTCTGTGTTCCATAAGTTTCTTAAGTCTGTCATTGATATGTTATTCTCTTTATCTATCTCCCACCTTTTACAACTTCTTGAAGTGAAAGTGAAAGTTGCTCAGCCCTGTCCAACTCTGTGAGCCCATGGGCTATACAATCCTTGGAATTCTCCAGGCCAGAATACCGGAGTGGGCAGCCTTTGCCTTCTCCAGGGGATCTTCCCAACTCAGGGATCAAACCCAGGTCTCCCACATTGCAGGCTCTTTACCAGCTGAGCTGCAAGGGAAGCCCAAGAATACTGGAGTGAGTAGCCTATCCCTTCTCCAGGGGATCTTCCTGACCCAGGATTCGAATAGCCGGGGACTCCTGCATTGCAGGTGGATTCTTTACCAACTGAGCTATCAGGATTTCTTAAAAACAAGGCCTTTTTTATTGTAAGATCCCCAAAGCCTCAATAAATTATTACTAAATAATTGACTACATAATGTAGTGTATCCATGCAATGTACTATAAGTTGACAATATAAAAAAATAAAATTGAAAACATGATGCAGTGTGACATAAACCAGACATAAAAGGCTACACATTATAAGGTCCATTTATGTAAAATGTCCAGAATAAGCAAATATACAGAGACGGAAAATAGACATTGAATACCTGGAGCAGAGAATAGGAATAGAGGAGTGACTGCTGATAGGTTATGTGGTTTCTTTATGGAGTGAAGAAAGCATTTTGAAGTTAGATAGTGGTGAGAGCTGAAAAACCCCTTGACTATATTAAAAAAACATTGTGTTATATGCTTTAGAAAAGTGAATTTAATGGTAATTATATCTGAATACAGCAGTTTCTTTAGAAAAATAGATAGCAATCCATGAATTCAGTGTAGCTTTATTCTAGATGGGTTGCAGAAATTCTCAGAACTTCCTAAACTGTTCATTAGTTGGACATTCTTTTTAAACACACATTTTTGTCCTGTCTTTGATCAAGGTTACTCTAATGTTCCTACAGCCTCATTATTGAATTCCTTACACCCTCTTAGTCTGTGATTAAGAAATGTGAACATAATTTCTTTTCCAAAGTTAGGTCTAATGCTTCTCTTCTCTTTTCCACAATTTTCTGGGTAGCTAGGGACTGGCCTAGAATTCTTTTTCAGAATCTGTTTGCTACTTCCTTCTTTTCTTCTTACCTGTGATTGGCAGAGGTCTTTCTTACCCCATCTCATAAACTGAAATGTATTCTACAACAAATATTTTAGAATCTCAAGTTTACGTAAATGTTTGATTTCCAGATGATGGAAAATAATCTCTTCCCCCAAGACAAAGTGGCTCCTTCAATAGTAATGAGATTTGCCTTCCTTTTGTTTTAACTGTAGTGGATAATTTTTTTAAACAGGTGATACAAATGACAGCACCCTCATCATTTCTTCCAGGAATTTAGGAGACTAAGGCTTCAAGTTTAGTTACTGAGCTTTGAAGTATTATGAATTCATCTTTTTTCCTTTGTTTCTCTGTTTCTCTGTGCCACCCTCACCCCCCCATTTTCTGTCATTTACTGAATAGTTGTTGTGTGTATGGTGATACGATGATTATGAAGATAAGTTAGGACCCTGTTGTTCCATTAGAGAAAGTAGTAAGTACACCAGAGACTTTCATGTAGAGTGGTTCTCAAACCTGGCTTGATATCACAATCATCTGGGCAGTTTTAAAAATATGCCAGTACTTAGGCTGTGCATTCTCAGTGGTGGTGGGGTCTGGTTACCAGTCTTTTTAAAATGCTTTTAAGCTGATTCTAAGGAATAACTAGTATTGAGAATCACCAATCTAAAACAAGGTGTTATAGGGTTAACACTATGGAGTTCAGAGACTGGGTATGCATTTCCAGCTAAAGATCATAGAAGTCTTTGTGGGTAAGGATACATTTGCCAAAGTTCAAAGATGAGTATGATTTGAAAAGGGGAATGAGGGTCAGAGAGAAGAGATTGTGTAACAACGTGAAGCAAGGAAAGAATGAGTAAGTTTGAGTAGTGAGCCATGCAGATAGAGTGTGATTATATTAATGGGAACTGAGGCTGAGTGCCTAATCTCAAAACACTTTAGTAACAAGGTTAAAAAAAAAATTGGACATTATCTTTCTTAGCACAGGAAAGCACACTGTGGATTTTAAGCCAAGAAATGGTATAATCAGATTGAACCTTAAGAAAATTATTTTGGTGCCAGTTTTGAGGCTTATGTCACTTCCTGGGCTTCAGGAAATCTCCCTTCCCTCCTTCCTGCCCTCTTTTCCTTCCTTCCTTCTAAGGTACAAGCTGTCTGGAAAGGAAGCCTAATGTAGGAGGAGACTGAGAGGAGAGTAGAAATATATTGGAACCAAATTTTTAAAACTGATGCCTTAGGACAGTGGAGAACCATTGCTGAGATTTAAGAGGAAAGGGCATGGCCATATTTATGATGAGGGAAGTTTGGATGGCAGATTGGAGAGAGGTGAGTCTTACCTGAAAGTGAGTTAAAAGGCTCTTAGCAGTGATGGAGGCAGGAAGGTATAAACTAAACCAGCATGAGAGGGTGGACAAATTGTGAAAGTCATTTCAGGTTTGAGATACTTACTGCATGGGGGTAGAAAGGAAGGAACTGAAGGTGCAGTTTCTATGTTAGAGTGGTTACATGCATGGTCTTGCTCTCTGATCTAAACCCTACTTGTCTAACCAAATAGTTTCTCATTTTTATCATTGAGAAACCTAGAGAAATGAAATTACATTTTAAGTATAAGTTTTAAGGGGAAAAAGTCCTTTGGCAGTGAATTAAAGTTTAGATGTCATGAACAATACTTCCTATATCCTCTTCAACCAGAGGAGGAGAGGCTAGGTTCTGGGGTCCTAAGTGCAGAGGGTCTGGCAGGTACCAGCAGTCCCTCAACTGGATACCGATGAGCCAGTGAGTTATTACAGGGGCAGACAAGAACTTCAGATCCAGACAGAGGAACGTGTTTCAGTTTCTGGGTAGACTTTTGAGAAGAAAGTTTATGACATAGATCCGGAAAGACAAGCCATGTTTTACAAGAAGTAAAAGGCAGTCAGTAATGGGGAAATGGTGGTGTGATGTCCGTAGCAAAATCTTGGTTGTTCCCATCTATGTTTTCTACAGTGTTTAGGACTTTGACCCATTATCATCTCTTATTTCCTGTGTAAACAATATGTGAAGCAACAGTGTTCATCAGAAATAGAACTTAATGTTTATTCCCAAAGAATTTAAGAGAGAGTTGTTGCTTCAGAGATTCTCAGCTAGCCTCCGAATTATCTGGTCAGAAGTGTGACTCTGACTTGTGAGAGCATTTTGGCTCACTGGAACCACACAAGGGATAATCAAGAAAGAGCCGAGGAAAAATAGAATCACTGACAGGAACATGATTTAAATGTCTGCTCAGCCTAAATTTTTTCCCAGGGTAGTTGTCAGTCTGGATCTGAGGAGACTCCATATGAGGTATGAACGAATGGGTAAGAAAATGCAGTAGTCACTGAACAACAGGAGAGAAAATGTCTTTGAAAATTTTAAAAGTATAAGTTATTTTCTAAGACCAAATAATTGGACTTATTGATAGAATAACTTGGTCACATCATCTGTGAAAATTTCTATATGTGCTATTTCCTAGAATCTTTGCTGTTATTACAAATATTGTTTCCGATAACTACCCTCTATACCCCCCCTTCAGCTGTACCAAGTTAAAAGTGTATGGTTTCGTTTTATGCCTTTGGCCTGCTCTCATGTAAACTTATGACATGGTGTTCACTCTGTCTCTAGTGCTCAGCTCCTTGCATCCAGGACAAGGCCTCGCTGGAAATGGAGATGTAGGAAGTTGGCCTGGTAGTTGATTCTGGAAAGCAGTGCTTCTTGCGATTCAGATTCCTTTATTAATTTAATTCCTTTATTGATCATTTCTTTCCAGAAAAGTTTCCATGGGCACTGAGATCTATATTTTGTAATATTTCACTAGAGTTTGTGACCCAAGGCTAAGAGCTTTGGCTTTAAAACATGGTTTAGGATTTTGACCAGGTTCTTACTTTAGAAGTTAGTTGCATTTATGAGGCAAAATTTTCATATTCAGTAGATATTAAGTTAAAAGTACCAACTTTGTGCCCATTTGTGGAATGTGTCATGATCAGGACGTTAGGAAATTTAAGGTTTTTGTTGTTCAGTCACTAAGTCGTCTCGAACTCTTTGAAACCCCATTGACTGCAGCAAACCAGGCTCTTCTGTTCTTCACTATCTCCTGGAGTTACTCAAATTCATGTTCATTGAGTTGGTGATACTATCTAACCATCTCATCCTCTGCCACCCTCTTCTCCTTTTGCCTTCAGTCTTTCCCAGCATCAGGTTCTTTTCCAGTGAGTCAGCTTTTCGCATCTGGTGGCCAAAGTACTGGAGTGTTAGCATCCATCCTTCCAATGAATATGCAGGTTGATTTCCTTGAGGATTGATTGGTTTGATCTCCTTGCTGTCCAAGGGACTCTTAAGCATCTTCTGTAGCACCACAATTTGAAAGCATCAGTTCTTCAGTACTCAGCCTTCTTATGGTCCAACTCTTATATCCTTACATGACTACTGGAAGAACCATATGCAGTCTAGGTTTGTCATAGCTTTCCTTCCAAGGAGCAAGCATCTTTAAATTTTGTGGTTGCAGTCACTGTCTTCAGTGATTTTGGAGCCTGAGAAAATAAAATCTGTCACTGTTTCTACTTTTCCATCTATTTGCCTTGAAGTGATGGGACCGGATGCCATGATCTTAACTTTTTTAATGTTGAGTTTTAAGGCAGCTTTTTCACTCTCTTCTTTCACCGTCATCAAGAGGCTTCTTAGTTTCTCTTCATTGCCTGCCTTTAGAGTGGTGTCATCTATATATCTGAGGCTGTTGCCGTTTCTCCTGGCAGTCTTGATTCCTGCTTGTGATTCATCCAGTCTGGCATTTCCCAAGATGTACTCTGCGTATAAGTTGAATAAGCAAGGTGACAATGTACAGTCTTGAGGTACTCCCATCCCATTGTGAAGCAGTCCATTGTTCCATGTCCATTTCTAATTGTTGCTTCTTGTTCCGTAATCAGATTTCTCAGGAGACAGGTAAGGTTATCTGGTGTTCTCATCTCTTTAAGAATTTTCCACAGTTTGTGTGATGTACACAGTTACAGGCTTTAGTGTAGCAGAAGTAGGGATTTTTTTTTAGAAATCTCTTGCTTTTTCTGTGATCCAACGAATGTTGACAATTTGATCTCTGGTTCCTCTCCCTTTTCTAAACCCAGCTTGTATATCTCCGAGTTGTGTTCACATACTGCTGAAGCCTAGCTGGAAGGATTTTGAGCATTATCTTACTAGTGTGTGAAATTAGCACAATTGTATGGTAGTTTGAACACTCTTTGGCATTGCCCTTCTTTGGGATTGGAATGAAAAGTGACCTTTTCCAGTCCTGTGGCCTCTGTTGAGTTTTCCAAATTTGCAGGCGTAGTGAATGCCGCGCTTTCAGAGCATCATCTTTTAGGATTTGAAATAGCTCAGCTGGAATTCTATCACCTCCACCAGCTTGGTTTGTAATAATGATTCCTAAGGTCCAGTTGACTTCACACTCCAGGCTGTATGGTTCTAGGTGAGTGACCACACCATTGTGGTTATCTGGTCTTTAAGACCTTTTTTTGTATAATTCTTCTTTGTCTTCTTGCCTCCTCTTCTTAATCTTTTCTGTTCCTGTTAGGTCCTGGCCATTTCTGTCCTTTACTGTGCCCATCCTTGGCATGAAGTGTTTACTTTGTAACTCCAATTTTCTTGATGAGATTGCTAGTTTTTCCCATTCTATTGTTTTTCTCTATTTTTTTGTCTTGTTCATTTCAGGAGGCCTTTTTACCTCTCCTTGTTATTCTCTGGAATTCTGCATTCATTTGGGTATCTTTCCCTTTCTTTCCCTTACCTTTTACTTCTCTTCTTTTCTCAGACATTTGTAAAGCCTCCTCAGACAATCTCTTTGCCTTCTTGCATTTCTTTGGGATGGTTTTGGTCACTGCCTCTTATACTGTGTTACAAACCTCCATCCATAATTCTTCAGATACTCTGTCTACCAGATCTAATCCCTTGAATTTATTTCTCACTTCCACTGTATAATCATAAGAAATTTGATTTAGGTCATTTCTGAATGGCCTAGTGGTTTTCCCTACTTTCTTCCATTTAAGCCTGAATTTTGTGATAAGGAGCTCATGATCTGAGCCACAGTAAGCTCCAGGTCTTGTTTTTGCTGACTGTATAGAGCTTCTCTATCTTCAGCTGCAAAGAATACATTCAGTCTGATTTTGATATTGACCATTTGGTGATGTCCATGTGTAGAGTCATCTCTTGTGTTGCTGGAAGAGGGTGTTTGTTATGACCAGTGTGTTCTCTTGACAAAACTCTGTTAGCCTTTACCCTGTTTGGTTTTGTACTCCAGGGCCAAACTTGCCTGTTACTCCAGGTGTCTCTTGAATTCCTATTTTTGTATTCCAATCCCTGGTGATGAAATGACATTCTTTTTTGGTATTAGTACTAGAAGGTCTTGGAAATCTTTGTAGAACTGTTCAACTTCAGCTTCTTCAGCATTGGTGATTGAGGCATAGACTTGGATTACTTGTTGAGTGGTTTGCCTTGGAAATGAGCTGAAATCATTCTGTTGCTTCTGAGATTGCATTTAAGTACTGTATTTTGGACTCTTTTGTTGACTGTGTGGGCTACTCCATTTCTTCTAAGGGATTCTTGCCCACAGTAGTAGATATAGTGGTCACCTGAATTAAATTTGCCCATTCCCATACGTTTTAGTTCACAGATTCCTAAGATGTTGATGTTCACTCTTGCCATCTCCTGGTTGACCACATCCAGTTTACCTCAATTCATGGACCTAATATGTCAGGTTCCTGTGCAGTATTCTTTACAGCATCGGACTTTACTGTCACCAGCAGACACATTCACAGCTGAGGGTCCTTTCTGCTTTGGCCCAGGTACTTCGTTGTTTTGGGAGATATTGGTAATTGTCCACCACTCTTCCTCAGTAGCATGTTGGACACTTCCAGACCTGAGGGGCTCATCTTCCAGGGTCATATGTGTTTGCCTTTTCATACGGTTTATGGTGTTTTTGTGTCAAGAATACTGGAGTGGATTGTAATTTTCTCCTCCAATAGACCACAGACCATGTATGTTTTGTCAGAACTTTTCTCAAGCCCTTTTACCATGATAAGGCTATGATCCATGAAGGGGAATGTGGAGGTAGATGATAAGCAAATAAATAAAGATTAGTACTACATACTGAGAGGAAAATTAAACAAGCTTGTTAGAGTGGTCTTATGCTAAAAATTGTTTGAGACTGAGTGCTGAGGACAATTGAGATGAGTCCTGATTTATTAATCACTAAGACTATAAATGGAAAAGAAATGCAAAAAAGCAAAATGGCTGTCTGAGGAGGCCTTACAAATAGCTATGAAAAGAAGAGAAGTAAAAAGCAAAGGAGAAAAGGAAAGATATAAGCATCTGAATGCAGAGTTCCAAAGAATAGCAAGAAGAGATAAGAAAGCCTTCCTCAGCAATCAATGCAAAGAAATAGAGGAAAAGAACAGAATGGGAAAGACTAGAGATCTCTTCAAGAAAATTAGAGATACCAAGGGAATATTTCATGCAAAGATGCGCTCGATAAAGGACAGAAATGGTCTGGACCTAACAGAAGCAGAAAATATTAAGAAGAGGTGGCAAGAATACACAGAAGAACTATACAAAAAAGATCTTCACGACCAAGATAATCACGATGGTGTGATCACTCACCTAGAGCCAGACATCCTGGAATGTGAAGTCAAGTGGGCCTTAGAAAGCATCACAATGAACAAAGCTAGAGGAGGTGATGGAATTCCAGTTGAGCTATTTCAAATCCTGAAAGATGATGCTGTGAAAGTGCTGCACTCAATATGCCAGCAAATTTGGAAAACTCAGCAGTGGCCACAGGACTGGAAAAGGTCAGTTTTCTTTCATTCCAGTCCCAAAGAAAGGCAATGCCAAAGAATGCTCAAACTACTGCACAGTTTCACTCATCTCACATGCTAGTAAAGTAATGCTCAAAATTCTCCAAGCCACGCTTCAGCAATATGTGAACCATGAACTTGCAGACGTTCAAGCTGGTTTTAGAAAAGGCAGAGATCAAATTGCCAACATTCACTGGATCATGGAAAAAGCAAGAGACTTCCAGAAAACATCTATTTCTGCTTTCTTGACTATGCCAAAGCCTTTGACTATGTGGATCACAATAAACTGTGGAAAATTCTGAAAGAGATGGGAATACTAGACCACCTGACCTGCCTCTTGAGAAACCTGTATGCAAGTCAGGAAGCAACTGTTAGAAGTGGACATGGAACAACAGACTGGTTCCAAATAGGAAAAGGAGTATGTCAAGGCTGTAATATACCCTGCTTATTCAACTTCTCTGCAGACTACATCATGAGAAACGCTGGGCTGGAAGAAGAACAAGCTGGAATCAAGATTGCCAGGAGAAATATCAATCACCTCAGATATGGAGATGACACCACCATTATGGCAGAAAGTGAAGAGAAACTGAAAAGCCTCTTGATGAAAGTGAAAGAGGAGAGTGAAAAAGTTGGCCTAAAGCTCAACATTCAGAAAACGAAGATCATGGCATCTGGTCCCATCACTTCATGGGAAATAGATGGGGGAAACAGTGGAAACAGTGTCAGACTTTATTTTTTGGGGCTTCAAAATCACTGCAGATGGTGACTGCAGCCATGAAATTAAAAGACGCTTACTCCTTGGAAGGAAAATTATGACCAACCTAGATAGCATATTAAAAAGCAGAGACATTACTTTGCCAACAAAGGTCCGTCTAGTGAAGCCTATGGTTTTTCCAGCGGTCATGTATGGATGTGAGAGTTGGACTGTGAAGAAGGCTAAGTGCCGAAGAATTGATGCTTTTGAACTGTGGTGTTGGAGAAGACTCTTGAGCGTCCCTTGGACTGCAAGGAGATCCAACCAGTCCATTCTGAAGGAGATCAGCCCTGGGATTTCTTTGGAAGGAATGATGCTGAAGCTGAAACTCTAGTACTTTGGCCACCTCATGCGAAGAGTTGACTCATTGGAAAAGACTCTGATGCTGGGAGGGATTGGGGGCAGGAGGTGAAGGGGACAACAGATGATGAGATGGCTGGATGGCATTACTGACTCGATGGACGCGAGTCTGAGTGAACTCCGGGAGTTGGTGATGGACAGCGAGGCCTGGTGTGCTGCGGTTCATGGGGTTGCAGAGAGTTGGACACGACTGAGTTACTGAACTGAAGACTATAAATCAGCTGTTTTGATAATGACTTTTAAGAAATCAGCTGCAAGCTTAACATCAGTTTACTTCTTCTATAAGTATATCATATTTTGAGAACATCTATGTTTTCTGTGTGTGGATGCATTCATATTGCATAAAGCAATGCTGTCCTCTGGTGGTTGTCGGTTTAATAGCATTGCCAGCGCTACTTGGACAAATCTATCTCAAGGATGTACGCTAGTGGGATTTACTTTAAAAAATGGATATCTTTTTTTAGATTGCTTTGATTTTAAAAGGTCTCTACAATTATCATGCATTTCAAGATCTTATTTAATCTTAAATAATGCTTACAATTGTTTTCTGTATTCAACAATACTTATACAATAGAAAGAAAGATTACCTAGGAAATAGGAAGAACTCAACTCTCAGAACTGGAAGCAGGTTAATAATGGTAAAAAATAAATAAATTAGACAAGGTGAATTGCTGATAGAAGTGTGGAAAATCTGAGCCTTGAACTTGTTAATCAAAACATCTATGAAAGCCCCTTTTCCAAAAGGCTTATTATGTAAATCTTTCAACACTTTTTTAGTAGGAAACTTTTTTTAGAAGGACATACTTGGGAATTTGAAAAGACAACCTTATTAAAAATAGTGAACATTGTTAATAAAATTTCATATTAAACAATAAGTTTCCATTGACCTATGATCATATTATTAAATTTAATCTTCTAAATATTTGGTCTGTTTCTTTTAAATACTGATTTTTTAACATTTGCTGTTTACAATATGGACATTTTCTAACTCTTTTCTAAGTCATTAATTGAAGAGTTCTATTTAGAATAATGATTTTCATCTCCTAGTAGTTTTCTTATGATTAAATTTATTTATTTTTAATTGAAGGATAATTGCTTTACAGTATTGTGTTGGTTTCTGCCAAACATCACCATGAATCAACCATAACATAGGTATTCCTAGTAGTTTTTTGTTTTGCTTTTTTCTTTTAGAAAATATATGTAACATATTTGAGAAAGTATTAGGTAGCTGACAGAAAAATTTGACTTTCTCTTCTAAATGTATTGTGCCTGAAGTCTTCTTTTACAGCAGTGTCTCTTTTTAAGACCCTTGATTGAGTAATTTATTTCCATTCTGTGTGGTAGTTATCTCAATAATAATAAAACTCATAAAGACTGATAACAGCACATATTTCTAGTTGAATCTTTATCAGCTGATAGATACAATTTTAAATTAGTTACATTCCCTAGTCTAGTCATTATGTGTTATTTGAATGCAGTTTAAAAAATTGGTTTTGAATGCTCCATAGTGATTTCTTAATCATGGCATAAATCATAGTAAATGTTGAAATTATTTTTTCTAAACATAATGTGAGCTGAGAGAGTGTGTAATTTAACTGGACAGTGTGGGGCTTTGTTTACATTTATTTCACAGAAATATATAAAAGATCTCTAGCCATTATTTCATTTGCAATGATCTTTTGCTGGATAGGACTCCTAAAGCTACATGGTCTCTTTTATGCTTAGCTTGAAAATGTTTCAGTTAATATCCTTTGCGGAAGGTGGGCTGGTAAGAATTAAATGAGTGTCTTGGGAAGGACTTCAGTGGGGCAAAGAAAAGAGCCTCTGTGTATGTGGCACCTGTCATCTTGGTATTTTGATAGACTGACTAAGTATGGAAGGGGGAGAAAGCCAGACCTTTATCTGCAGGAATGATAGTTTTAGAAGACATCTGTGCATTCGTTTTGTTAGTTGGTAATCAGTGATTCTCATCTGACTCTCTTTTCATACCAGCCTCAGCATAACTGCATGTGATGCCTCTTCTCATAATTAGGAGAATTCACTTTGAGAAAAACTAGTACCTTCAGGATCATATCTAGATTTTGTTTATCTAGGCATGAAAACCAGATATTTCTTTAATAGAATTCAAAAACTGAATCAGTTTTCAATTATGAAACTGAATCACCTTGATTATGTTGTTTTACATGTTAAGCATAATTTTTACCTTAATTAAAAAAACATGGTAAGCTTGACCTTCTTTAATCCCTACAGAATTAAAAATGCCAATATTAGCATTTTTATTCTAGTTAATGTATTTTTTTCTCTCTTCCACGTTGTAAACATGATGGAGAATGTTTGCTGAAGAGTATTTTGGGAATTTCTCTTTTCATTTTTGAAATCTAATTCTTAATGAAAATAAAATTCCCAATATTAGGCTCATTATTGCTGTTCTAACATTGGCTTCCACAATCATATTCCACAATCAGGAAAAAAGAGAAAGACTACATAAGATCAACTTTATATACAGCATACAATTGGCAGAAATTAGTATCTAAAATAGGATGTGAAGGGTCAGTTGGGGTTCAGAGCTTTATGGCTTTTTAATTAGTCTTGGTACAGAGCCTTTTCAGTTTAGTGGCTCCTTTTAATATTGCATAGAATGTCTTGCTATTCTAAAAAGGCACATTGATGAAATGATAGTAGTAATTGCCATTATTTCACTAATATATATGCTTCATTGGTGTGTTCACTGTTTGCTGCACCAGCCTATGGCTTTTATGACCACTTACATTAACACACTAGAGTTCAACCTTATTTTGCAATACCCTAGTATTTTTATAATAAAAGAGGTATTTCTCTCCATCTGCAGGTGCTGCTGTTTTTTCAAACGAAGGAAAAGGAAAACCATACAGCGCCACAAATGACTCTGGACACGGACAGACCATGGGGAGTTACTTACGTGTTCATCTGCTGTCTTGTGACTAAAATCATCTCTGTAGTGACCACATATATTTTCAAGGACTCACTCTTAGAAACAAAAATGTCATACTTTCATACTTCATTTTGTGGTTGTCTTACAGTCATTTTTTTTTTCTAATTTAACTTTTATGGAAGCTTTAAAGTTTTGTTGAAACATGAGTGCTTTGCCCATCAGTGAATGGAATGGACCAATGAGGTGGTATTGATGACTTACACAGTTCTATAGAACATTTTTCAGAAGCTCTCCTCCAGTTATAGAAAGCAGTACAGTATCTGAAATGTCAACCAGTTATATACCTAACCTGTTTTTTTTTTTTTAATGACTTCTGTAAGAGCATAATCAAACAGGAATTTTCTCCCAGCGGATAAAGCAACAGAGAAAACAGTTTGCCCAGATATTTAAAAGAAGTTATCCCCTGAGAAGTTCATTATCTGTGTGACATCTGCATTGATTTCACTGTTACCGATGGTACTGCTATTCATGAATCACATTAACATTCTCTCTGTGAAATCAAGGTACAGTCACTGCCCAGAGGTACTGAGGAAAAAGCTCTATGGGTTCAGCCGATGGTAGTTGGTAAAATGAATCATAAAATAGTGTGGTTAATACAAGCTCTGCTTTTGTTGCACCACTATGTGAAGTACCGTGTTGCCGAAGTGGCAAAAGCGCTTATTTTTTAAAAATGCGAAATATTTGTGTAATGTAACTTTATGCTTCCAGATAATGATGTATGTTAGACAGCAAGAAATGAATACTTTGAGAAATGAGATATGTTGGAGATTTTGGAGAAATACACTAGGAGAAGGAATAAATGTGAATCTCACCGCATCGTATGAGGTTGAAGTCTAAGGAGATCCCACTGAAACCTGCTGCTGAGTGACTACATTCTCCTTAAGCAGAAAACTCTGGATGTGCCACGCAAGGGTGTCTGTTTCTTAATTAGTTGCTCTTTGATTAAAAAGAAGGGCCCCCCCCCAGCAATAAAAACGGGGTCCCCCTATTGCCATCTGTGCACATTAGTCTCTTGTATTCAACTTTGCTGGTTCTCTGGAATCTTCCTGCTTTTTAGTATAATTTTGATGATTGAAAACTATTTTGGAAAGGATGGGTCAGGTGCTTTGTCCCCATAGTCTTTCGAAGTGCCTGCATATGAACAAAGAAACGATTCTGTTTAAAAAAAAAATAGGAAACTCATTCCATTTTTCAAGAATGTTTTATTTTAAGCCATACAGACACAGGTTATACTTTTGTCACATTTTCCTAGCCAGAATTTTCAAGGAGAGTTAAGATAAAAAGACTGGCTAGAAAGATAGTTGTGTTGCTCAGATCTCCCATCGACCTTCCGTCTCTGAAATTGTTACTTACTCCTTCAGTGCAGCCCCTTCTTTTTGTCTCTTAAGTGCATGCCTCTGGGCAAGCTTATTTATTTTTATTGTTTCAAGGTAACATTTAAAATGTGTAATTAAAGTAAATAAATCTACATTTTTGACTTCATTATTGCATTTCCAGAAATTTGCTTGTACTTTGTAATTTATTTTCTTATTAGCCAAAAGTTCAGTGTGTTGTTTTTGACGAATTAGGCACCCATATGAACAGCGCAGATCAGGATGTTGTTGGTCATCGTCGCTTGGAATCCTATCTTTATAAGTTCTTGATTTTAAAGATCTACACTCAGCCTAGAAAACATATACTGTATAATTTGGTCAAGTTTCCATTTTATATTTGTATACTGTCATGATGTCTTAAACTACAGGAGTTACATACTGAGTTTTTATTTTTGTTTGCTTTGAGCAAAGTAGATGGATGTTTTAGCCATTATAATGTGAAACCACTTCTTTCTTTACAGTATTTGACCAAATTTGTGTGTCTATGATATTTGTAAATACATGCGATATCTGTATTTCTTATCATAAGCCTGTTTAGTTTTATTCTTAGTAGGGTTTTTGGACTGTACAGTGTTTATATGATCTGAACTCCTTATACATAAGAAGGTGTGTATATTAATCCAATTATGGACTTAAAATATTTTAAAAGTATAAATACCCTTATTTGCTGCAAAGACCAGTGTGTAGACATTTGCTTTTTAGCAATATTTTTAAGTGCTCCATTTTAATGCCAAGGAATAAGTCTTTTGGCGACACAAACTGGTCAATAATAGGTAATGCAGGTATGTTCAGGTTAAGCCAACAATGTTTTGCATTTTTATGCTTCTTTTCTGTCAACACTAATGAAGTCAACATTGCCTGAATGTCTGAATAATGAAACACATCCCTGTTTAAAAGTATGTAACTGAAAAAGAAATAAAAAATAAAGGTAGTTTTTTTAAACTTGCCCTTTCCCCTTTCCTCTGATCATGGGTAAAATAATGCCACTCACTAACTGAAGATAGAAATTTTTAAAATCCAGTTTACGTGAATAAATTTAGTATATGTGAAAAGCAGAGCTGAAGGAACTTTCTTTTGTGTTTTTGATTTTTGTTTTGCTTTGTTGGAACTCTGTTGTAAGCAGTACGTAGCTGGGTATATCCAAGCTTTCTTTAATGAAAGTTAAATTTTTTTTTAATTTCTCTGAACTCTTTAATAGAGCAATTAATTAGAACTAATTCCATTAATAAACAAAGGAAATAAACGGTATCATTTCATTCCTTTTAAAAAATGAAGTCATACTATTATGTTTCCAGAAATGAAGCGTTATTGCTCCAGTTTGAAGGGAAAGACTTTCAGATCATTGCAGATCCGGAGCACATGCCTGTGGCAGGATCTCACAGGTCGCCACTGTGCTGTTCGCTCTGGGCGGTTTTACAAGATGTTGCTGTGCTTACTGAAAGATGGCAAAGGTAAGGTAAGTCAGAGCAGCAGTCTGAAGTCCGTATGTGTCCACTAAGCACCACCATTCAGAAACAGTAAGAAGATCTGGAGATCAAACATAGCATAGGTTAAGCATGGGTTAAAAGGCCCTATCTAGAAATAAATGACCTTAGATTAGAGTTTGACCTGAGTGATTATATAGTTGCATTAGTCAGCACCCTTGGCTTTGCAAGTGCTAGAAACCTCACTTGGCTTCGGCAGTAGGCATGCACATTATTGCATTTGAAAAGTCCATTCATAGGGGTGGCTTCAGACATGCTTGATCCTGGTGTCAGGTTCAGGAATCTGACTTACTCTGTATCTCTCAGTTTTGCTTCCTACCCTTCTGTTTTCGTTGTCAAGGGGATTTTATATGCGTGATGGTAAAATGACCACGCAACAACTTCAGACTACTGCCTGCTTCATAACCTCAACAAAGGACAGTTTCTCTCAACAATTTTAACAGAATCCTGACATTTATTCCTTCATTGATTCACATGCCCACCCCAGAGCCAATTACTGTGGCCCAGGAAATGTTCTCCCATCTTCACAGGACCCATTGGACTGAGAAAGGAGGTAGAAGGGGTGTTCCCAAAAGAAAATGAGGGTAGTGTTATCAGAAGGAAAGTGAATGGATTCTGTGCAGGCAAAATCTAGGTATTTGCTGTCATGGTGAGAAAAACAAAGTGTAAAGGGAAAAATAATTGCTTTAAGTTAGAAAATTTTTCTATTATTGAGACATATTATCTGGATATATTATTGAAAATCACTAATATGCATTTAAAAAATGTTTTGGACTTAGGTAAATGTGGACATCATAAGTACCATATTTGATGTGTTTTTGTTTAGTTTTTAAAGGTTTTTGTGATTACCATTGGATTAGTGGAGTGAAAAGCTGATCTTTCTACTAGAGAAAAAGTAAATGGAATTATAAAGTTTTGCTGATGTTTGGGGTGATGAGTTTCTTCTCTGCCCAACTCTAATATGGACCCACATATTATTTTCTTAGGAAATTTACTTCATAGGAATACATGGATCATAACCAAAGAAAGGACTACATATACAAGTATTATCAGGTAATACTGCTGGGATATGAAAATGGTTTCAGAAGGAACAGTTGTTCACAGGAATGTTTACCATACTGTGATTTTACTTAATATGAAAAACAGTCCTGTGCTGCTCTAGAGTGGGGTTGGCAAACTTTGGTTTTATGGGACCAAATGCAAAATTGAAGTTTTTATATACTTGCATAATGAGAAAACAAATTTCTAGTAGTTTTGTATTGAGGAAGTTCAAAATACACATGAACACTTGAGTATAATTTTTTTGTAATACAAATCTACTGATAAGAATTGAAGTATTTTGAGAGGATAATATTTCACTTAGGAGTTTGAAATTGATTGCAAATGATTGTCATGCTGATCTGTAATGTGGTTTTATCTATTTCATCTTTTAAAATGTCTTCAGATATTACCAAATACTGTATCAGTCCATATGTATATGATTTTATTAGAGCATATTCACCATTAGGAAGGTGTCTTATACAATTTTCTTAGATTCTGCCCTTGATATTTGCCATTGACAAATCATCACCCTGCAGATTAATTACTTCGTATTGAAGATTAGATGGATGCTCCTCATTTGTACAGCTAAGTGGATCCAAAAATGTAGCTTTATCCACTGCAAATTGTGTAGGAATGGATACCTTGCTGCTTGTTTTAACTTGACAGCATAGGAAGTGGATAAAGTGGCTTGACATTACCTGTGATTTAAACAGCATTAGTTTTGTCATGATGACTTTGTTACAGTATAAATTTCACATATAAGTGCTGTTTTGCCTTGTAATTTTTAAGTTGATTTACTAAGAAACTGTCAAATCTGCTGCAAACCTCATTTTCAAATCTATTCAGTATTCATTAATAGGTGAAGTGATACCCATTCAGAAAAAATTCAGTGTTGGTTCTGAGCTCAAAAAAGAATTGCAATAAAACTTTCCTACTAATATCAAACTGCTGTGTAGTTGGGCAAGTCAGGATATTCAGTTTCTATTCCTAGCAAAAACTTACTGGAAGTCATGATAGTTAAAACTGCAAGAGTGAATGAAATTCACCACTGACTTAACTGGTTCAATAACATGACAGATTCAAATAGTTCCCCCAGAATACCTACTGATGAATCATGTAATGCATAAAGATTGATTTTAAACATTTTACACTTTCACAAGCTTTGTAAATTTGCCCAGTAAACCATTTTCTACTCCCCGTACCACCATTAAGTTACAGCGTATCTTTGCAGAACCACTTAGTTAGCACTGATGTTTTCTCAAGTTCTTTAGAAATCTTTTCTCTTAAAAAAAAAAAATTCTCTATTGGAGTTGTTCCATGGAGTCTATTCACAGAGGCTAATTCCTGAGTTACTTTAAGCTCCATACTGACTTTTCTTGGAATCAACAACTAGGCAGTATTGGTAACATGTATTGACTCATGAAAAGCCAAATCATTTGCCTTGTTTTTTAGTTAACAATTGGTATCTTCAAGCAACTGTCCTTGCTCCAAAACTAGTGGTCTTCAATGTGTTTATCCTCTCTGGACACACTTTGTAGCTGCTGCAGTCAAACACAATTAACTTTACCTCACCATCAGTGAAGAACTTTCTTTGCTTGGCTAACAAAGGAGCCACTTGGAAAGTAACTTTGGTTGCACCTTCATTCTCATTTTTTGTGTTTGAAATAATTCTATTGTGATAAGATATTCTGCTTTAAAGTTTTAATGGTTCTTACTGTTGCTTTCCTGTGAGTTGGGAATATTGTGGTGAGTGCTTGGTCTGGTAATGTGAAAATGAATTGTATTCTTTTAACACAGCTGAAGTGTCACTGCATGATAAACATGGTGCTTTGCTATTATAATTTTGTAACAAAATAATCCACATTCCACCGGCCTTAAAAAGCACAACACTCAAACTTCACTTAACTTTTTGAAATATGATGAACCTGCATTAGTAATAAAAGTAATAAAATCTTTGTATGACACTACGTGTAGCACTTGAAATGCTGTTGAATGGTCACTGTGTCCCTGAGGTGTGTAGTGTGTTGAGCAGCAGTGTAAAGTAGTGAGCACCACATATGGTCTCTGTCACAGCTATTCAGCTTTGCCTTCATAGCTTGAAAGTAGCCGTAGACAACATGTCAGTGAATGTGCATGGCTGTGTTCCAATAAAGTTTTATTGATGGGTACTGAAATTTGAATTTCATATAGTTTTTATGTTTCATGAAGTATTCTTTGGATTTTTTTCTACCATTTAAAAAACGCAAATACCATTCTTAGTTCATGGGCCAAATGAAAGCAGGAGTTGGACTGGATCTGGCTTGCAGACCATGACTTGCCAACTTCTGTTCTGGACCACATTGGAAAAATTTGGATGTTTGAAGTTAGTTTTTTTTTTTTTAACCTGAGTGACGCAATAAAAAGAGAGGTCATTTTGAAATAACCTGAAGGATTAAGATAAAGAAAATGCTTTGTAGTACATTGGGGAGTTATAAATGAGATAATTCAGTCTCCCATTTGAGCTTGGGTGTTGAAGCAGTGCATGGTCTTAGAAAGAGCATGAATTTGGGGACCAAACAAATGTAATTTGATTTGCAACTTTTTCATTTGGTTGTGAGAACTGTGGCAAGTTACTTGACTTAGCTTCAGTTTCCTCACCTCAGTTTGAAGTAATGCTTTCTTTGCAGCACATCTCTTGAAGTTTAGCAGTAATATTTATAAGAGCTCTCAATGCAGGCTGCCATTTACCATTACTCTCATGATATAGCATATTTGAAAACTGAGCAGCACCTTTATTTCTCAGAGTGTGTGCTCTCTGCTTTTTGAGATAAGACTTTGGTCTGGTATTGATTAAAATGTGTCTTAGATTGAAGCTGTCGTTCCTATGTGTTTAAAAATATTTGTACTCTGATTTTATCACGTTGCACTTGGCTATTTTGACTCGTAACAGCACTGATAAGTTAAAAATAATTAATTATGTACCTTTAATGATAAAAATACACAACAGAGGGCAAGGACAAAGCCCTGAGTCACGTCACTGTATTCCTGCTTGCTTTAAGCTCAGTATCAGTCCAGTAAACCTAAGACACGATGCCTAAGTGGGCTGTCTAATGTGTGACAATCCTCTGCCATTTGGCTACTGTGAGCTGTTTATGTTTTTCTGAAATCTAGGTGAAATGAACCATTTAGTCCATTTATTTGCTCTCCCATTCTCATTATTCCATCTGAAAAAGGAACTGGATTTAGTTTGTAGTGTCTTTTCCTAATGAATCCATGTTTACTTCAAAGATCACCATTTCTAATACTATAAACTGCCTTTTGACTAATTCAGTCTAATCTTATTTGGAATCCACGTTATTGACCAATCTGTAGCTGTATAGTCCACTCTTTTTTTTTCTTTTAATAGAAATTTCATTTCCAGTCTAGTCTTTTTGCCTTGCTCTGTTTACCATCTGCAAAGTCTCTCAAGATGAATTTTGTCTGGATCCGGAGACTTGTTTGTACCTATGATGGACCTCATTTCCTTCTTACTTTTCCCTCTTATCACCCACTTAACTTTCTAGGCTGAAGATTATTCTTGATTAAAAATTTGAAAAAAGAAATTCTAAAGAAGCTAAGTCTTACATTATCCTTGTAACCATTTCCTTACATTTGTCTCTACACATAGTTTATAAAACCCTTTTTATTGAGTTGAGCTTTGTTTTTTCTTTTAAGAAATTGTCAGCTAATTGGGAGAGGGAGGTTAAAGATTTTACCATTTCTTATATTCATTAGCTATGCATACTTGACTTCCGTTCTTTTAAGAGTTTAGCTTGTCAGAAGAGACATCTTTTTTTGCAAGCTTGCTCCTTCCCCCTCCCCTTATAGAGTCATTTTTGATTGCAGAACTGGAATCAACAGTCTGAGTTCTCTTCACTAGGTATCACCAGCCTTGAAATGATCACATTCTCTCAAGGTTCCCAAAGCTTCCACTTTATCAATTAGTTCCTTCCTGTTGGTCATTTTGGCAGTCCAGAGTAGTAGTTGCAATATTTGCCATTTCCTCTATTTCCTGGAAGGTTTCCCAGATGGCTCAGAGGGTAAAGAATCTGCCTGCAATGCAGGAGACACAAGACATGGGTTCAATCCCTGAATTGGGAAGATCCCCTAGAGTAGAAAACCGCAACCTACTCCAGTATTCTTGCCTGGAGAATTCTATGGACGGAAGAGTCTGGCAAGCTACAGCCATGGAGTCTCAGTCCGACAGGACTAAGCATGAATACCTGATTTCCTGGGAGAGTAGTTTTTTTTTTTTTGCATATAAAGAATCATCAGATGCTCTAGTTTTGGTAAAAGAAGAGGATTTTTAGACAATTGAAGCTGTCATGACCATGTGTTTCCCAATTCTGGGCTTTTAAAAGTTAAAGTTCATGTATTTAACAGCTTTTTTTTTTAATAGCACCTTGTTTCAGTCAATGGTGGCATGCTTAAATCTGATTTTCTGGCCTGGCTTTCTAGTGTATTTTCATAATTGTATCCCAGTTTTTTCCTCTCTTCTTTCCGCAATATTTTCTACGTGCATTTTATGTTTGGTGTCCGAGTACCCGTGCTGTCAGTCCAGGACGCTCCCCTGCACCTCTCTCCTCATTTGTGTGTATTGCAGTCAGGACTCTTACCATACCCGGTGTTGGTAACTCCTGGGTCACATCTCCCGTGCCCTTTGGTTGCCTACTTCTTGTTTATAGCTTGTGACTGCACCTTAGCGTGAAGACTGCTGGGTGCTGTCTCACACTTGTGAAGTTCTCTTCTGGAGTGAATCAGTCGACCATTTCCAACCTGACAGGGTATATAACAGTCAGTTTCTTGTTTCTTATCTGATTTTTTCACCCTTATCCTCATTCAGTTAAAAAATTCTCTCTAGTGAGTCATATATGTTCTTACCAATATCTCATGAGATAACATTCTACCCATTTTAAATTGTGCCTTGGAAACTTAAATCATTTAAAAATAATCATATGGGCAAAAAATCACTTCCCTCTTATACCTTGTATTTTATACTGAATTCCATATTAACTTTGTCAGGACATTCTAAATAGTCTACAGTCAACTTTTATTTTAAAATTTAATATGATAAATTGTATATATATATATATATACACACACACACACACACACACAGACAAATGTATATAATTATAAAGATTTGGCAATTAGAGCTATTTTTTCTCCACAGTAATTGGTGCTTAAGTTGCTTAAATGGAAACACCAGCTTGAAAAATTAACATCTGGATAATCTCTTATGGTCTCCTCTACAGGTTTGGCTGATAGAAGACCAAAAGGGAGCACTGAGAATTGAAAGTGCTTATTTTTCATATTCAAGAAAGGTAAAGGCTGTTCTGCAGTCAAAGTCCCAAGTTGTGAACAAGTAACCACTGGTAATCAAGATGACTTCCAATTAATTCACAAGCTCTGGAAGTGAATCAGTGACATCATGCCATTGACTCTGGTTCCAAAAATGAGCAAGTCAACAGCAGCCTTGTGAAACTGGGCAAATCGATGACAACCTTAGGTTTGTGGACAACAGCTGGTCAAAAGTGCCTTGCTCCAGTGACCACACCGCAGGTATTTATCAGCCCTTTTGGTTTCCCTAAATCCTGCTGCATCATTGTAAATAGTTTATGTATTACATTCTTCTCTATTACTCTGTGTTATCTCTCTCCTCTGTAAAGCTCTCCCTCTCCCTGCGCCATTGAGGACACAGTGAGAAGGCAGCTATTTTCAAGCCAGAAGGAGAACTCTCACCAGGAACTGAATTTGTTGGTACCTTGATCTTGGACATCTCAGCTTCTAAAACTGTGAGAAATAAATGTTTATTGTTTAAGCCACCCTGTTCATGGTATTTTGTTATAGCAGCCTGAACTGACTAATACAGGAACTATTCAAGAAAACTAACTCCCTAGTTTTCGTGAAAGTGATTCTGTTAGCCTTTGACATCTTTACAAGGACATGATGGTCAAATGAAATAATGGATTTGGACGACATTGTGATATCTAAAGTAGAGGTTTCCGCACCTTGCTGAGTGTAACAGTCACTTATAGATAGTACATTTTTTTGAAAGAAAACCCTTGGGCTCTCTACTCCTAGCACTTCTGATGGAGGAAAAGAGTTAATTAGAGGAGTTAAGAAGTTCTTTAAGGAGTTCTTAAAGGACTCCTCTAATAATTCTCATATATCACCAGGTTTGGGATGCATTACTTTGAAACAGCTGCTCTAAGTTGTCCTTGAAGGTGGTGACTTTTAAAAAATATATTTATTTCACTACACTGGGTCTTAGTTACAGCACTTGGAATCTCTGATCTTCATTGTGGCACGCAGGGTCTTTTTAGTTTGGCATGTGGGATCTAGTCCCTTGACCAGGGACTGAACTGCAGTCCCCCGCACTGGGAGCACGGTGTCTTAGCCACTGGACAACCAGGGAAGTCCGGAAGCTGGTTACCGAGAGTTCCTTTAAAATACTCTCTTCTGGGGTACGGTACCTTAGTACTGTTCGTCAGGTGTTTCTGGTTCTCCCCTCCTCCAGACACATGATAGTACTGTACTTGCTGCTCACTTGTGTTGGGTGAGGCCATGTCACTTGCCATCTAGACCACTGACCTCTGAGTCCTCGCAGCGTTTTGGCTCCTGGCTGGCCTGCCTCCACAGACCTGGGCCAACACCCGTCCAGGCTCCTGTTGCATTCTTGACTCGTGAGCAAACACAGTCAAGGGGGTTTTGACACGAACAAACCCCCCTTCATTGATTGTGCTCCCTCATCCAGTTATTCTTCTATTTTTCCCCTTTCTCTTGGCCAGGCATCTCGACATTTTCCCCGTTTCTCTTGGCGAGAAAGAAGAGTTACAATATTACTCTGTAGTATTCCAGTGGCCGAATCATTGTGTAACATGATCACTGCTTGACCCTTACAGGTCTTGCCTCTATATGTTTTGCTTTGAGGTCCAGGTAAAAGCTATATAGTATTTACTGCATTTGAAAGACAATTTTTGTTTAGTCTTGTTTTGTGAGCATCCATGCATAAGTATGTTCAGATGTAAGGAAAAGTAAAAAAACTGTTAGAAGTCAGGTGGTATGATATTTAGGGGAATTGTGGGCTAAAATCTTTCTCTTGACCAGGTCCCAAGTTAGTTAATAGGGTCTTGTCATAAGACAGGGAGTGAAAAGTTCAGACTACCAAGGGACAGATTCAGTCAGAAATGCCCTTTTGCTTTGCACTTAATATAACATGGTTATTAGATACTATCCTCACTAGATTCTCAATTCTCTGCTGATGTAGCTTCTTTCCTTGAATTATTCAAAAAGCTTAAAGAATGAAAACAGCCAAATGAGAGAAATAACTCTGTTCAAGCTCCATGATGTAATCTGGTCACTGCTTCATTTTTCATACACCAAAGAACATCAACAAAATGATGATATTCAAGCTCAATTTTACCTTTCACAGGACATTGAGAAATAGATTTTCTCTCTTCTCTAATAGAAATATTCAAAGGTTCTCATGCCACAGAGAAAGACAAAATGATTAAAAATGATTGCTTGTGGTTGTTTCCTCCCCTGGTTATAGGCTATATAAATTACTCCTGGGAACAAAAGAGCATGTTTTATGCTGCACTGCTATCTAGGAGATGGCTCATTTTTATCCCAGAGGAAGGAAGGATGGCCATTTGGCCAAAGGCCAAGAAAGCTTGGCCGAGTTTTCTAGGAGGCCCCTGACAAAGATAGGCCTGGACAAAGAAGGGAAACTTTTGTTTATTAAATAATTTTTCTTTAGTAGTCAGGTTGTGAATGAATTTTGTTTTAGATTTTTTTCCAGTATTTTGCAAATGAAAATTTAAAATCAGTGAAATGAGTGAAAAGATGAAAAAACAGAAACTTTGGAAACAGGTTCCTCTCTCATGAGGCCTGGCTGAGAGAAAAAAAGTGAGGAATAAGTGGATGTTTGCTTGTGTTTTTATGATTGGAGCAGCTCGAATGGGTTTGTTTGCTGGGGTAATACTCTCAGTGAAGGTGAGGTTATAGCTACTGGAGAGAATGATGTGGAAGAAAGGAAATCGCTGGGGAAATGAGTTAGGATTCCAAAGAAAAAAGAAAAGTGGAAAGGAGAAAGGGCTAATTGGGCTTTGTAGAGATGATACAGGCTTCCCTGGTGGCTCAGATGGTAAAGAATCTGCCTGCAATGTGGGAGACCTGGGTTCAATCCCTGGGTTGGGAATATCCCTTGGAAAAGGGAATGGCTGCGCATTTCAGTGTTCTTGCCCAGCAAATCCCATGGACAGAGGAGCCTGGTGGACTGTAGTCCATGGGCTTCCAAGAGGTGATATGTGTGAGGGAGGTGAGAAAATCATTCAAGGGATTGGCTGTAGGATCTATGTTGAATTGAGATAAAAGTGAACCTGGAGGGAGGCTGCCTGTGGGTTGCTTTTTATCTGGAAGAAAATGGAGCCATCTAGAGACTGAGGGTGGTCCTGAAGAAAAGTTCAGTTTAGTTCATTCGCTCTGTCAGGCCTCCCTGTCCATCACCAACTCCTGGAGTCTACCCAAACTCATCTCCATTGAGTTGGTGATGCCATCCAACCATCTCATCCTCTGTCATCCCCTTCTCCTCCTGCCTTCAATCTTTCCCACCATCAGGGTCTTTTCAAATGAGTCAGCTCTTCGCATCAGGTGGCCAAAGTATTGGAGTTTCAGTTTCAACATCAGTCCTTCCAATGAACACCCAGGACTGATTTCCTTTAGGATGGACTGGTTGGATCTCCTTGCAAACCAAGGGACTCTCAAGAGTCTTCTCCAACACCACAGCTCAAACCATCAATTCTTCAGTGCCCAGCTTTCTTTATAGTCCAACTCTCACATCCATACACGACTACTGGAAAAACCATAGCCTTAACTAGATGGATCTTTGTTGGCAAAGTAATGTCTCTGCTTTTTAATATGCTATCTAGGTTGTTCATAACTTTTCTTCCAAGGAGAAAGTGTCTTTTAATTTCATAGCTGCAGTCACCATCTGCAGTGATTCTGGAGCCCCCCAAAATGAAGTCTACCACTGTTTCCACTGTTTTCCCATCTATTTGCCATGAAGTGATGGGACCAGATGTCATGATCTTAGTTTTCTAAGTTTTTCCAAGCCAGGCTTCAATAATACGTGAACCGTGAACTTCCAGATGTTCCAGCTGGTTTTAGAAAAGGCAGAGGAACCAGTGATCAAATTGCCAACATCTGCTGGATCGTGGAAAAAGCAAGAGAGTTCCAGAAAAACATCTATTTCTGAAGAAAAGAGCAAGCATAATTACTTCAAACTTAATTTTGTTATATGACCTTCAGTTTTTCTTTAGGCAATGTATAGTTAATGACATAAAAATTATTGAATAGTAATATGGTAGTTAAAAATGAAATAAATCTTTCACCTGCTGTTACAATAAAGACCTTTTAAAAGACCTTTTTATATAAGAAGTGTTTCATAAGCAAATTGCTCTTTTAAAGAGCCCTTGGTAATGTAAGTTGTATTGTGCACTTAGCTGACATTTTATGAATGCTTCATGTTAATCATACTACATTTTTCTTGGTATGGATATGGAAATCTGGTTAGCTCAAGATCTAAAAATTCAGTATTAATGCAACTCAACATTTTACTTTCAGATACATGTAGACTGTAAATTATAATCTTTATATATTTACATAGAGTGTTACAGTACTCTTGCCTGGAAAATCCCATGGACGGAGGAGCCTGGTAGGCTGCAGTCCATGGGGTCGCTAAGAATTCGGCACTACTGAGCAACTTCACTTTCACTTTTCACTTTCATGCATTGGAGAAGGAAATGGCAACCCACTCCAGTATTCTTGCCTGGAGAATCCCAGGGACGGGGGAGCCTAGTGACCTGCCGTCTATGGGGTCGCACAGTGTCGGACACGACTGAAGCGACTTAGCAGCAGCAGCAGAGTGTTACATACAAAGGACAACGTTTTCCCAAGTCAGATTGCTTAAAAATAAAAAATTTAAATTTTGTTTCAGAGGAAAACAAAGTTTTAACCGCAAAGGTCTGAATCTTTACAATGATTTCAACACAAATTGGCAAGTTATATTTGCACATATGTCTAGATATCAATACACTTAGGAAATTTTTTTCTCTAGTGGCAAAAATTAGATTTTATTAATTTCTTTCCATCCTTTGTGCTTTCACAGTAAACCTACAGTAAATAAATTATGTGTAATACTAACTAAAGTTTAGAGGCCAAAAAGAATATGAATATAAATCAGCAGCATTCTCAACTGCTAAAGTGTTCTTCCTAGTAGGCATTTCATCATTGAAGAGATACTATTCGTTATTTTTAAAAGAAACTTCAAAATAAGCAAACTCTTGTGGGTTTGCATTGTGTGTAAGCACAGTTGTCTGTCTTCTATCTAACACTGAGATCAAATTCCCACAAAAATTTATTATTTTAGCTATGTACAATTCAGTGCCATTAATTACGTCATGCAAACAATATCACTGCCTAATTCTAGAACATTTTCATCACTCCCAAAAGAAATCCTGTCCTATTAGTCACTTACCTTCCCCCTCAAGACCCCAGCCTCTGGCAACCCCAATCTGCTTTCAGTCTCGACTGATTTGCCTATAATGAACATTTCATCTAAATGCAACTACATGTGTAAACCTGTGGCTGACTCATGTTGGTGTGTGGCAGAAAGCCACACAATATTGTAAAGTGCTTATCTTTCAATTACAATTAAACAAATTTAATAAATGCAATTATATAATATGTGGCCTTTTGAAACTGGCTTCTCTCTTTTAGCTTAATGTTTTCAAGGTTTATCCAAGTTGTATCATGTAAGAGTACTTCTTCCTTTTTTTGGCTGAATAATACTCTGTTACATGTATGTACCATTTTTCTTTATCCATTCTTCAATTAAGGAACATTGGATTGTTTCTGCCTTTTGTCTATTATAAATAGTGATGCTATTAACATTGGTGTACACACTTTTGTGTAGTTAGGCTCTCAAATTTCTCAGATAGAATTTCAGGATTACATAGTAACTTTGTTTAACATTTTGTGCAACTGCCAACCAAACTTTTCCACAGCAGTCATAACTTTTTTCATTCCCACCAACAGAAACATAGGAAGATTACATATTTTCTGTATCCTTGTCAACACTTGTTACTTTTTATTTTTCAGAATATATTTAAGTATAGCCATCCTAGTGGGTATGAAGTGGTATTTCATTGTGGTTTTGGTTTGAATTTCTCTAATGACTAATAGTGTTGAGCATCTTTTCATGTGTTTATTGACCATTTGTATATATATTAGAGACATGTATGTTTGAGTTATTTGCTTATTTTTGAGTCATTTCTCTTTTTATTTTTTGAGTTGTAGGAATTTTTTTGTATTCTGGATACTAGACCCTTGTCAGTTTTATATTTGTAATATTTTCTCCCATTCGAGGTTGTATTTTATTTTGTTTATAATGTCCTTAATGCACAAAAATTTAAAATTTTGATGTTAAATTAATTTTTTTCTTTTGTTGCCTGTGCTTTTGATAAACCATTGCCTAACTTAAGATGAAGAAGATGTTCACCCGTATTTCTTTCTAAAAGTTTTACAGTAGTATCTCTTACATTTAGGTCTTTTATCCATTTTGATTTCATTTTCATATGTGGTGTGAAGGTCCAAATGAATCTTACATGTGGATCTCTAATTGTTGAAATCTATTTGTTTCTTGTTGCTGTTGAGCCATCCATCATCTTACGGTGGCCAGGCAGGAAGCCACTTTTCCCTAGGTGTTAACCCAAAACAAATAAACTACTAGGTAGTTCTCCAGCAAAAGTGAAGTTATTTAGAATCAGCAGAGAATTACAATTTGAGCTCTACTGTCATGGTAAACCACCTGCAAGTTCCCACTCATCAAGGGAAACAGAGCAGTTTTATACAGGGGAGAATGAAGGCGGGTGGCTACAAAAAACCAGAGTCCAGTGCTTTTCATTGGCTGAGTCCTTGCCAGGGAAGGAGTCTGTCTTCTTCGTGTTGGACTCTGCTGTTGTTGCAGGGCATGAGAGCTTTCCCTCCTGGTGTCTTGACTCTATTTGAATGAGATTCCTGTTTATTAATTTCTTTACATTTTTCCCTTTTGATGAAGACCTCAACCTGCAAGCATCATGCGTGAGAGTCAGGTTTTCCAGTGTTAGAGGCTTTTTGTCCTTCAGTGCCAGGATGGACCTTTCTGTCCATAGTGTCTCTTATGGAAGAGTAAGTGGTCATATTGGGAAACGAATAAGGCCACATTTAAGTAATAATGAAGAGTAAGAGTGAAAACTCAGACTGTTTTATCTGAAGTTCATATATTATCAAGGTCATAGACAGTGGAGATGATTTGATGTGTTATGTCATCATCATCAGCCCCATCTGGATATGTTGAGAAAGCCATCTCGTCAGTTAATATCTGCTTTGATTCCAGGAAATCTTAATTTTCAGGTTACCAAATGATGTGTAGGTCCAGTCGATTTTGGTGCTTACTTTAGGTGTATCACATGAATCCAAGAGTCTGTTCCTTGGAAATTGGTAGTACCAGGTTTGGTTTACTTCAGTCTCTCAGTGGTGTTCGATTTTCTGTGACCCCATGGACTGCAGCACACCAGGCTTCACCAACTGCTGGAGCTTGCTCAAACTCATGTCTGTCTAGTCGGTGATGCCATCCAACCATCTCATCCTCTGTCTTCCCCTTCTCCGCCTGCCTTCAATCTTTCCTAGCATCAGGGTCTTTTCCAGTGAGTCAGTTCTTCACATCAGGTGGCCAAAGTATTGGAGTTTCAGCTTCAGCATCAGTCCTTCAATGAACATTCAGGACTCATTTCCTTCAGGATTAACTGGTTTGATCTCCTTCACTCCTCAAGAGTCTTCTCCAACACTACAGTTCAAAAGCAGTAATTTTTCAGTGCTGAGCCTTCTTTGTGGTCCAACTCTCACATCCATACGTGACTACTGAAAAAACCATAGCCTTGACTAGATGGACCTTTGTCAACACAGTGATGTCTCTGTTTTTTAATATGCTGCCTAGGTTGGTCATAGCTTTTCTTCCAAGGAGCAAGCATCTTTTAATTTCATGGCTGCATCACCATATGCAGTGATTTTGGAGCCCAAGAAAATAGTTTCTCAATGTTTCCATTTTTTCCTCCTCTATTTGCCATGAGATGGTAGGATTGAATGCCATGATCTTCGTTTTTTGAATGTTGAGTTTTAAGCCAGCTTTTTCATTCTCCTCTTTCACTTTCATCAAGAGGCTTTTTAGTTCCTCTTCACTTTCTGCCATAAGGGTGGTGTCATCTGCATATCTGAGGTTATTGGTATTTCTCCTGACAATCTTGATTCCAGCTTATGCTTCATTCAGCCCAGCATTTCACATGATGTACTCTGCATAGAAGTTAAATAAGCAGGGTGACAATATACAGCCTTGACATTTTCCTTTCCCAATTTGGAACCATCCATTGTTCCATGTCCAGTTCTAACTGTTGCTTCTTGACCTGCATACAAATTTCTCAGGAGGCAGGTCAGGTGGTCCAGTATTCCCATCTCTTTTAAGAATTTTCCACAGTTCGTTGTGAACTGTGGCTTTAGTATAGTGAATGAAGCAGAAGTAAATGTTTTTCTGGGTCTCTTGTTTTTTCTGTGATCCAACTAATGCTGGCAATTTGATCTCTGGTTCCTCTGCCTTTTCTAAATCCATCTTGAACATCTGGAAGTTCTTGGTTCACGTATTGTTGAAGCCTTGCTTGGAGAATTTTGAGAATTACTTTGCTAACATGAAATGAGTGCAATTGTGAGGTTAGTTTGAGCATTCTATGGCATTGCCTTTCTTAGGGATTGGAATGACAGCTGACCTTTCCAGTCCTGTGGCCACTGCTGAGTTTTCCAGATTGCTGGCATATTGAGTGCAGCACTTTCACAGCATCATCTTTTAGGATTTGAAATAGCTCAACTGGAATTCCATCATTCCACTAGCTTTGTTTGTAGTGATGCTTCCTAATGCCCACTTGACTTTGCATTCCAGGATTGTCTGGCTCTAGGTGAGTGATTTACACCATTGTGGTTATCTGGGTCATTAAGATCTTTTTTGCATAGTTCTTCTGTGTATTCTTGCCACCTCTTCTTGATCTGCTTCTGTTGGGTCCATACCGTTTCTGTCTTTTATTGGACCCATCTTTGCATGAAATGTTCCCTTGGTATCTCTAATTTTCTTGAAGAGATCTCTAGTCTTTCCCATCCTATTGTTTTCCTCTATTTCTTTGCACTGATCACGGAGGAAGTCTTTCTGTTTCTATCTCTTGCTGTTCTTTGGAACTCTACATTAAGATGGATATATCTTAACCAGTGTTGGTTAGCAGTACGAGTAAGGTTGAAGAGAGTCTCTGTGGCTATGTCATTTTCAGTAGAGAAAACCTCTAGCTTGCAAGTTGTGGTGCTTAAGTCTCCTAAGAGTGCCCTGTGCAAGATTGTTCTACCAGTCTTGTTTCTTTATTTTTGGCCATGCTGTGTGGCATGGGGGATCTTAGTTCCCCAACAAGACTTCAAACCTGAGCCCCTGCAGTAGAAGCATGGAGTTGTAACCATTGGACTACCAGAGAAGTACCAAGACATGGTTATTTTTAATGTTGATAGAACAGTTAGATCTTTACAATATCAGATTATGTTTCCTTTTGTCAATTGCCGGTCAAAAGAGGCAAAAGGCAAGTGCCTTGGGCATCTTCTGACTGTCTCAAAGGGTTAAGAGTTTGAGTCACAAAAAGGCTGGATCTAAGATTTAGAAGGAGCAATGGCAGTATTTTTGGGCAAGGCATTTAGACATCAGCTGCAGTCCCTGTGGTGGGGGAAGGGGAAAGTGAAAGAGAAGCCCCTTCGTCCTGTCAGACTCTGCTACCCCATGGTGTATAGCCTGCCAGGCTCCTCCATCCATGGGGTTTTCTAGGAAAGACTATTGGAGTGGGTTGCCATTTCCTTCTCCAGGGGATCTTCCCCACCCAGGGATCAAACCCGGTTTTCCCACATTGCAGGCAGACGTTTTACCATCTGAGCTATCGGAATCTTGGTGGTGGGGGGCACCCTCAAATTTTAGATAACTGAAATCTCGTTTCTCAGAGATCTTTCTCCAGAGTTAAAGAATAATTTTTAAGCAGTTAACCTTACAGCTTAAAGATCTTAAACAGTTCAAACAACTCAACTTGCAGGCTTAATACGAGCCATTTTGAAGGGAACAATTTGCCCAGAGAAGCCAGACTAGAGCCTTCTCAGTCAGTTCCCACAGAATAGCCCCTATTCCAAAGGAACAGGGTGGAAGCTGAAAAATGGTGAAATGTCATTGAAACACCTCTGTTGCTGAAGGAAAGGACTGAATGCTTCTTGGCCAGTTTCAGTTGAAATAATCTGATCCCAAACTCATACTTGACTGCCACATGAACACTTGCATACAGAGCAAGGGCTTAACCAGAAATGATAAAACCTTTAAAGTAGATCCCAAATAGAGCCTGAAAAGCTTCAGATGCAAAGTGGGAATAAATTTGGATCCAGGAGAAAGCTGTGCCTTTAAACTCCAGGGTTGACAAGGCAAACCTCTTAGGTGAGGTGACAGTGTGGATGTTGCACCTGTTCACTAGCCCTGGAGCCACTGGGAATCTTTTCTGGTCCCCATAAAGCCATGAATATGTTGACCTAAAACAAATAAACTGCTGTTTCTTTGAGATGAGCAGAAAATTGCTCTTTGGGGTTGGTTACAGTTGGTTCGGAGAAGGCAATGGCACCCCACTCCAGTACTCTTGCCTGGAAAATCCCATCTATGGAGGAGCCTGGTGGGCAGTCCATGGGGTCTCAAAGAGTCGGACACGACTGAGCAACTTCACTTTCACTTTTCACTCTCATGCATTGGAGAAGGAAATGGCAACCCACTCTAGTGTTCTTGCCTGGAGAATCCCAGGGATGGGGGAGCCTGGTGGGCAGCCATCTATGGGGTCGCACAGAGCTGGACACAACTGAAGCGACCTAGCAGCAGCAACAGGTGGTTCAGAAGTAAAGATTTCGCCTCCCAGTGGAGGAGATGCAGGAGATTTGGGTTCAATCCCTGGGTCAGGAAGATCCCCTGGTGAAGGAAATGTCAACCCACTCATGTATTCTTGCCTGGGGAATTCCATGGACAGAGAGTTGGACATGACTGAGCTGCAGAGCTAAGAGCATAGCGATCCACCTGCAAGTCCCAACAGGGCAAGGGAAAGAGAGTGTTCTTACTGAGAGGAACACTGTCAGAAGAGGAGGTTGAGAGGACTAGTAGACAGAGTCCATGGCTTTTTATTGGCTGAGTTCCAGCAAGGAAGTTTAGTTCAGTTCAGTTGCACAGTTGTGTCTGACTCTTTGCAACCCCATGGACTGCAGCACGCCAGGCTTCCCTGTCCCTCACCAACTCCTGGAGCTTACTCAAATTCATGTCCATTGAGTTGATGCCATCCAACCATCTCATCCTTTGTTGTCCCCTTCTCCCACCTTCAATCTTTCCCAGCTTCAGGGTCTTTTCAAGTGAATTAGCTCTTTGCATCAGGTGGCCAAATATTAGAGTTTCAGCTTCAACATCAGTCCTTCCAATGAGTATTCAGGACTGATTTCCTTTAGGATGGACTGGTTGGATCTCCTTGGAGCCCAAGGGACTCTCAAGAGTTTTCTCGAACACCACAGTTCAGAAGCATCAATTCTTTGGCAGTCAGCTTTCTTTATAGTCCAACTTTCACATCCATACATGACTTCTGGAAAAACCATTGCCTTAACTAGATGGATCTTTGTTGGCAAAGTAATGTCTCTGCTTTTTAATATGCTGTCTAGGTTGGTCAAACTTATCTTCCAAGCAGTAAGCATCTTTTAAAATCATGGCTGCAATCACCATCTGCAGTGATTTTGGAGCCCCCCCAAAATAAAATCTTACTGTTTCCACTGTTTCTCCATCTTTTTGCCATGAACTGATGGGACCTGATACCATGATCTTAGTTTTCTGAATGTTGAGCTTTAAGCCAACTTTTTCACTCTCCTCTTTCACTTTCATCAAGAGGCTCTTTAGTTCTTCTTCACGTTCTGCTGTAAGGGTGGTGTCATCTGCATATCTGAGGTTATTGATATTTCTCCCGGCAATCTTGATTCCAGCTTGTGCTTCTTCCAGCCCAGCATTTCTCATGATGTATTCTGAGTATAAGTTAAATAAACATGGTAACAATATACAGCCTTGACGTACTTCTTTCCCTATTTGGAACCAGTCTGTTGTTCCATGTCCAGTTCTAACTGTTGCTTCCTGACCTGTATACAGATTTCTCAAAGGCAGGTCAGGTGGTCTGGTATTCCTGTCTCAGAATTTTCCAGAGTTTATTGTGATACACACAGTCGAAGGCTTTGGCATAGTCAATAAAGCAGAAACAGATGTTTTTCTGGAACTCTCTTGGCTTTATCAATGATCCAGTGGATGTTGGCAATTTGATCTCTGGTTCCTCTGCCTTTTCTAAAACTAGCTTGAACATAAGGAAGTTCACGGTTCATGTATTGCTGAAGGTGGCTTGGAGAATTTTGAGATTACTTTACTGGTGTGTGAGATGAGTGCAATTTAAGGTAGTTTGAGCATTCTTTTGCATTGCCTTTCTTTGGGATTGGAATGAAAACTGACCTTTTCCAGTCCTGTGGGCACTGCTGAGTTTTCCAAATTTGCTGGTATATTGAGTGCAGCACTTTCACAGCATCATCTTTTAGGATTTGAAATAGCTCAACTGGATTCCATCACCCTACTATCTTTGTTCATAGTGATGCTTCCTAAGGGCCACTTGACTTCACATTCCAGGATGTCTGGCTCTAGATATGATCACGCCATCATGATTGCGTTGTGAAGATCCTTTTAGTACAGTTTTTCTGTGTATTCTTGGTGCCTCTTCTTAATATCTTCTGCTTCTGTTAGGTCCATACCATCTGTGTCCTTTATTGTATCTATCTTTGCGTGAAATGTTCCCTTGGTATCTCTAATTTTCTTGACAAAATGTGGTCCAGTTGAGAAGGGAATTGCAAACCACTTCAGTATTCTTGCCTTGAGAACCCCATGAACAGTGTGAAAAGGCAAAAAGATCAGACCCTGAGAGATGAACTCCCCAGGGTTGGTATGTGCCCAATGCTACTGGAGATCAGTGGAGAAACAACTCCAGAAAGAATGAAGAGACGGAGCCAAAGCAAAAACAGTACCTAGTTGTGCATATGACTGGTGATGGAAGCAAGGTCTGATGCTGTAAAAAGCAATATTGCATAGGAACTTGGAATGTCAGGTCCATGAATCAAGGCAAATTGAAAGTGGTCAAACAGGAGTAAGATTGAACGTTGACATTTTAGGAATTAGCGAACTAAAATGGACTGGAATGGGTGAATTTAACTCAGATGACCATTATATCTACTACTGTGGGCAAGAATCCCTTAGAAGAAATGGAGTAGCCATCATAGTCAACAAAAGAGTCCAAAATGCAGTACTTTGATGCAGTCTCAAAAACAACAGAATGATCTCTGTTCGTTTCCAAGGCAAACCATTCAATATCATGGTAATCCAAGTCTATGCCCTGACCAACAATGCTGAAGAAGCTAAAGTTGAATGGTTCTCTGAACACCTACAAGACCTTCTAGAATTAACACCCCAAAAAAGATGTCCTTTTCATTATAGGGGACTGGAATGCAAAAGTAGGAAGTCAAGAAACACCTGCAATAACAGTCAAATTTGGCCTTGGAGTACAGAATGAAGCAGGGCAAAGGCTAACAGAATTTTGCCAAGAGAACCCACTGGTCATAGCAAACACCCTCTTCCAACAACACAAGAGAAGACTCTACACGTGGACGTCACTATAGGTGGCCAACACCGAAATCAGATTGATTATATTCTTTGCAGCCAAAGATGGAGAAGCTCTATACAGTCAGCAAAAACAAGACTGGGAGCTGACTGTGCCTCAGATCATGAACTTATTGCCAAATTCAGACTTAAATTGAAGAAAGTAGGGTAAACCACTAGACCATTCAGGTATGATCTAAATCAAATCCCTAACAATTATACAGTGGAAGTGACAAATAGATTTAAGGGACTAGATCTGATAGAGTGCCTGATGAACTATAGACAGAGGTTTGTGACTTTGTTCAGGAAGGAGACAGGGAGCAAGACCGTCCCCAAGAAGAAGAAATGCAAAAAAGCAAAATGGCTGTCTGAGGAGGCCTTACAAATAGCTATGAAAAGAAGAGAAGCAAAAAACAAAGGAGGAAAAGAAAGATATACCCATTTGAATGCCGAGTTCCAAAGAATAGCAAGGAGAGATAAGAAAGCCTTCCTCAGTGATCAGTGCAAAGAAATAGAGGAAAAGAATAGAATGGGAAAGACTAGAAATCTCTTGCTAGGAAAGGAGTCTTTTTTTTTTTTTTCTTCCTTCCAGTTGGGCTCTGCTCTGTTGCAGGGCCCGAGAGCTCCCTCTTCTGGTCTCCTGAGTCAATTAATTGAGGCTTCTGTTGATTTGTGGTGTTTGTTTTATATAAGAAATTCTTCCATACTGGTGTGCAAATGTCTTCCAAGATTGTTTAATATCTATTGAAAATATTTCATCTCTTCCATTGAAGGGTACTTGCCTAGTTTCTAATGGTCTATGTTTGATGGTGAGAGAGGGGATTTTTCTTTGTTTCATTAGCTTATAAAACATCTTCCTGTTTTTAATTGATGTCTCATTCATGATTCCTCTTTTCCCGGTGTCTCCTCAGTCTCTTAAGGATTTTGAAGAATAAAATGGTTCTCTTATTGTTTATACCTCTCTGGTTACTTAAGGCTGAGGACCAATCTGTTAAATCTAATCTGTTGTTCTTGGCTGTTTTACCTGTCCATGTGTATGTTTTAATTCCAGCTCTACCAGGTGAGTGAATCTGATAGGTGCTTAAGTGCTCAGGTGACAGGAATCTTCTCAATAGGACTGAGTTAGATTTTCCCTAGTATCCTTTCATTAGGAGAGTTAAGGCTATTTTAAAAGATGTTGGTGTTTTACAGAGCCTAGTATAGGGTTTTACAAATAAATACTACTCAAGAAATAACCTTTTTATTTGGTTTTATTATTGAAGCATAGTGAAAAAGAAGTGTAGGGAGAAAATAAAGTGGGACTTCATCAGGGAAAGTGGGGGGCAAGAAAAGTGTTGATTGACAGAAGCCTGTTAAACAGGAAATATCAGTAAGTATATTTTTTGCATCAACAGGAAGGTTGAAATGACTTAACAAAACATCAAGTGGTTATTAGACTCCAATGACTACCCTAATCTGTTCCTCTTACAATTATAATGTACTTGTGTTCTCTATTATATAACTAAAAATACAGTATACATATTAATATTTTAAGTAACATTATATNGACTACCCTAATCTGTTCCTCTTACAATTATAATGTACTTGTGTTCTCTATTATATAACTAAAAATACAGTATACATAGTAATATTTTAAGTAACATTATATAGTAGACCTAGCACTGTTTAGTCAAATGCTATTTAATTTCAGTTGATTTTATAGCATCTAACACCTAGAATCTCTATACTAAATGCTTTTCTGAAGCTATTGACTCTTCTCCCCTTTTTACAAGGATAGTAAATTAAACTGGAAGTCCAGTTAGGAAATGACAGGTTGTTTACTTGTAAGAGGTTTTTCAGGAACCTTCTTGATGGAATAACTACATCTAAATTGCAATGATACCCTTAACTGCTTTATTTACCTTTCATAGGTCAAATGTACCATCATTGTATACCTTAAAAATGTACTCTTCAATTGCAAAATGTTTTCAGAACAAAAAAGCATGAGTGAATGAATATGTCGTTCTCATATGAGCTCCACTGTGAGCCTTAATTTCTTTATGGCTCAAATAAAGTTGATGTCAAATTACTGGTACAAGTACACTTTTGGAGTGCTGAAACTTAAGGAGTTATCAAGAATATGCCAAAGCTCTGCCTTCTTACTGAGATCTTTTTCCATGTAGCAAATGTAAATCTTTTAGGAAAATAAATTTTTATATTAAACTGGCTCAGAAAAGTATTATTCTGACTTTCGTTTCTGTGGTCCTCGAACATCACCAGATAGTTTCCACAGTTTATTCTAATTATGCCTTGAAATCAGAGCCTTTGCCCTCAAATAGAGGAGACTAGATATAATATTGAAGTAATTTAAAAATTTATTAAGCTGTATTTTGTTTTTCTGGAACATATGTAATGAATATAACTTTTCTATCTTTACAGCCTGGTATAAAGATATTAGATCATTGATTCTAGAATTAACTCTTTGAATAAATGATATCCTACAGCAGTGTAATATTATTCTGACTCTATGCATCTTTTATAATTAATCAAGCACTTTATAACTTGTGGCAATGTTACCTGTAGCTTGAGCAATAGGTCTATTATTACTGAGATGCCTGGGCCCTGGGAAGTACAGTTCTGTGCACAGCTTCTCTGACTTCTCTGCTACCTGGAGCTTTAAAGTATCTCTTTATTAATCCAAAGAGTAATATATGCCAATGATAGAAATCCAAATAATATAGAATGGTTATGCAAGGAAAGGAAAGTCTCCTTCTATTGCCAGATAAGCAATTCATCAATCCCTTCTCCTCAGAAGCAACTGTTAAATTTATTGAAAATATTGTCTAGAAATGTTCTATGCGTGTATAAACTAATAAATAATATAAATATCAGTTCAGTTCAGTCACTCAGTCATGTCCGACTCTTTGCGACCCCATGAATTGCAGCACGCCAGGCCTCTCTGTCCATCACCAACTCCTGGAGTTCATTCAGACTCACGTCCATCGAGTCCGTGATGCCATCCAGCCATCTCATCCTCTGTCGTCCCCTTCTCCTCCTGCCCCCAATCCCTCCCAGCATCAGAGTCTTTTCCAATGAGTCAACTCTTTGCATGAGGTGGCCAAAGTACTGGAGTTTCAGCTTTAGCAGCATTCCTTCCAAAGAACACCCAGGGCTGATCTCCGTTAGAATGGACTGGTTGGATCTCCTTGCAGTCCAAGGGACTCTGAAGAGTTTTCTCCAACACCACAGTTCAAAAGCATCAGTTCTTTGGCACTCAGCTTTCTTCACAGTCCAACTCTCACATCCATACATGACAACTGGAAAAACCATAGCTTTGACTAGACGGACCTTTGTTGGCAAAGTAATGTCTCTGCTTTTGAGAATGCTATCTAGGTTGGTCATAACTTTTCTTCCAAGGAGTAAG
>SJYQ01000518.1:893231-911205 GCA_006410935.1 Redunca redunca | reverse complement strand
TTTCTCATGATGTACTCTGCATAGAAGTTAAATAAGCAGGGTGACAATATACAGCCTTGATGTACTCCTTTTCCTATTTAGAACCAGTCTATTGTTCCATGTCCAGTTCTAACTGTTGCTTCCTGACCTGCATATAGGTTTCTCACGAGTATATGTAAATGTTAAATTTATATATCTAAAGTATGTATATGTGTATATATATATATATATAAATACACAAATGTATATCATACAGTATTATTCTATGTAAGTATAAACATACTGGGCACACTGTTTTGTCCCTTGCTTCTCTATTTAAAAATAGATCTTAGAAATCATTCTATATTAGTATTACTTATTAAGGTCTTCCCTGGTGGCTCCGAAGGTAAAAAAAAATCTGCCTGGAATACAGGAGACCCAGGTTCAATCCCTGGGTCAGGAAGATCCCCTGGAGTGTCCTCCAACCCACTGCAGTATTCTTACCTGGAGAATCCCATTGACAGAGGAGCCTGGTGAGCTATCGTCCATGGGTTCAACAAAGAGTCGACGCAACTGACTAACACTTTGACTTTCACACTTTCATTACTTATAAATTGTACATATGCCTTGAATTGGAATTGCTTGATCAAAAACAACATGTATTTACAACTTTTAAAAACTTTTGATCTGCTTGGAATTTATTTTAATAGGAGTAAGGTGAGGATCTCCTATTTACATTTCCAGATAGCTGCTAGTTTTCCCAAGATCTCTTTGTTGCTTAATAAATCTGTCACCACTACTCCAAAATATATAGTTGTTAACATATACTAAATTCCATATATATGTGGAATTCTATATGTATATATTCCATATATATATTTAGACTTTATTCTGTCAATAAGCTAACCTATTCATCTTTTTTAATTACCATAGCTTTTATATTAAGATCAGAGGTTGGTCAACTATATTTGCATGTTTACTTTTTGGCCTAATCCTTAAAATTTTTTATTATTATTTTTAGCTTAAGAAGAAATACTGAAATAGTCCCCCCTCTACACCCTGGGCCCTCAACTTAATTTATGGATATTTAAAATAATTGTTTCACTTATGTAATAGGGAATATTTATATGTAATATTTACATGGTGTATTATTTTTGTATATCTTTATGTTTCATTTATATTCTAAAATCAGATTGTCTCCATTTATAAGCTTGATTTATCAGCTTTAAACAATATCCAGTGATAATCTGCCTTAGAAAATTAGAAAATCAGTGTGCTTACATTTCCTTTATTCTTCTCAATATTTATTAATTAGATTGTTTTTCAACATATTTATTATTTACAATATTTATATTCTATTCTTTCATCCAATCCTAGTTTTTCATAATTTCCATGGCTCTAATATTTGAGTGGAATCAACTATTATTTTTCTGATTCTTCTTGCATTCCCTCATGTTTGAGATGTTATTTTTCTTTATTTGTGGAGAGTATCTGGCTAGAAATAAAATTTCTACATCATCCTTTTGCCTCTGAAACCCTCTAGACCTGCTTCACTGATACTTGGCCATGAAGGTTTCTCATGGAAAGTGAACTCAGTTTATTATGCACCCCATCCCTAATGACTTGATTGATTTTTTGGCTTGGGTGCTCATAGTATCGTCTAAGTCCATCTTTGAAATCTCATGGTTGACTGTTCAATATAAGTTTTGGAGGGGAAATTTACCTTTTCAATGTTTTATTTCAGGAAACCTTTTTCCGTGATATCTTTCAGCAAACTTATGGCTCGTTTGTTCTGTGTCCTTTTACAGCAACATCAGTTACACGTATTTTGGAGCTTTAATCTGTCATAGTCTTTCATTTTTTTCTACTATTTTTGAGGTATTTTCACGTTTTCATTTTATGTTGCTCAGTTTTATCAATATTCTTCTGCATATTCACGACCTTGTTTTCAGTAGTATTGGTACCCCCTTTTTTGATGCTTCTAATCTATGGTTTTTCCAGTGGTCATGTATGGATGTGAGAGTTGGACTGTGAAGAAAGCTGAGTGCCGAAGAATTGATGCTTTTGAACTGTGGCGCTGGAGAAAACTCTTGCAAGTCTCTTGGACTGCAAGGAGATCCAACCAGTCCATCCTAAAGGAGACCAGTCCTGAGTGTTCATTGGAAGGATTGATGCTAAGGCTGAAACTCCAATACTTTGGCCACCTCATGAGAAGAGCTGACTCACTGGAAAAATCCTGATGATGGGAGGAATTGGGGGCAGGAGGAGAAGGGGACAACAGAGAATGAGATGGCTGGATGGCATCACCGACTCAATGCACATGAGTTTGGGTGAACTCCGGGACTTGGTGATGGACAGGGAGGCCTGGTGTGTTGTGATTCACAGGGTCACAAAGAGTCGGACATGACTGAGCAACTGAACTGAACTGAACGTTTCATTCATTTAAGTCATGATTTTATTTTTAGTTTTATGTAAAAGCTTCTTATCACCTTCATCTGCTTTCTTTCTTTGTTTTGTGGTACAGTTTTTCTGATGTAGTTTTTGGTTATCTTCATTTTTTTCTTCAAGTATTTCTTTATATTTTTTGGTTCTTTTTGTTCCCTTGGGGTATATTCTTACATAATTTATGCTGGTTTATTTCTTTTTATTATTTTTCTTAGAATTAAGACTTTTAAAAACGGGGGGAGGGAAAGCTGAGTCATTTGTCACAATAACAGAAGATATGGCCCTTTGAAATAAGAACATTGAAAAGAGATGAAAAAGTACATAGGAAAAATGAAACAGAGAAATAAATAGTGAACTGGTAGAGCTCAAAAACAAATGGGAGAGAAAAACAGAATCCTAATAGAAATGGAGACATTAGATGCTAAACAGGATAGAATGAACAGTATGAAAATAGAGTCAGTGATGAGAAGAATAGAGTTGGAAAGCCTTATTTCAGTGGATCAGGACCAGCTTTTTTTTTTTTTCTTAAGATAAAGTATAGTGGAAGTGCTTTAAGAGTGAATGGATTAATTGTTTTTGTAAGTTTTATAACTTAAGGAAAAACATCATCTATAGGTTGGTTTTGCTGTTATCTAGTAGAACTTCATATTGGGTCATATTGAAAATTCCTATGTCTCAGGATTTTTTAAATGTACTGATTTAGTGTTTAGTTCTTACCTTGCCAAGAGCTCCATCTCTCTTCTCATTTCTTACCCAACAGGTGAATTTTTTTTTTCCCTGTATGTCAGTTTTCCCTTACGTGGTTGCATCTTCTTTGCCACAGTTGGTGATCAGATAGCTATAAGGACTTGGAAGTGCTCTGCCATGTACCCAGGTCTTGCTTTTGCGAGGTATGACTTCTTGCTTTCACTTCTCATCTGGTGCTCTTCCTGTCATCTGGAAATGTGAGTAATCCGCTCTCAGCTTTCTCTCTCAGTGAGATCTAATACTCATTGTACTTGGCAAGCTTTTTAAGGTATGGTTCCGCATTGTGGCTACATACATATACACATTTGTATTTTGTATTTTCATTTCTATTTCGTATTTACCATTTTTATTCACCTTGCCATTTTGTCTTTGTATCAAAGAAGAGAGCCTAGGCTTTGCCGCGTTAACTAGACATCCTGACAACAGTCATATGAGAAAGCCATTCCTCTGGACTAAGCATTGCTCTCTCACTGTCAGTCACCTTCTACAAAGAAGATACTGAGTTAATGGCATGGTGACACTTGAAGTTAGAAACACCAGAGTCCAAATTTATTTTCATCATGTTTTGAAGGACATAGAAAAGTGCCAGAGAAGCGTGAGTGGCAGCTGCCTGAAGGGTGAAGAAATTGAAGAGGGAAGAAGTATTGCTTTGTTTCTCCAGGTACTGACTTTCTCAGTGATAGCCACTGGCATTCTCCTAGTAATCTGTACTTCCTTGGTTCCTGAGGCAATCCTGAACAAGGTAAGAAGTTAATAGCCCCAGATCCATTGGTTGGTAAGACCTGGAATTAGCAGTGCTGTCCACAGATCAAGGATAAGCCCGAGGGGTTCAGGTGCTGACAAACTGCAAAAGTACCTTTCTACTACCCAGCTTATATTTTATCACTGGACCATACCCATCAGATCCTGGCCCTACATAAAACAGATGCTGAATGAATGAATGGTTTGATTCCCTTCTAGGACAAGGGCCAGGTCGGGCTTCAAACCTGGCTACTCATCTGAGGCCCTGTTGTTATTCCTCTATATTCACATGGCCTTCTACTCTATGCTTCTCTCTTCTCCTTTTCTGTCCATAACAAGGACACTATCATTGGATTTAGAACCCATTTGGTTAATCAGGATGATCTCATCTTGAGGTCCTTTAATACATCTTTGAAGACATCCCCCTTTTGTCAAATAAAGCCATATTCAAAGGTTTTACATGCATATATATTTTGGGGGCTATCATTCAACCCACATTTGTGAAACATGTATTGGAGAATATTCTCATGTGTGACAGACATACATGTCCATCAGTAATAAATCGATATATAGAAAAATTATAAACTGTGATGTATGTGAGATTCTCAAAGAATTAGCTACAATCCCACCTCCTACCTGCCCACTCACCTCTCCTCTAACATACTGAATTATTGCAGTCGTGGTTGAAAATCAATGAATGGTTATAAGGCCACTTAAATGCCTATCTTTGTATTTTGCCAGGATTTTACTTTTTGCTGTGCCTCACCCACAAGGCTGAAGTCCCCCAACATTGATACTCATCCCCAGCTTCATTTAAACTTGCTCTATTCTTTTTGCGTTTTACTTTGTTGACCCATGTGGGCCTACACTTTGACACATTGCCTGGTCGTTGCTTTGACCATCAGTTTGACACATTGACTCAGCTGTATTGTGGGGGTCCTGGAATGATTTCAGTACACACTGCATTTTCAATGAAGAAAATACTTGGAAATTCTGCCATTGTATCTAGACTCATTTTGCGGCAGTTGCGTAAACAAGTAGTGATGATAGAACAGTGGCCCCCAATTTGTTGAATGCAGAGCAGAGGATGTTAGGGAACCCGCCTATGTTTGGTAGAACAAAGTTTCACATCCAGATCTTTCTCCAAAGATCAACATTTAGCCACTATGCTGTAAGGCTCCACTGGAAAGCAGCCACTTGAACCAGGGATGGAATTATGTCACTTCTGTGTGCCTGATTAATAAAACCCTAACATAGGCAATCTCTGTGAGACCATCTGACTCTTCAAAATAGTATAGAGAATGAAATAAATTACTTTATCCAGAGGATTAATTACTTGATTAAAGAATTTTGCAGAAGCACCTAGTGAATATAATTCTTGCTTTCTGGTAACAAAGACAGGCTGCCTTTAAGTTAAATTTTCAATGGCGTGCATGTTACACAATTCCTATAGGTGGTAGAATGTTAGAAGTAACCTCACTCAGTTAAAAAGGCATAAGAGGGTAGGGATAACAGCGGTGATCACAGTAAAGTGAGAAACAGTCGAAGGCTCTACCAGAAACAGCAAGAAAGCACGCTGAAATTATACTACACAGCCTAGAGACACAAAACATTTCATTTCCCTTTGAATGAAACTGGTCTGACCTTCATCTTCCTGAAATAACAGGAAATATTGTTTCTCCGGTAACTGTATTGCATTTTAGGCAAGTAGTTAAGCAGAATGCTCAGCATGAATAAATACAGTTAGAAATTGTTCAGGCAGATTTCTATGAAGAGTGCATGTTAAGCAGTAATATAAATGTAAGAGCTTACAGCAAAATGAAAGTTGTATTGTAAAGGTCAAACTTGCCTAAGAGAGAGATTTAGGTAAACTATTGGGTGGAAAAACTGATTCCCATTTTGTTTTAATGGTTAGTAACGTATGGTGGCTGAGGTGATGGGTTTCAGCTGAGTGAATCTTACAGTATTATCTTGTGTTTGATTCAGCAGAATGTGGATGATTTTTGCAGGACTATGAAAAATGGCTGAATTCCCTCTTCCTGAGTCTGAAATTAATGACTGGAAACATTATCAACAAGGTAGGTTGTCAAAAGAATAGTGTAAGTACTTTATCTAGAAATGGTGTATTTTCCCTTAGATAAACATGGAGGATTATTACGGGATAGTTAGGAGGACCAATTTATGTAATTTTGTACTCAGCCACAGTATTAGCTAAAAACACCTGAAGGTAAGAATCACATATAGAAATATAAATATATGTTGTGTGTGTGTGTGTGTGTGTGTGTGTGTTCTTCCTCAGTGGCTCAGTGGTAGAGAATCTGCTTGCAGTCCAGAAGCTGCAGATGTAGGTTCGATCCCTGGATCGGGAAGATTCCCTGGAGGAGGGCATGGCTACCCACTCCAGTCTTCTTTCTTGGAGAATCCTATGGACAAAGGAGCATGGCGGGCTACAGTCCATAGAGTCAAAAAGAGCTGGACACGAGTGAAGTGACTTAGCACACACACACCTGTATATATATATACACACATACTGAACTGCAAGGAGATCAAACCAGGCCATCCTAAAGGAAATCAGTCCTGAATATTCATTGGAAGAATGGATGCTGAAGCTGAAGCTCCAATGCTTTGGCCACCTGAAGAGCTGACTCATTAGAAAAGACCCTGATGCTGGGAAAGACTGAAGGCAGGAGGAGAAGGGGGCGACAGAGGATGAGATGGTTGGATGGCATCACTGACTCGATAGACATGAGTTAGAGCATCTCCTAGAGATGGTGAAGTACAGGGAAGGCTGGTGTGCTGCAGTCCCTGGGGTCACAGAGTCAGACATGACTGAACAACTGAACAACAACATGTATAAATTTCTGCCTGATCCCTGGATTTGGAGGATACTGTCTAGGCTCATTCCCCAGTAAGAAGACTGGCTGGGGCCATAAGAACTTGTAGTAGGACTAGAAGATCCCTAATATCACACCTGGGCTGGTGGGATGGGCCCTCAAAGATCACCTCTGCCCTTGGGCAATTTTACACTTACTTACCTAATCCTTAAATTTATCAGGCATTTATTGAACCCCACTATGTCATTGTTCTAGAGATGTGGAGATCAGTGAAGCATAGTTACTGCCTTCAATGCTGTTTTGGGAGGATAGGCATGGTGATCAAGCACATAGGCTAGTTACATTTTAGAGCGTTCAGGGAACGCTGAAGTCGTGAGGGAGCCTAGCTGATTCCACTCCATCTAATTAGAGGGAGGGGAGGAATTGAGGCAAATCGCGAAAGAGTTGCGGTTTGTCAAAAGTTTGCGGTTGTAGCTGCGGGACTACGGAAGTTATTTCATCTTTGGGCCTGTTTCTTCTTCTATAAAACATTGAGAAATGGGCCCACCTATCTTTCTGGGTTGTCTTGAAGATTACATGAGAGCATGTGTGAGAAGTCTGAAGCTTGTTAAGTATGGTTAAGTTTTCATTATGATCACTTTTGGCCACTTTCCTTAGGATTTAAAAACAAAAACCTCTTAACTTCTTCCTGGGGACAGGGAGGTTCTGAAATCTCTGTGAAATCCGACTAGCCTTACCGTTTTTGTCTGATAGCTGCAAGAAGTTAAGATATAAGTAATTTCTCAAGTAGGTGATTCTGCTAAGAGAGTTAATGGCTTAAAAGTGAATTGTTGGCCCCATGCACATCTAGACTATGAGGAAAATAAACTGTTAATCTAGTGTTGAGCCTTTGTTCTTTCCTGTCTCTGCCTTAGCCATTCAGTCGTGTCTGACTCTTTGTGACCCCAGGGATTGTAACCCACTAGGCTCCTCTGTTCATGGGATTTTCCAGGCAAGAATACGGGAGTGGGTAGCCATTCCCTTCTCCAGGGGATCTTCCTAATCCAGGGTTTGAACCTGGGTCTCCTGCATTGCAGGCAGATTGTTTACCAGCTGAGCCACCAGGGAGAGCCTGTCTTACTCTCTGCCTCACTCTCTCTGCAGCCACTTTTCTCTGTAGAGCACCGCTTACATCAGTTGTTCCTGAGACAGCCATTGGTGCCGTGTTTCCAGCTGGTCTCACACATGAAAACACCCAGGAGAAGCATTTTTAAAGTTTGTTTAGATATGGTTAATCAGCTCCAGAAAGTCATGTGAGTATTAGATCCATCTAAATTCTCAGTTTAAAAAGACTTACAAATACCTATATACCTTATTATACCTACAAGTACTGTATAATGATTTTATTAGAAGAACCTGAGAAAGTCGTTTTCTTGGGGATTGATCCTTGTTTCATTGGCTGAAGCACTCATCCCACACCTTTTGATCCAGTTTAGTGAAAAGGTTAAAGTGAACCCACTTTCGAATGGTATAGCTTAACTAGAAATAATTTTAAGAGCTCACAATCAGGTATCTGTAACTTTAATATCTGTTTGTTTATTTAAATCAACTGAGATCTTTGGGCATTTCCAGTGCATATTGGTATTTCATATTTTCTGCCTGGGATTTCTTTCTTCACTAGTATGTCCAGTCCTGTGATAATCATGGTCGCTTCTGAACTTGCTGCCTCCCTGTGAAAATTTTCCTTGCTTGTGTCCTATAGCTTACTGTTCTGGCTCTAAGTTATGGCATAGATTGTCAACTCTACTCGTCAGCTCTCCAGTTGGTGGAGAGTGAAATAGCTGTCTCTGTCCTGCAATTCTTAGTGTCAGGAACAGCTAATATTAACAGTTTCTCTGAATATTATAGTTCTTTTAAGCTGCTTAGAATAAAATTGGGGTATCATTTCCTAGAGAACTCTGATACAGCTTTCCAGGGCTGTTAAACCATTTTAGTTCATTGGGAAGTCGCATCAGAAGCATATTGTGAAAGTTATTCTTACATGAAAGAATATCAAACTTGATGTGTTTCATCATCTTTTAGATAAACTTCATTTTTCTCTGCTCTCTTTTGGCCCATGTGCCAGTGAAATGAAAGATTGTTATAAAACCACAATTACAGGAAAAAAGGGAAGCCCTGTTTTTGTAAAAGCAACTCTAAAACATAGCTATTAAAAGAAGCTATCTTTAAAAAATTTAGAATAGACCCATCTAAATTCTCAGTTTAAAAAGACATATAAATACCTAAAAGGTTTTAGATAATTGACGATGCTGTTGAATGAATGTTGAATGAGACAGCAAGGTATCTTGAAATTGGGTTATGATGTATTGTAATTATTTGTGGAATTTTGGTTTCTCATTTTGGATAGTGTACCTCCTGCAGGCAGGAATGGGCTTCATTGCCCTCATCATGGTGGAGAGAAGACTAAAAGCTCCTGTCTTTACAGGGATATGTGGGCTGGCTCAGCCTTAACCAACAGTTTCAGATCTGTTTGCCTACTGGTTTATTTTTGAGTAATATTTTTCAAGACTTTAAGAATCACTCTGTTATATAGCAAATGATTTTGTCTTTTTAATCTAATCTGAGGGCTTTAGATAAATATGGAAGGTTTTTTGCTTCTTTGCGTTTAGTGTGTTGACAACAATTTTTGTTTTAAACCTGTTGCTTTTTATGATATTCTTTTAGTTTTTAATCATTTTTATTTACTGAATGATCTGAGATGTTTATCTTTTTCCTTGTGTTTATATATTAGTCATGATTTAATGTTATCTCTATAAGACTGAAGAATCTATTTGACGTCTAGGCGATGTAGATAGGAGTATGCTTTCTGTTCTACTTCCTCTCCTCATATCACCAGAGGTAGGTTATGTTATTATCTTTTAAATTGTTATGGTCTGTAACATTTATATTCTGTTCCACTTATTCTCACAGGTGAATAGTGTCTTTATAGTGATTTCTCCACTTAATTCTAAGTTTATGGGATATCATACTACAGTAGTTGTTTTAAAGAAGGGCTCAAAGAAGCTATGCGCCTGAGTTTTTGCATGTTTCCTATTATCTGTCAGTGACCTTTATACTTGATAACTTGTTCAGACTGAACATTCTTGGTTTATATTTTCCTTTCCCAAGGACTTGGTAAATATTGCTTTATTGCCTCCTACAGTAATTTTTTTTTTTAAGTCTGAGGTCATTNAATATTTATTGTTATATTTCTTCTTTAGGAAAGTCAACTATATCCATGTTGCATCTCCTTTAGCTCCATAACAGTACTGTTCTTTCTGATACTTAAATGTCATTGTTCTATAGTTTTGTGCTTTTGGAAATGGTTTGTTTTTTCCTTCTGATAGCTTTAATGTGAACTTCATTGTTGCAGAGTTTTATTTTTTTCTCTTCTTTTTTTGGACTTTGACTCAGCACTTTACATTCGTTTTCTGATCTTTTCTCATGAGGCCTACTATGTCTTATCTGGATTCTTGTTTCAGAGGGGTTGTGATTTTTGAAATGATTGTTATTTAAAGAATACTATATATTTCATAATTTTGGGCATGATTTGTGTTATAGTCTTAAGAAATTTTTATCTGCCTTCTGCTTGTCCTTATATTCTTCTCCTTAGTCTTTTAGTACTATTTTTATATATGTCCCAGCTGATTTTTTTTTTTTTCTATTTTTCACCTCTAATACGTATCTGAATCAGCTGTTTGATGTTCGATAGTATAGAGGGGAGTTAGTAAGACTGCAGCAGGAACTTTGGTTTTTAGACTAAGGATTTTGAACATATTTCCATGAGCATTCTATCCTAAGTATATAGTAAACTAATTCTGTGTAACCTAGCAATCTTTCTGGCACCTAGTGAAGCCATAAGCTCATTCTTTCTTTCTGTCTTTTCCCCTCTCCTTCCTTCTCTTCCCTCCCCTCCCCCTTTTTTTCTCTGTAGCTTTCTCTCTCTCTCTCATCTTTTCTCCCTCTCCCTTCTCTCCCCTTCCTTTCTTCCTTTTCCCCCTAATTCTCTGCAGGGCTACTTCTACTGATACTACAACCACGTTTCACCCACAGCAACTCTTTTGGAAAGATGGCATGTCTGAATGCTTTCATATCCAGCTTGGCAATATCTGCTGCAGTATTGTGTAAGGTTTACTGAGAGCTCCACACCTCCCGCATGAAACCCAGGTGGCTGTTCAAGTGAAGAAGGACTCTGTCTCGGCAGATCCCGCCTACGGTGGGGAATGCCTCACTGTGCTTGGGGCCTGAAGGGGCTTCTGTCTCTTGTGGAGTTTTCCCCTGTCTCTGTGTTTTTTATTTTTACTGTACTTGGCAGCCACTGTGGTTTAGCACTGTGGTTGCTTCTTCATTTGCTGTGGTTTATGGTTGTGGTGGTTTCTAAGTGTATTAGTTATCTTTTGTTATAGAACAAAGAACCTCAAAACTCGGTGACTTAAATCAACTACAATGTGTTACTTCTCCCAGCTCTGTTGGTTGATGAGGCAGTTCTGCTGATCTCACCTGGGTTTATTTACATGGCTTCAGTCAGCTGGTGACTCATTTGCAATGGCTGAGACAGCTGGGATATTGTGGTCTCTCTTTCCATGTGGTTTCATCCTGGCTATCTTCATAGCATGGTGATCTCAGGGTTCCAGAGGGCAGGAAGCTTCAAGACCTCTCATGGCAGAGGCTAGAAAGTCTCATAGCAACATTTCTGCTGCATTCCATTACTCAAAGCAAGTCAGAAGACCAATCCAGTTTCAAGAGGTGGCAAAGTCACATTGTAACTGGCATGTAGTTATAGAAGGAGTTATTAATATTTTTCCTCTATTTGGGCAAACATTCTGGTTCATTTTTTGATTTATATTTCTTCACCCTGTTTTTGTTTAATGGTTTAATGGTTAAGAAAGGAACTTTTTTACACTGTTGCCTTTATAAGAAGTCAGCTATTATTAGTTTTAATGGTGATTAATATTAATATACCTTATTTATAATAATATAGCACCTTTTATTTTTTACTTATTAAAGACCATAAGGTTTAACATAAGAAATGACTCTTCTGTTTGTTGTTAATAGCTCCCAATCATAGTGCAAGGATTCTGAGACTTGAAATGGGAAAGCTTTTTCCAGTTTATATAGTATAGGATAATGAATTTTAGGCTGGAGACCAGGAAGGCAGTCTTCTATTTCAGGTTCTAATCCTAGCTGTGTGATCTTAAGAAAATGAGTTTACTTTTGTTTCTCATTTACTAAAGTGAAGAGGTTCTTAAACTTTAAGGTCATAGAATTTACCTATGAGATTTGTGAAAAACTTAAATTCAGTCTCTCCCTTGAAATTCTTACTCAATAGGTCCAAGATAAGATCTAAGAATCTGATTTTTAAAATAAGCATTTTATATGATCCTGTTGTGGGTCATCTGTTAACCATATTCTGAGGAATACTTTACATCTTAGTTTTCACAGAACTTTGAAAACCTCATCAGCTTCCATTTGCAAAATTCTATTGATTATTAAGTGTATATTTAAAATGTGTTTGTTACTTGAGCAGTGATAAGCTGTTTAATTACCTGCCTCATTTAAAATGTGAGAATAAACATCCTAACTTGGGCCCAGTGTTTTCACATCTACCATTATGGAAATGAAAGAAAAATTAGCTTCTCATGCACATCATTAACATCTGTTGATTAAAAAAACTGTACATTTTAAAAAATTCTCATCTTTGTGCTATACTTTTATTCTCTGCCATACAAAATGGAAATCAGTTGACATTATACAACCCACTCCAGTATTCTTGCCTGGGAAATCCCATGGGCAGAGAAACCTGGCAGGCTACAGTCCATGGGGTCCCAGAGAGTCAGATACAACTTAGAGACTAACAACAACAGTTACTCCTACAGATCTGGGGACCAATCTTTAATAAGTTAAAAATTTGTGCTTTCCACAGCCTAATATGTGAAAGTTTCATGCTCTGTGCTAGGGAAGCTATTTCTCATGACTCAGACGTATCTACTGCAAAGTTAACTTTAAGCAATGGACAGTGGAAATCATTAAAACAAAGCTTGCACATATAAGGTGCTAAGATTTTTAAATAAAACATTTTTAAATATGAGAAAATACAGTTCAGTGACTTTTAACATTAAATAGTTCAAGTTCAGTGCCACCAGCATATCATCATAGATGGGCTTTGGGTTAAGGATATATGATTTAGTAATAATGTATCCAGAACTAAAGAATATGCACTTACAGGGGGTATTGTAAATTTTTTTTTTCTCAGATTTTTGCAGGCCACAGTTTTAGCTTGTGGGCCATACAGAAACAGACCGTGGGCCACTTTTGGCCCTCAGGTAGTAGTTTTAAGTCCTTCTTTATTATAATGGGCTTCCCTTGTGGCTCAGCTGGTAAAGGATCTGCCCAAAGTGCAGGATACCTGGGTTCGATCCCTGGGTCGGTAAGATTCCCCTGGAGAAGAGAAAGACTGCTGCTGCTACTAAGTTGCTTCAGTCGTGTCTGACTCTGTGTGACCCCATAGACAGCAGCCCACCAGGCTCCCCTGTCCCTGGGATTTTCCAGGCAAGAGTGGGTTGCCATCGCCTTCTCCGAGGGAAAGGCTGCTGCTGCTGCTGCTGCTGCTGCTAAGTCGCTTCAGTCGTGTCCGACTCTGTGCGACCCCATAGATGGCAGCCCACCAGGCTCCCCCATCCCTGGGATTCCCCAGGCAGGAACACTGGAGTGGGTTGCCATTTCCTTCTCCAGTGCATGAAAGTGAAAAGTGAAAGTGAAGTTGCTCAGTTGTGTCCGACCCTCAGCGACTCCATGGACTGCAGCCTTCCAGGCTCCTCTGTCCATGGGATTTTCCAGGCAAGAGTACTGGAGTGGGGTGGAGGGAAAGGCTACCCACTCCAGTATTCTGGCCTGAAGAATTCCATGGACTGTATAATCCATGGGATCCCAAAGAGTCAGACATGACTGAACGACCTTCATTTTTACTACTTTAACTTTTATTATAAAACCCCTCTTTATGATAAAAATGCTTGTTAAACTCAAAATAAGATTGGATCCAGGTTTTAAACATTGTGTTAGTAATTTAGCTGACTTTATTTTTGTTAGAGCAACTCTCTATTTGGCCACTTGATGGCAGCATTTACTATATGTTAACATTGAACTTTTTTTTNTGCTTCTCCCAAAACTATGAAGCAAACTTAGATTTGGCAAGTTTGCTTAATGGTTTTGGTAAGCCCTATAGCCAGATACCATTTCTGGGTTTAGAATAGTTGGGTTCTGTGTCAAATTTGTTTTTTGTTGTTTTGCTGTTTGCAAATGTCCAGCCCCCCTGAAATCTTTGCATATTCAATTAAAAATTACCCAGGGAGTTGAAATTGGCATTGATTTTTAATTTATACAGAACTTATTACAAATATATATCAGTGTCAATTAAAACGTTTCATTGCCTACAACATATAGGAAATCAAATTTCATAATTGCATTTACCATGTGGGCAGTAACACTGGTTTCACAGTTTAAAGGTCATTGATAATCAGGCTCTGAGTTTACATTGCAGTATGTTTTTTTCTTCTCCCTCCTAGATTGCAAATGTGACAAAGAAACACTGGCACAACTTAGCATTTTCTAATAAAAGAAACACTGATGCTTGCTTTCTGTTTGCCTTTCTTCTTGTGCCGCGTCCTTCATAACTGCAAAGATAACTTGCAGGTAAATATTCAGTCAGTGTTTGAACAATGAGAACAGTAATACCAGTTTGAGTAACAAAATATAAATGGGCCCTTTGGCTTTGATTTACAGAAGTGACATGAATAAAAAAAGTCAATTTTCATTTATTATCAAGTGGGAACTTAGTGTTCTCAAATCTGTCTGTCCTCGTTAAAATTCCTCTTTAATTTCAGTAGGACTCTTCCCTAAGAGTTTTCCATCTTGCACTTCCCATTTTCCATCCTCCTTTCATCATTCTCAAGTTTCTCATTCCTGGAATTTTGCTTCTTTCCTGGTAAGTTGTAGTAAGGGAAAAATATTCATTTTGTTATCAGGTTGTAGTCACTGATCTGACTGAGTTCTGGTTTTTGTGTGTCATTTAGTATTAATATGTGTCAGTTCCTCAGGCCGTGACTTCTTCACCTGCAGAATGAGGGTGATGAATGGTTTGACTTCTGCAGTCACTTTTAATTTTAAAATCCTGTGCTTCTTAGTTTCATTTCCCATGTGGAAAAATTCAGAAAGAATTCACCTTGCTTTCTACCTTCTTTAAAAAAAAAGTGAGTACAGGGCCTTCTCCCGCAGCATACATTTTTATCAACGGAAGTGGATGTGACTTTTGTTTTTGCTTAGGAAGCATGGTTTATATTATGGAAAGTGCTGTTTGTCGTGATGTGCTAACTGCTGGAATAAAGCTGTTGCCTGAGCAACTCATGTGCTCTGAGTGTCCCAGTGGATTGTTCATCGTGGCAATGGGTGATACGGATGATCAGGTTCTGGTGATTAGTGCAAGAAGGCTAGACAAGTGAAAATACTGGTTATAATAGGAAAGAAATCTTTGATTTTGAGCACTGTCTAAATGTAAATAAATTTTTGATTTGCTTTATGTATTTTGAATTTATTGGAGAAGGAAATGGCAACCCACTCCAAAATTCATGCCTGGAGAATTCCATGGACAGATGAGCCTGGTGGGCTGTGGGGTCACAAAGAGTTGGACGTGGCAGAAGCGACTTAGCATGTATATCTTGAATTTATAGCTATAGAAAGTATCTTTATAACCAATATGTATGGAAGACAATTTTATTATTTTGTATCTAAATTTATTAAATAAAGAACAAAACAAAGCTGGTTTAAACGCCTTATGACAAACAAACCTCCACCAACACTGATAGAGACTAGATGAGAGAGAAGACAAAATACAGGAAAAAACTTCCATATCACTACTGGTAGCAAAGGGTTTAAAAATTAATAAAAATATTAGGAAGGAATATACGCAAATGATTTAAAGCATAGATGAAATGGATGATTTCTGAAAATGCCAAAATTTATATGAGGAAGAGGAAGAACATGAGAGGGCCAATAATTACGGACAAAAAAAAAAAAAAAATACAGCCCTGGTGATCAAAGACCTCATACTAGTAAACTCTCGGACCCAGAATATTTTATAGGATAATTTACCAAACATTTAAGTAGTAGAATCTCTCTATATTATATAGATTTTCTAGAAATTAGAAAAATATTAAATCCATCCAACTTATTTAGAAGGTGCTATCACCTTGGTTACAAAGTATAAGAAATAAAATTATAAGCCTATTTCATGTATGAGCCTAAATAATAGAATCTAAGTAAAATATTAAAGGCTAATTATAATAAAATAATAGCTGACATTACTATGTATATCTAAGTAGAATTAAAACATTCATACTACATAATATCCCAAAGTGTTGGAAAAAGTATAAACAGTTCAGTTCAGTCGCTTAGTCGTGTCCGACTATTTGCAACCCCAGGAATTGCCAGGCCTCCCTGTCCATCACCAACTCTTGGAGTTTACTCAAACTCATGTCCATCGAGTTGGTGATGTCATCCAGCCATCTCATCCTCTGTCATCCCCTTCTCCTCCTGCCCCCAAACCCTCCCAGCATCAGTCTTTTCTAATGAGTCANGTGATGGAATTCCAGTTGAGCTATTTCAAATCCTGAAAGATGATGCTGTGAAAGTGCTGCACTCAATATGCCAGCAAATTTGGAAAACTCAGCAGTGGTCACAGGACTGGAAAAGGTCAGTTTTCATTCCTGTCCCAAAGAAAGGCAATGCCAATGAATGCTCAAACTACCACACAATTGCACTCATCTCACACACTAGTAAAGTAATGCTCAAAATTCTCCAAGCCAGGCTTCAGCAATACGTGAATCGTGAATTTCCAGATGTTCAAGTTGGTTTTAGAAAAGGCAGAGGAACCAAAGATCAAATTGCCAACATCTGCTGGGTCATCGAAAAAGCAACAGAATTCCAGAAACACATCTATTTCTGCTTTATTGACTATGCCAAAGCCTTGGACTGTGTGGATCACAATAAACTGTGGAAAATTCTGAAAGAGATGGGAATACCAGACCACCTGACCTGCCTCTTGAGAAACTTATATGCAGGTCAGGAAGCAACAGTTAGAACTGGACATGGAACAACAGACTGGTTCCAAATAGGAAAAGGAGTACGTCAAGGCTGCATATTGTCACCCTGATTATTTAACTTCTCTGCAGAGTACATCATGAGAAACGCTGGGCTTGAAGAAGCAGAAGCTGGAATCAAGATTGCCAGGAGAAATATCAATAGTCTCAGACATGCAGATGACACCACCGTTATGGCAGAAAAAGTATAATAAATCACCTCAATTGCACAACTAAACTTTAAAGACTAAAGGAAATCAGTAATGATCCAAAATGGAGGGTGGTAGGGCTATTGAACACCAAAGCAATACATCTGACTTGACATTGTGGTTCTCTTAGAGACTGGATACTAGTTTTACTGACCAAGGGGCCTGGTAGTCAAACAAAACAGGCTATCATCAGTGGGAAATTTGAACTCAAGAGATGCTGATATTAAACCTTCAAACGACTATATGCTGTGTGCAAAATGGAGCAGAAAAATTCTGGCATTTTCCCAGTCTTTTGTTATCTCATCAGCATAGAGCGAAAAATTTTTTCATAGTAGAAAAAATTCTTCTCATTTAATTCTTAATTTGTGATTATGCCCCAATGCAGCTATACATTTTTAATTGACATAAAAATCAGTCCTAAGATAATACTATCCCTTGAGTGCTTCAGAAGAAAATGTAATATCACATAAATTGCACACACAAGGTTATGTTGAGTTCCTGCTAATAATGTGTCACTAAAGAGATCGTAACCTCCAGAATATAAAACACACATGGAAATAATCATGCATTTGTAAGAATCAGTGGTCAGTAAAATTTAACCCTTAAAATGTTCAGATATAATTCATGTGAAATTTATACTGTAAAAGTAGCATATTTTGGATTCTTAAGGACTTAACTGTCAAAAAAATGAGAAGAAAATGTGAGATTAAACAAATATAACATGAGAAGTTCTAATAGCTGAGTTCAGCAATGTCGCAGGATACAAGATAAACATATAAAAATCAATTATATGTTTATATACTAACAAGGCACATGGACAGTGAAATTGAACTATCATTTATAATCATGTAAAAATAATGTGAGAGTTTGACTGTGAAGAAGGCTGAGCGCC
>SJYQ01000518.1:862916-890791 GCA_006410935.1 Redunca redunca | reverse complement strand
GGTGATGGAATTACAGTTGAGCTGTTTCAAATCCTGAAAGATGATGCTGTGAAAGTGCTGCACTGAATATGCCAGCAAATTTGGAAAACTCAGCAGTGGCCACAGGACTGGAAAAGGTTAGTTTTCATTCCAGTTCCAAAGGCAATGCCAAAGAATGCTCAAACTACCGCACAATTGCACTCATCTCACATGCTAGTAAAGTAATGTTCAAAATTCTCCAAGCCAAGCTTCAACGGTGCATGAACTGTGAACTTCCAGATGTTCCAGGTGGTTTTAGAAAAGTCAGAGGAACCAGAGATAAAATTGCCAACATCTGCTGGATCATCAAAAAAACAAGGTTCCAGAAAAACATCTATTTCTGCTTTATTGACTATAACAAAGCCTTAGTCTGTGTGTATCACAGTAAATTATGGAAAATTCTGAAAGAGATGGGAATACCAGACCACCTGACCTGCCTCTTGAGAAACCTGTATGCAAGTCAGGAAGCAAGAGTTAGAACTGGACATGGAACAACAGACTGGTTCCAAATAGGAAAAGAAGTACCTCAAGGCTGTATATTGTCACCCTGCTCATTTAACTTATTTGCAAAGTACATCATGAGAAACGCTGGGCTGGAAGAAGCACAAGCTGGAATCACGATTGCCAGGAGAAATGTCAATAACCTCAGATATGTAGATGACACCACCCTTATGGCAGAAAGTGAAGAAGAATTAAAGAGCCTCTTGATGGAAGTGAAAGAGGAGAGTGAAAAGTTGGCTTAAAGCTCAACATTCAGAAAACGAAGATCATGGTATCTGGTCCCATCACTTCATGGCAAATAGATGGGGAAACAGTGAGAGTCTTTATTTTTTGGGGCTTCAAAATCACTGCAGATGGTGACTGCAGCCATGAAATAAAAAGACTCCTTGGAAGAGAAGTTATGACCAACCTAGAGAGCATATTAAAAAGCAGAGACATTACTTTGCCAACAAAAGTCTATCTAGTCAAGACTATGGTTTTCTCAGTAGTCATGTATGGATGTGAGAGTTGGACTATAAAGAAAGTTGAGCACTGAAGAATTGATGCTTTGATCTGTGGTGTTGAAGAAGACTCTTGAGAGTCCCTTGGACTGCAAGGAGATCCAATCAGTCCATCCTAAAGGAAATAAGCCCTGAACATTCATTGGAAGGACTGATGTTGAAGCTGAAACTCCAATACTTGGACCACCTGATGTGAAGAGCTGAGACATTTGAAAAGTCCCTGATGCTGGGAACGATTGAAGGCGAGAGAAGAAGGGGATGACAGAGGCTGAGAGGATTGGATGGCATCACCAACTCAGTGAATGTGAGTTTGAGTCAACTTTGGGAGTTGGTGATGGCCAGGGAGGCCTGGTGTGCCGCAGTCCCTGGGGTTGCAAAGAGTAGGACACAACTCAGCGACTGAACTGAACTGACTGATAGCTAAAATAATAATAACTATGTGGTAATGGTGGTGGGATAGACATAGACATTGGAACAGAATAGAGAACACAGAAATACCCACAAACGTGCCTGAGTTTTGACAAATCTGCAAAAACAACTTAATAGAATTTAGATAGAATTTTCATCAAATAGTCCTGGGACAATTGGATATCCATAGGTTAAAAAAAACCTTCAACCTAAGCTTCATACTTTATAAAAGTTAAAATGAATCCCAAGCTTAAGGATAAGACATAAAACTGTAAACTTTTACAAGAAAACATAGAAAATTTTAGGACCTGATCCTAGACAAATGTTCGTAGGTTTGACACCAAAGAGCAATGTACAAAAGGGAAAATTGCTATAATGGACTTTATCAAAATTAAAAAATTTTTGCTTTCTGAAAGAACCTGGTAAGAAGATAAAAAGACGTTTTCCAGAATGGGAAAAAACACATGTTTCTGACAAAAGAGTAGCCACACATTAAACAAAAGACTAGTATCTAGGATATATAAAGAACTCTCAGAATTCAACCGTATAAAAGATCCAAACAATCCAGTTAGTACAAGGGCGGAAGGCATAGACATTTCATTGAAGATAAACAAATGTCAAATCAAGCACTTGAAAAGATGTTCAACATCAGTGGACAACTGAGGAATTCAAACTAAAACCACATGATAATATCCGTATACACCTATCAGGATGGATAAAATAAAAAATTGTGACAGCAGCAAATCCTGATGAGAATCCAGAGAAACTGGATCAATCATAACATTGCTGGTGGAAATGTAAGCTGGTCCAGCCTCTCTGGAAAATAGTTTTGACAGTTTCTTTAAAAAAAAAACTAAATATGCAACTACCATGTGATATAAGAGTTATACTCCTAGACCCTTAAACCAGATAAATGAAGACATGTTCACATAAAAGTCTGTACACAAATGTTTATAGTAGTTTTATTTGTAATAGCCCCAAACTGGAAACAATAGGTTGAGCAAATTGTGGAATATCCATACCAAGAAATACTACTCCAGTAAAAAGGAAAGAACTGGTAATATACTACAACCTGGATGCATTTCCTGCATCTGCCTGCAATGCAGGAGACCAGGGTTCTATCCCTGGCTCAGGAAGTTCCCCTGGAGAAGGAAATGGCAACCCACTCCAGTATTCTTACATGGAGAATTCCATGGACAGAGGAGCCTGATGGGCTACAGTTTATGGGATTGGAAAGAGTCAGACATAACTGAGTGACTAACATTTTCAGTTTCACTTTGCATGCTTGGCTAAAAAAGCCCATCTCAATAGGGTGCATATTATATGATTCCACTTATATAACACTCTTAAAATGACAAAATTATGGAAATGAAGACTAGATTAGCAGTTGCCAGGCATTGGGACAACAGGGAAGTAGATATGATTGTTAAAGTCAACATGAGGGATCCTTGTGATGATGAAACTGTTCTGTATCTTGATTGTATCAGTGTCAGTATCCTGGTTGCTATATTGCTATAATTTTACAAAGTGCTACCATTGGGGAAAACTGGACGTTTCTATATTATTTCTTATAACTGCATGTTAATCTAAAATTAGGCCAGGCCAGAATACTGGAGTGGGTAGCCTTTGCCTTCTCCAGGGGATCTTCCCAACCCAGGGATTGAACCCAGGTCTTCTGCATGGCATGCGGAATCTTTACCAGCTGAGTCACAAGGGAAGCCCAAGAATACTGGAGTGGGTAGCCTATCCCTTCTCCAGTGGATCTTCTGACCCAAAATCCTGCATTGCAGGTGGATTCTTTACCAACGGAGCTATGAGGGAATAGCCCTAAAATTACGTTTAAAAAGCTTAATTAAAAGACATAAAACAACAATGCAGAGGGAGCCAAATAAGAAAAATGTGATTATCCTGGGTTGAATTGTAGATATGGGTGCCCAGTGGATCAGAGTCAGTAGTGGCAGGAATACCTTTTAGTGTATTCATTTTTCTTGACATAGAAAAATTTACAAATCATAAATTTATATCTTGATGCTGCTGCTACTGCTGCTAAGTCGCTTCAGTCATGTCCGACTCTGTGCAGCCCCATAGACGGTAGCCCACCAGGCTCCGCCATCCCTGGGATTCTCCAGGCAAGAACACTGGAGTGGTTGCCATCTCCTTCTCCAATGCATGAAAGTGAAAAGTGAAAGTGAAGTCCCTCAGTCGTGTCCGACTCTTAGCGACCCCATGGACTGCAGCCTACCAGGCTTCTCCATCCATGGGATTTTCCAGGCCAGAGTACTGGAGTGGGGTGCCATTGCCTTCTCCGTATATCTTGATGACTTACCACAAAATGGACCCACCTACGTAACTACCACTCAGATTAAAGCTAGGATATGACCCGACACCAGAAATTGCCTTTGTGCCCCTTCCTTTCACTACTTCCTGTCACATTTCCAAAGGTAATGACTAAGTTTAAGCATCATAGATTAGTTTTGCCTGTTTTGAATTTTATGAAAACAGAATCATACAGAAATCATTCTTTTGTGTCAGGCTATTGTAAGTCAACATTACATTTATGAGATTCATCCATGATGATGCATGTAACAATAATTTGCTCAGTTCTATTGCTACGTAATATTCTATCATGTTGTTCATTTGATCAGTTGTGTCTGAATCTTTGCCACCCCATGAACTGCAGCATGCCCGGCTTTCCTGTCCTTCACTATCTCCCAGAGTTTGCACAAACTCATGTCCATTGAGTTGATGATGCCATCTGACCATCTTATCGTCTGTCACCCCCTTCTCCTCCTGCCCTCAATCTTTCCCAGCATCAGGGTCTTTTCCAATGAGCTGACTCTCTGCTTCAGGTGACCAAAGTATTGGAGCTTCATCATCAGTCCTTCCAATGAATATCCAGGACTGATATCTTTTAGGATTGACTAGTTTGATCTCCTTGCAGTCCAAGGGACTCTCAAGAGTCTTCTCCAGCACCACAGTTCAAAAGCATCTCAACCTTCTTTATGGTCCAACTCTCACATCTGTACATGACTACTGGAAAAACCATAGCTTTGACTATACAGACTTTTTGGCAAAGTAATGTCTCTGATATTTAATAGACTGTCAAGGTTTGTCATAGCCTTTCTTCCAAGGAGCAGGCATCTTTTAATTTCATGGCTGCAGTCACTGTCTGCAGTGATTTTGGAGCCCAATATAATAAAGTCACTGTTTCCATTTTCCTCCCATCTATTTGCCATGAAGTGATGACACTGGTTACCATGATCTTAGTTTTTTGAATATTGAGTTTTAAGCCAAGTTTTTTACTCTCTTCTTTAACCTTCACCAGTATACTATCATATAAACTATGATTTACCCTAGGATGGGGTTTTTTATGAACTTTTAATTTTTTCCTCAAATTTTATGAATAATGTTGTCATGAAAATTATTTTTTTCCTATGTGATTTTCTTTTTACTGTGTATAGGGACACATTTACCTTAGATGAATAAATGAAAATGAAATTGCATTTCTTATAAGACAAGCCCAGTGATGATGAATTCCAGTGATGATGTTTATCCTCCATTTGGGAAGCACAGTTTTGCAGCATGTAGTGTTTGTTTTTTTTCTCTTTCAGTTCTCAGTAAGAGTCTTGGGGCACATGCTCCTCTCTCCTTCTCTGGAGGGAGAGGTGTGCAGCTGTATCAGCCTCTCTCTGTCTGCTGTTCTCCAGGTACTTTGGAGCAGCAGTGTGCTCCCCAGCTCTCTTGTATTGTTCAGCAAACCCCAGGCATCTAGGATCGAGAGATCTAGACTATAACATGTCCCATCAGTGCTCTGAGGCAGGAGAGAGATACCAGTCTTCAGGCAGCCCTCAGAAAAGATGGAATGCTGGATGTATGTTCCAACTCTCTCTCTCTCCAGGGAGAAGTCAAGAATTGTTTTTTTTCCACCCTCCCACCCGCTGCGTGATCCACTGAGCTGGGGAATAGTCCTATGGGGAGTGAGTGCCTCAAAACAGTGCCTTTGTTCTCACTGACTTCCAGTCTGGTGCTCTTAACAGTGCTTAGATTAAGGCAAGACAGAAACCAGTCTTTCAGGTAGCCCCCTCCCCCAAAGTCTAAATGTTAGACATGTGTTTCAATCTTCTCTTTCTCTCACCAGGGAGAAGCTGAGATCTGGGAACCTTCTGACTGTGTCATGTTGAGCAGGGGGAGGAATTACGGTGAGTGCCATGAGTTTTCCTTCCCTCTTGGAGCTTGCCTGNATTTAAAGTTTTCATTATTTTACCATTCAGTATAATTTTTTCAGTAGGATTCATAGATACCTTTTTACACAATAAGCTGTTCCTATTTATTTATAGTATAGTAGCAATTTTTATCATGAATAGATGCTTAATTTTATAAAATCATTTTCCTTCATCTACTGAGATGATCATATGATTTTTCAAACTTAATCTTTTGATGTAGTTAATTACATTGATTTTCAGATGTTAAATCAGCCTTCTATTACTAGAACAAACCAGATTTGATCTTGACATATTATCCTTTTCAAATACCTTTGTACTTTGCTAGTATTTTTTATAGCATTTTTACATCTTGAATCCTTATCTTTGGGTCTACTTCTGGGAAACCTCATATCAGATTGAGAATGTATAATATAGGATAAATAAAGTTTCAAGTCACAAAAAATCTTGGACCTGATTAAAGAAATAGTGTTTTACTTTTGTCACACGACAAAAATTACAGTGCTTAAATCTGATAGAATTAATCTGAGTGCTTTGTGATGTCATCTGGAATCTAGCTTTTTTCTAACTTTTTTCTTCTCTCCTGTCTTTAGTGTGCCTTTTTCACTACATGGTAGTTACCTCATGCTATCACTTAGAGCAAGGAAAGGAAGAGGAGTGGGCAAGGCTTTCCCTAAGTGAGATATTTATGTAAGAGGAAGGGAAACTCCGAAGCATGTGCCCTATTTTGTTTCTTTGTCCAGAACTGTGTCATATCTGATATCTAAGGAAATCACTAGTAGAGGAAGTGCAGTTCCTATGACTGGACTGAATCAGTCAGATTCATCTTCTAGGGCTAGAGAGAGAGTCTGAATTTTCCTTGAAATCAGAGATCTATGTGTGCTACAGTGTTTGTGTTCTTTTAGCTGGGAAAAAATAGGTGAATCATATCTGCTACAAATAGTTCAAGAAAGAATAATTTTTAGAACTTTGGCTACATAAAAACTTGTAAATTTCTATTCAATGAAGGGAACCATCAGTCAAGTCTACTGACAGAGAATGGGCTGAGAGAAGTTAATCTGAGAACTCAAAAACTGAGAAGGGATAATATCTAGAATACTTAGTAAATGTTTATTTAAAAAAGAAGAAACCAACAGAAAAACAGTTAAAGCAGAGACTATAGATTCCAACAACTACTCTGGAAAATAATCTGGAGATACTTAGTTTAATTTCACACGTGTAGATCCCAGGACCCATCCACTCCACTCCTGTGGGACTTTTAGTTTCTAAGGAGGCATTACTTGCAAATGATTTGTAGAACATGGCATTGTCAAAAACATAGGCATCTATCTCTAGGGGAGCAGATGGGAGAAATGGTGTGATATTCACAGGAGTAACAAATTAAAGACAGAGTTATATGGAGAAATCTTTCAAACATGGTATTGAGGGGAAAATGTAAGATAACAAAAGACCTCTAACGTGATATAGTTGGCAAATTTAAAACATAAACACACAACAAAACAGTACCACTTTTCAAATATACCTGCCTGTTTAGGAAAGGTGCTAAATGTATTAGAGTAATTTCTTACAGGTGGAGGAATGGATTAGAAATGGAGATGGAAGATTAGAGGAAAAATAAAGCAAAACAGGGACCTTACATGGATAGTTGAATGGCTGTGTCATGAATTTGGAGTGCAGCCAATTCAGTTCTTTGTGTTCTAGTTTATGTGTTTACTTTCTAAGTCCTATTAAGATTCTACTTTGCATGCTAGCTTTTAGTTAAGCATCAGTTCAGTTCATTTCATTTCAGTTGCTCAGTCGTGTCCGACTCTTTGCGACCCCATGAATTGCAGCACGCCAGGCCTCACTGTCCATCACCAACTCCCGGAGTTCACTCAGACTCACGTCCATCGAGTCAGTGATGCCATTCAGCCATCTCATCGTCTGTCATCCCCTTCTCCTCCTGCCCCCAATCCCTCCCAGCATCAGAGTCTTTTCCAATGAGTCAACTCTTCACATGAGGTGGCCAAAGTATTGGAGTTTCAGCTTTAGCATCATTCCTTCCAAAGAACACCCAGGACTGATCTCCTTTAGAATGGACTAGTTGGATCTCCTTGCATACCCACTATTTTAAATATTGGTTGTAAAGAAAATCTACATAGAGACGAGTAATTATTTAATTTGTGCAAACAGCGTATACCAATATAAATCCTCACTGTAAACAAATGAATATCTTCTTCCAAAATCACACTTTTAAATTATCAATGGGAATATGTTGTGTTTTCCATTTGGTCTCAATGGCTTTAGCTTGTAAAACACCACAGTCAACTTCATCTGTCATTTTACTCAAAGTAAGTTCAATTTTGCTCTCTACTTTCTTACTCCACTTTAAAATAATCAATAGCAAATGTATTGTTATAGAATAACAAAACTATTCTGGAATAGTGATCAGGTTTTCACTATTTTTTCCATTTTTCATGAGAATGAAGTTCATGAAGAAATTTGGAAGAATTATACCTTGATCTGAAGATATATTATAGCTGAAGATTTGGCTGGTGAATTTAAGCTATGGTTCAAAGCTGACCACACTAAGTTCACCTGATAGAAAATTCTGAAATTCATTCTTCAGTATGGGAATGGGAAGATTTTTGATGTAAGTTTTCATTAGGTAAATTTCCCTGTGCCTTATATAAATCTAATTTATTATCTTTCTGATGAAATTATGATTTGAGTTTTTAGAATTGATTGCTTATTGTGTGCCAAGACATACATGTTATTTTATTAATCATGGATAAGTTTGCCTAACCTATGAAGCTCACCAAGATTCTAGTGATGGCAAGACCAATTAGTTGTTGCTGACTAGGAAATTGCTACTCAAAATGTGGTTTCAGTCAATAGAATTACCTGGGAGATTTTCAGACATACCAAAATTAGGCTCAATGACATACCTAGTGAATAAAAGTTGTATTATAACAAGATGCCCAGGTGATTATTAAGTGCATAAAGTTTGAGACCAACTGGTAATCTTTCCTTGGCATCTAGACAGTGATGTCAGGTTGAAGAACAGCTGTTTTAAAATTTAACCTATTTTTACATAGTCATCTTTGCTTTTCTGATTATTTCTATCATTCATCCATTCAATAAACATTTAGTCAATAATTCCTGTATTTCAGGCTCTAGATCAAATTGCCAACATCTGCTGGATCATCAAAAAAGCAAGAGAGTTCCAGAAAAACATCTATTTCTGCTTTATTGACTATAACAAAGCCTTTGACTGTGTGGATCACAATAAACTGTGGACAATTCTGAAAGAGATGGGAATACCAGACCACCTGACCTGCCTCTTGAGAAACTTATATGCAGGTCAGGAAACAACAGTTAGAACTGGACATGGAACAATAGACTGGTTCCAAATAGGAAAAGGGGTATGTCAAGTCTGTATATTGTCACCTTGCTTATTTAACTTCTCTGCAGAGTACATCATGAGAAATGCTGGGCTGGAAGAAGCACAAGCTGGAATCAAGATTGCCGGGAGAAATGTCAATAACCTCAGATATGCAGAAGTGAAGAAGAACTAAAGAGCTTCTTGATGAAAGTGAAAGAGGAGAGTGTAAAGTTGCCTTAAAGCGCAATATTCAGAAAACGAAGATCATGGTCCCATCACTTCACGGCATATAGATGGGGAAACAGTGAGAGACTTTATTTTTTTGGGCTCCAAAATCACTGCAGATGGTGATTGCAGCCATGAAATTAAAAGACGCTTACTCCTTGGAAGGAAAGTTATGACCAACCTAGACAGCATATTAAAAAACAGAGACATTACTTTGCCACAAAGGTCCATCTAGTCAAAGCTATGGCTTTTCCAGTGGTCATATACGGATGTGAGAGTTGGACTATAAAGAAAGCTGAGCACTGAAAAGTTCATGCTTTTGAGCAGTGGTGTTGGAGAAAACTCTTGAGAGTCCCTTGGACTTCAAGGAGATCCAACTAGTCCATCCTAAAGGAAATCAGTCCTGAATATTCATTGAAAGGACTGATGCTGAAGCTGCAACTCCAATACTTTGGCCACCTGATGTGAAGAGCTGACTCATTTGAAAAGACCCTGATGCTGGGAAAGATTGAAGGTGGGAGGAGAAGGGGACGACAGAGGATGAGATGGTTGTATGACATCACCGACTCAATGGACATGATTTTGGGTGGGCTCTGGGAGTTGATGTTGGACAGGGATACCTGGCGTGGGGCAGCTCATAGGGTTGCGAAGAGTCAGACACGACTGAGCGACTGAACTGAACTGAACTGATTGAGAGTATACAAAAGCAAGTAAAACGTGCTAAGGAATTCCTGTGGGTTTTTTTGGAATGCAGAAATAAATGTAGAAGTTGGAGTGAAATATGCTTTTGGTTGTCTGAGAGAAAGTTCCTAGCTCATCAGTCTGACAACAGCCACAGAAGTTATGCAAACTTCCATCTAGAACCTGTTCAGTGGCAAGNGGCAAGTCTTGCCCTAGAAACTCTCAGCAAGGCAGTCAACCTGAAAATAGGCACTGCTTGGCTGGAGGTAGCTTGGTTCTGGGCTCCCTGTTGAGCCTGAGCCAATCTAACTCTCTGACTTATAGATGACGACTGGTACCCAGGCCTACCTTGTCAGCTTCAGGGACAGCTTGTTGGTCAAAGAGCCAGAGAATGAAATTTCCATGACAAGGCTGGGCAGGGTTTATCCAGCATGGGGTATCTTCTATAAGCCTGTGTGATCTGATTCAAGTGCTGTGAGCAAAGGTTTTCAGAACTGTGAAGGAATAGAAATGACTGAGTGGATTCTAAAGGAGAACATTGAAAAACAATGAATCCAGGCCTAGTCCCAGGAGATGGTAGGAAAATTAAGTTCTTTTATATTAAGCTTTGTGGCACACCCAAATCACATCGTGTTAGAATTTTTTAAATAATGTGATATTGATTACATAATTCTTGCTTCAGGACTGAGAGTTGAAGAATATCTGATAGCCACTCCTTTTCATGTGAATTAGCCACATAATGAGCTAGTCTAGGAAGTAAATATGAGACATGTCTAATTAAAGAAACTACCACATCATCCAGGTTCACACACATGGATTTTTTTCTTTTTTCCTGTACAGTGTCTCTTGCCACAAAGTTGGAAATACTGTTAAGAAAAAGGCAAGGAAAGCAAACGCTAGTTATCGAAAGAAAAATCTCAGCTCTGCTAAGATGAATTTTCTTCTTTCCTTCCCACGCATAATGCATACAGCAATCTTCTCTGTGTGGTATCATACTGCCAAATGGATGAGGAGGGAAGAAATCACTTGAGGTAGCTGATTATTCATTGGTGGTAATTTGTGAAATGCTACGCGGCTTTAGATATGGTTTTATCATATTTCTGAGATTTGGTTTGCGTTACCTGTAAAATGAAGATACTTAGACTACACCAATATTAAATGAAATAATGTTTGTTTTGTTTAATTAGAGAGGTTTTTAAAAATAGAAATATAGTTGATTTACAATGTTGTAATAATTTCTGCTGTACAGGAAAGTGATTCAGTTATAATATATGTGTACTCTTTTTAAATATTATTTTCCATTATGGTTTATCATAGAATATTGAATATAATGCTCTGTGCTATACAGCAGGACCTTGTTGTTTCTCCATTCTATGTATAAAAGCTTCACTTGCTAACCCCAACCTCCCGCTACATTCCCCTCCCAACCTCTCTCCCTTGGCAACCACCAGTCTGTTCTTTATTTCTGCAAGACTATTTCTGTTTCATAGATAGGTCTGTTTGTGTCCTATTTTAGATTCCACACATAAGTGATATCATTAGGTATTTGTCTTTCTCCTTCTGACTCAGCTCACTTAGTATGATAATCTTTAGGTCCAGGTATGTTGCTGAAAATGAGATTATTTCATTGTTTTCTATGGCTGAGAAATAATCCATTGTATATGGACTACATCTTCTTTATCCATTCTTGTGTCAGTGAACATTTAGGTTGTTTCCATGCCTTGACTATTAGATTAGATCTGATAGACAGAACACCTGAAGAACTATGGATGGAGGTTTGTGACACTGTAGAGGAGGCAGGGATCAAGACCATCCTTAAGGAAAAGAAATGCAGAAAGGCAAAATGATTGTCTGAGGAGGGCTTATAAACAGCTATGAAAAGAAGAGAAGTGAAAGGCAAAGGAGAAAAAGAAACGTGTACCCTTTTGAATGCAGAGTTCCAAAGAATAGCAAGGAGTGATAAGAAAGCCTTTCTCAGTCATCAGTACAAAGAAATAGAGGAAAACAATGGAATGGGAAGGACTAGAGAACTCTTCAAGAAAATTAGAGATACCAAGGGGACATTTCATGCAAAGATGGGCACAATAAAGGATAGAAATTGTATAGACTTAACAGAAGCAGAAGATATTAAGAAGAGGTGGCAAGAATACACAGAAGAACTGTACAAAAAAGATCTTCATGACCCAGATAATCACAATGGTGTGATCACCAACCTAGAGCTAGACATCTTGGAATGCGAAGTCAAGTGGGCCTTAGGAAGCATCACTATGAACAAAGCTAGTGGAGGTGATGGAATTCCAGTTGAGCTATTTCAAATCCTAAAAGATGATGCTGTGAAAGGGCTGTACTCAATATGCCAGCAAATTTGGAAAACTCAGTGGTGGCCACAGCACTGGAAAAGGTCAGCTTTCATTCCAATCCCTAAGAAAGGCAATCCCAAAGAATGCTCAAACTACTGCACAATTGCACTTATCTCACACGCTAGTAAAGTAATGCTCAAAATTCTCCAAGCGACGCTTCAGCAGTACATGAACCGTGAACTTCCAGATGTTCAAGCTGGTTTTAGGAAAGGCAGAGGAACCAGAGATCAAATTGCCAACATCTGCTGGATCATCAAAAAAGCAAGAGAGTTCCAGAAAAACATCTACTTCTGCACTACTAACTATGCCAAAGCCTTAGACTGTGTGGATCACAGTAAATTATGGAAAATTCTGAAAGAGATGGGAATACCATACCATCTGACTTGCCTCTTGAGAAACCTGTATGCAGGTCAGGAAGCAACAGTTAGAAGTGGACATGGAACAACAGACTGGTTCCAAACAGGAAAAGAGTATGTCAAGGCTGTATATTGTCACCGTGCTTATTTAACTTCTCTGCAGAGTATATCATGAGAAACGCTGGGCTGGATGAAGCACAAGCTGGAATCAAGACTGCTGGGAGAAATATCAATAACCTTAGATATGCAGATGACACCANTACATGAACCATGAACTTCCAGATGTTCAAGCTGGTTTTAGGAAAGGCAGAGGAACCAGAGATCAAATTGCCAACATCTGCTGGATCATCAAAAAAGCAAGAGAGTTCCAGAAAAACATCTACTTCTGCACTACTAACTATGCCAAAGCCTTAGACTGTGTGGATCACAGTAAATTATGGAAAATTCTGAAAGAGATGGGAATAACATACCATCTGACTTGTCTCTTGAGAAACCTGTATGCAGGTCAGGAAGCAACAGTTAGAAGTGGACATGGAACAACAGACTGGTTCCAAACAGGAAAAGAGTATGTCAAGGCTGTATATTGTCACCGTGCTTATTTAACTTCTCTGCAGAGTATATCATGAGAAACGCTGGGCTGGATGAAGCACAAGCTGGAATCAAGACTGCTGGGAGAAATATCAATAACCTTAGATATGCAGATGACACCACCTTTATGGCAGAAAGCGAAGAACTAAAGAGCCTCTTGATGAAAGTGAAAGAGGAGAGTGAAAAGTTGGCTTAAAACTCAACATTCAGAAAACGAAGATAATGGTATCTGGTCCCATCACTTCATGGCAAATAAATAGGGAAACAATGGAAACGGTGAAAGACTTTATTTTGGGGGGCTCCAAAATCACTGCAGATGGTGACTGCAGCCATGAAATTAAAAGACGCTTGCTCCTTGGAAGAAAAGTTATGGCCAACCTAGACAGCATATTAAAAAGCAGAGACATTACTTTACCAACAAAGGTCCATCTAGTCAAAGCTATGGTTTTTCCAGTGGTCATGTATGGATGTGAGAGTTGGACTATAAATAAAGAGGAGCACTGAAGAATTGATGCTTTTGAGCAGTGGTGTTGGAGAAGACTCTTGAGAGTCCTTTGGACTACAAGGAGATCCAACCAGTCCATCCTAAAGAAAATCAGTCCTGAATCTTCATAGGAAGGATTGATGGTAAAGTGGAAACTCCAATACTTTGACCACCTGGTGCAAAGAACTGACTCATCTGAAAAGATCCTGATGCTGGGAAAGATTGAAGGCAGGAGGAGAAGGGGATGAGAGGATGAGATTGTTAGATAGCATCACTGACTCAATGGACATGAGTTTGAATAAACTCCGGAAATTGGTGATGGACAGGAAGGACTGGCGTGCTGTAGTCCATGGGGTCGTAAAGAATCAGACACTACTGAGCAACTGAACTGAACTGATGCCTTGACTGTTGTGAATAGTGCTACTATGAACATAAGAGTGCATGTATCTTTTTGAATTATAGTTTTGTTAATTAGGGAAGTTTTGGGTATATGGAAAGCATTCAGTAAATTCTAGCTATTACAGTAGGGTCAAAGGGTCAAAGTTTACACCTAGGAACTAAAGTAAGATAATGGCATGGGAAAACCCTGAACTCACCTCTTTGCATGTATGTAATGAACATAAAGCTACTTATGAAACAATTTCCTCTGATAAGAACCTGAAAACTAGCTCCACAACAAATGATAAAAGATACACACTGAAATGGATAGAAGGGGCAGGGATAGGCTATCACTAAAAAGTCCCACCCCCTGGCATGACTGACAACTGGTAAAGAGGGAAGGGTCTTTTAATAATAAAAGACCTCCTCCCTGAGGAGCAAGGGGTTGTACTCCACATTTGGATCTAGTTACCATATCACAATACAAATTTAATACAGTATTGTTATATATAGCTCTCCTTGTCTGTCAGAGATGAGTCCACCAAGTTCTTTTTTCTTTTGGGTCATTCATATATGTATAAACCACTTAGTTTTCTAGCACGTAGGAAAAGCATCTTTTTTACCCCCTGAAACTCCAACCCTGTAATAGATTTACCCCCAGCACAGTCTCTCTTTGAGGAGGAAACATCTTACTTGGTTTGCTTCACAAAGTGGCTGGCTTCCCTTTGCAGAAGGGAAGCAGAGGCAAATATTCTGTAACTGAATTATCCAACCTCCTGAAATACAGCCATTGTGCTTTCTTAGACCTATTTGATCCTGCTCATTTCTGTTCCCATATGATTTTCTTACATTTAGTGTATTCATTATTGCAGCGTGGGAAAGGGAGCTGGGTCATGAAAGAAGAACATGAAAGACTATGCAGAACAGAGTTGAAATTATTAATACGTTTGTTCTAAAAAATGTAGGAACACCTTTTTAGAAATACAATATATGTTTTTCAATGGGAAGTTCTTCTATCCTAGGCTGAGGCCCACTCTCTATGTAAATGGATACCCTTCAGCGCCTGCTTTCCTACAACAAAGAGGTGCTTTTTCTGTGCCAGAAGTTAGGGCTCCAAAAATGATAAATATGAAAATTTTTTTGGTGTAGTATGATACCAAAGAGATGGAAATAACAAAACACATTTGTCAAAGTTCAGATTTATCAGTCCCAAGAACTTGCATATCTTAATGACATAGATGATGCCTGGTGCTTTCTTGCCTGTTACAGAATTTAGCAACCTGGTTCTATTGTCTTGATTTGTCATGTGGGTTATTTTGATGTGTGGAAATCATCTAGAGGAAAAAGTTCTGCCATACATAGGGGATGCTTTGATTTTCTAATTGCTTACTAATTACGTGTTCTGAAAATCCTGGGAATGTACAACAGGTTTTTTGTTGTTGTTTTTTTGCTGGGGTTTTGTTTTGCTCCCTTTTGCTTACTTGTGATATTGCTTTTCTGATGCTTAAATTTTATGTTAGGTCTCTTTAGCATGTTTGACATCAATACCATGAAATTTGAAGCCAAACTTGGCTAAGTAAAAGCAAATGAAGAATTGGAGTTATGATCTTGGCAATTTAAACAAAGGAAAATTTGCTTTAACCTTTGAAAGGAAACGTTGGTTTCAAGGACACACGATTATTTCTGCCTAGTTTTGTGTATTGCTTTTTGTCCCTCTTGTTAAATCTCCACTTTAGGGGTTGACCTGCACTCATTCTGGCTTTCTGGCATTGTATTCATGTCTAATGAACTCTTAATAGAATAAAATTGTAAGGCATAGAGTGAAATAAAAGATTGTGGGTTAGACTAGCAGTCTGGGTAATACGTAATCAGAATTTCAGGTATCTGTTAATCACCAAATCGGAACAGATCTGTTTAGCATACAATGAAATTTAGTTTACAGTACTTTGATGGATTTAGTGTCATCTGGAAAAGAAATTTTTGCTTGGAACTTTGTTTCTTCTACTGAAATACTGACATGCTCTGGGCTCCTATGCAAGTATTTGAGGATTAGTCCTTCAGTGGTATTTTACTTATTTAACATTCATATATGACATTACATCTGAAAGCTAGATACGAATAACCAACAGTTTGATAAATAACCAAATTGAGTAATAGCACCTTGCATTTTTTATTGTTATATAATTTATAGGGTGTATAATATAATGATATATAATTTTTAAAAGTTCTGCTTCATTTATATTACTATAGACTATTGGTTGTATTCCTTGTGTTGTCCAACATATTCTTATAGCTTATTTTATACCTAGTAGTTTGTACCTCTTAATCCCTTACCCATATATTGTTCCTCCCCCCTTCCGTCTTGCTATTGGTGACCACTAGAGTTCTCTATATTTATGAATCTGCTTCTTTTTTGTTACATTCACTAATTGGTTGTGTTTTTAGATTGCACATATAAGTGATATTGTGCAACATTAGTCTTTTTCTGTCTTATTTTGTGTGGATCACAACAAACTATGGAAAATTATTAAAGAGTTGGGAATACCAGACGACCTGACCTGACTCCTTAGATATCTGTATGCAGGTCAAGAAGCAACAGTTAGAACTGGACATGGAACAACAGACTGGTTCTAAATAGGGAAAGGAGTACATCAAGGCTGTATATTCTCACCCTGCTGATTTAACTTATATGCAGAGTACATCATGAGAAACGCTGGGCTGGAGGAAGCACAAGCTGGAATTAAGATTGCCAGGAGAAAAATCAGTAACCTCAGATATGCAGATGATACCACCCTTATGGCAGAAAGTGAAGAAGAACTAAAGAGCTTCTTGATGAAAGTGAAAGAAGACAGTGAAAAGTTGGCTTAAAACTCAATATTCAGAAAACTAAGATCATGGCATCTGGTCCCATCACTTCATGGCGTATAGATGGGGAAACAATGGAGACAGTGAGAGACTTTATTTTTCTGGTCTCCAAAATCACTACAGATGGTGACTGCAACCATGAAATTAAAAGATGCTTGCTCCTTGGAAGAAAAGCTATTAAAAACTTAGACAGTGTATTAAAAAGCAGAGACATTACTTTGCCAGCAAAGGTCTGTCTAGTCAAAGCTATGGTTTTTCCAGTAGTCATGTATGGATGTGAGAGTTAGACTATAAAGAAAGCTGAGTACCGAAGAACTGATGCTTTTGAACTGTGATGTTGGAGAAGACTCTTGTGAGTCCCTTGGACCACAAGGAGATCCAACCAGTCCATCCTAAAGGAAATCAGTCCTGAATATTCATTGGAAGGACTGATGTTGAAGCTGAAACTCCAATACTTTGGCCACTTGATGTGAAAAACTGACTGATTTGAAAAGACCCTGACACTGGGAAAGATTGAAGGTGAGAGGAGAAGGGGATGACAGAGGATGAGATGGTTGGACGGCATCACTGACTCAATGGACATGAGTTTGAGTAAGCTTCAGGAGCTGGTGAAGGACAGGGAAGCCTGGCGTGCTGCAGTCCATGTGGCAGCAAAGAGTCCTTTGCAACTGAGAGACTGAACTGAACTGAACTGTCTTACTTCTTTCACTTAGCATTATGCTCTCCAAAGCTATCCATTTTGAGGCAAATGGCAATGTCTTTCTTTTTTATGACTGAATAATATTCCATTGTATCTTGTACTTTTCACAGGAACATCTTTCAGATTTTCCTGTGAGGCCTCTACACTACCACTTAAAATAAAGAGGCTTCTGTTTTCTAAGATGTCAATTAGGAAAGTCCAGATTTCTGGTTGATAAGAGAATTCTTGCAGTTGAATACATTGACTACAAGGAGTTTCATAACAAAACCTGAAGTGTGAAAGCTGTAGGGGAGTAAAGTAACAGGAATAAAAAAGAAAGTAAATGTGAACTCAAAAACACATGTGATTGGAGTGAGTACATAAACTGATATTCATCATGATTATTCTGAATTTACTAAGAAAAATCCAATTATGATTGCTATCTTTTGATTAAGAACATGAAATCCATTTTGGAAAATTTGCCAACCAAATAAATAAGTAAATAATTAAAAACCTTTTGATATGCAAACCTTTTGATATATTCTCCTTTATCAGCAAAACTTAGCTTCCTGAGTAGTTTTTTCTTCTTAAGAAGGAGAATGAAAACTATAACTCATGGGCTGTATTTGATCTACAGATGTGTGGGTTCATTGGAATGGAAGCTTTGAGTTTTTCACTCAATCCAGCTGTAGCCCAGGCCTGTGCCAATGGGTAAGAAGACTGCTTTAGGATCACACCTAAAAAGAGGAATACAATTTTTCTATATATTCTCAAACAAATAGCTAAATAAAAACCCATATCACCCCAATTCCTTTCCTCATTCAGTTAGCTGGAATTTCATTTTCTATAAAAGCTAAGAAAAATTATTGGGTTTTACTTTCAGCTTTATTTAAGGCATTTTGTCAAAACTAAAGTCTGTATACCTTCAAGTGTATAAAATGAGTAATGGAAAATAACTAAAACGGTTGCAAGAATGTAGATTTGAAGTGGTCCAAAGATCTTTTTTAAAGGATTGCTTTTAATAATTCAGGATTAGAGGCATGGCAAATTCCAGAATTAAAAATATTCCAGGTCCTCAATTCAGATAGTGTGAAAGAAGCATAGTACTCAGAAGTTCTTCACCAGAGAACCTCTTCCTTCTTCTGGAGGCTGTTCTCTTTGACATTGTGGGGAGGATGTGAGAGACGAGAGTGGGAGACAGCTGGTCCTACTAGCCCGCTGCACAGATCCCCCCATGCAGACAGTGTCTGGAATAAGAAAGTGGGCTAGTTGTTAAATATTTCATTTAAAAACAAAATTTGTGAGAGCTGAAGAATAGTCCAGTTTTATTAATTACGTGCAGTGAATTCTTTCTGAGTAAATGGCTTGATATCCCTTAGAGGGATGTTTGCTATCCAAGCCTCTGACTTCTGGCCCTCCCCTCTGCCTTCCATATTGATCTGTTGCCCCCCTGAGTTAACTGCTGCCTTCATGCTCTTGTTCCACTTTCTGTAATTAAATGTGTTCTCAAGAAGGGCCCTGGAAGTTATTTATGCTAAGAGCTAAAACTAAAGGAATGATTAGGAATTTAGTCATGAGCCAGGAGACAGAGGAAGGATGTGGGACTTTCTAACCAGCTTGTTTTCAATTTATATGATATAGATTCATATAGACCATTTGTTTCCAAAGTGAGAAAGCTGGGTGAGCACTCTAGGAGGTGTTCAAGATAATCTATTTTAGAACATGTGTACACATGCACACAAATGCACTCAAACTCATGTTTTAAACATATACTTCTGTGTATGGTTTTATAATATATATAATATGCTAGCACTTAAGGGGCTAGCACAAATGGGGCTTCCCAAGTGGCTCAGTGGTAAAGAATCTGCTTATGAATGCAGGAGATAGAGGACACACAAGTTTGATCCCTGGGTGGGGAAGATCCCCTGGAGAAGGAAATGGCAATCCACTCCAGTATTCTTGCCTGGAAAATCCCATGAACAGAGGAGCCTGGTGGGCTACAGTCCATAGAGTTGCAAAGAATTGGACACGACTGAGCATGCACACAATATATAAATGAGCATGTATAGCAATTTGTGATGGATGTGTGTGTCAACTTGACTGGTATAAGGGATGCCCAGATAGTTGGCAAAACATTATTTTGGGGTATGTCTGTGATGGTGGTCCCTTAGGAGGTTAACATTTGAGTTGTTAGATTGAGTAAGAAGATGCTCTTGCCCATGTGGGTGGGCATTATCAAGCCTTTTAGGGCCCAAATAGAACACGGAGGCAGGAAAAGGATCAGTTTGCTCTCTGCTGGAGCTGGGACGTCTATCCTACCCTGACCTTGGGCGCTGGTACTCCTGGTTCTTGGGTCTGCAGACTTAGACCAGGACTGGGAGACGATTGGCCTCCCAGTTCTCAGGCTTCAGGGGTTGGGTTGGAGTTACACTACCAGCTTTCCTGGGCCTCCAGCTTGTAGATGGCAGATTGTATCACATGTCAGCCTCCATAGTTACATAAGCCAAGCCCTGCTAACAAAACTCTTTCTGTATTCTATATCCTATTTGTTCTGTTTGCTTGGAGATCCCCGACAGACACAGGGGTCATGATCAACAATTATTTTTTTTCCTGATTAAACTTATGTGAAATATTTTGGAGATTACTTATTTAGATGATCATCTGTACCTCTGACCCCTGTATATGCATGCTCAGTCATGTCTGACTCATTGTAACCCTATGGACTATAGCCTGTCAGGCTCCTCTGTCCATGGAATTCTCCAGGCAAGAATACTAGAGGGTGTTGCCATTTCCTTCTCCAGGGGATCTTCCCAACCCAGGGATTGAACCTATGTCTCTTGTAGTTCTTGCATTGGCAGACGGATTCTTTAACCACTGAGTCACCTAGGAAGCCTGATCATCTGATGCTTGGCCATAAAGCTGCACTTGTTTTCCAAATATTTGATATAATACTTATATAATGAAATTATTTGTCTCTATAATTCCTCTTTTGCTGTCTCTCTTCTCACACTTTATCATGGTCCACTGTGTTCTGCTATGTCAGATGGGGGAGTTGGCAAGTGGTTTTTAGTTCAAATCTGGAGTTTTGACCTCTGGAGACTTCCCTTGCTCTTTTCACATCTCAACTATCCCTGTAAAAGAATGTTAGTTAGATTTAACCCAGCATTTCTAGGAGGATTAAAAAAAATGTGTCATATATACCATAATTCTCAAAATGGGGCATATTACATTTCAGTCAGGGAAAATACTTTCTTATTATCCTATTTTGTTTTAATATGCAGCTGAATAGATTCCTCTTTATTACTCGTTTTTTTCTTAATTCTGAACTATTACTGTCTGTTCATTCTTCCAAGGAAATTTAGTATTAATTTTGTCAAGTTTGAAAGAAAGTGCCATCGAAAATTTTATTATGTGTGGATTAGTGCTAGGATAGGACTTCCCTGGTGGCTCAGATGGTAAAATGTCTTGCTTACAATCTGGGAGACCTGGGTTCTATCCCTGGGTTGGGAAGATCCTCTGGAGAAGGAAATGGCAACCCACTCCAGTACTCTTGACTGGAAAATCCTATGAACAGAGGAGTGTGGTGGGCTACAGTCCATGGGGTTGCAAAGAGTCGGACACAACTGAGCAACTTAACTCACTTCACTAGTGCTAGGACTGCTACACACTTTAAGGAGATGTCTTCCAGTCATCTCCCCTTTTCATAGCCAGAGAGCTACTCTATCTCACATAAATAAAAATTTCAAAGTCATCATTTGCTCCACGTCTGGCATGTGTATTTATAACACGGAAATACTTATGTTTCTAACATTTACAGGAAAGTTAAAAAATATTTGAGGATGAGCATTGTTCTGCCTCAAACATTCTATTTGCTTTATCATGTATCTATCAATCCTCTGTCAATTCATATCTTATTTTTTGCATTTTAGTGTAAATTCCAGATAACAGGAACGTTCTTATGAAAACTTCGGCATGAGTCTCATTAATCAGAGTTCAATATTTGTTCTTTCAGTTAAAATTTAGATACAATTAAATGCAAAAACAGAAGTATATATCGACTGAGTTTTGAAGAGTGTTTGTTTGAATCTCTATCCAGATGCTGAACATTATCACTCCTATCAAGATGTTAAATATTACTACCACCCTAGAGATTTTCCCAAAAGTGAGAGGAGGCTCTTTTTATTTGTCTGATTTGCAAAGTCATAGTACACAAAGCAGCTCTATAGGTAAGTAATGCTTTTGGCCACAAATAACAGAAAACCTGACACACAGTGAATATCAAGTAGAGTTAAACTGTCACATAACAAGTCTGGAGGGAGGCAGCTGTTGATATTAATAATACCAAGGATTATGTCTCTGAAATTCTCCTGATTTTCACCTTTAAGTTTCAAGTAGCTGCTGTAACTCTTGGCATCATTCAACAATATTTATTTATTCAACACATATTCTGAAGGAGATCAGCCCTGGGATTTCTTTGGAAGGAATGATGCTAAAGCTGAAACTCCAGTACTTTGGCTACCTCATGTGAAGAGTTGACTCATTGGAAAAGATTCTGATGCTGGGAGGGATTGGGGGCAGGAGGAGAAGGGGACGACAGAGGATGAGATGGCTGGATGGCATCACTGACTTGATGGACGTGAGTCTGAGTGAACTCCGGGAGTTGGTGATGGACAGGGAGGACTGGTGTGCTGCGATTCATGGGGTCGCAAAGAATTGGACACAATTGAGCGACTGAACAGAACTGAACTGATTTATGTATATTACAGGTGCTGTTTTTGTTTGTTTTAATTTATTAACTTTTATTTTTTATTGAAGTATGGTTGATTCACAATGTTGTGTTAATTTTTGCTCTACATCAAAGTGACTCAATTATATATATATATATACACACTCATATATATGTTCTTTTTTACACTCTTTTCTTTTCATTATGCTTTATCCAAGGACATTGAGTATAGTTCCCCATGCTACACCTTAGGACCTGGTTGTCCATCCATTCTACATCTAATAATTTGTGTCTACTAACCCCAAACTCTCAGTTAATCCCTCTCCCACCACCCCCACCCCTTTTACAACCACAAGTCTCTCCTCTTTATAGGTGACTCTGTTTTTGCTTAATTTCATTTCATATTTGTTCATTTGTGTCATATTTTAGATTTCATGTGTAAGTGGTATCATATGATATTTGTCTTTTTCTTTCTAACTTACTTTACTTGATAAGTCAGATAATGTATGATAGTCTCAAGTTGCATCCATGTTGCTACAAATGGCATTATTTCTTTTCCTTATGGCTGAGTAGTATTCCATTGTGTATATGTACCATACCTTCTTTATCCATTCATCTGTCGATGGATTTAAGTTGTTTCTGTGTCATGGTTATTGTGAATAGTGCTGCTGTGAACACAGGGGTGCATGCATCTTTTTGAATTAGAGTTTTGTCTGGATACATGCCCAGGAGAGCAATTCCTGGATCATATGATAACTCTGTTTTTAGCTTTCTTAGGAACTTCAATACTATTTTCCATAGTTCTGAACCAACTTACATTCTCACCAATAGTGTAGGAAGGTTCCCTTTTCTCTACACCTCCTCCAGCATTTGTTATTTGTAGACTTTTTAATGTTGCCATTCTGACTGGTGTGAGATGGTACCTCACTGTAGTTTTGGTTTGCATTTCTCTAACAAGTAGTGATGTTAAGCATCTTTTCATGTGCCTAATGGCCATCTGTATACCTTCTTTGGAGAAATGTCTATTTATGTCCTCTGCCCATGTTGTGATTGGGTTGTCTATTTTTCTCTTATTGAGTTGTATGAACTGTTTGTATATTTTGGAATTTAATCCCTTGTCAGTCTCATTGTTTGCAATTATTTTCTCCCATTTCATAAGTTGTCTTTTGTTTTGTTTATGGTTTTCTTTGCCGTGAAAAAGCTTGTAAGTTTGAATAGGTCCCATTTGCTTATTTTTGTTTTTTATTTGTATTGCCTTGGGAGACTGACCTAAGAAAACATATGTCAGAGAATGTTTGCCCTAGGTACTTTTCTAGGAGTTTTATGATGTCTTGTCTTATATTTAAGCCTTTAAGCCATTTTCAGTTCATTTGGTGTAAGATGTGAGGGTATGTTCCAACTTCATTGATTTATGTGCAACTGTCCAACATTCCCAACACTACTTGCTGAAAAGACTGTCATTTCTCCGTTGTATATTCTTGCCTCCTTTGTCAAAGATAAATTGACTGTAGATGTGTGGGTTTATTTCTGGATTCTCTCTTTTCAGTCCCATTGATCCATATGTCTGTTTTGGGGCCAATACCATGCTGTTTTGGTTACTATAGCTTTGTAGGAGTATGTGAAGTCAAGGAGGGTTATGCTTCCTGCTTTGTTCTTTTTCCACAGGATTTCTTTCCCCGAGAATTTTCCCAGTTCTGGGGCTTTTATAATTCCATATACATTTTAGGTTTTCTGTTCTAGTCCTGTGAGAACAAGTACTGTTCTTATGGAGACAGAGCAGCAAACAAAAGCATTCTTTTTCTCTGAGTAGGAGTAGAAAGGAAGACATAACCTAGGTCTGACTGTCCGTTTATCATGAAAACACAATCTTGCCCAGAAAAACTTTTGTCTCTTTGGCAGAGTTATTTTTTCTCATTGGACACTAGAGGAAAAAAGAGTATTTGTATGTTTTAATCTCTTCCTTGTGAGATAATTTGGCATAACGGTGGAATCAGCCAAACAATATTATCTGCCAGAGGAATGTTGGGAACTAAGTTATGGTTCTGGTCCCCTTGCAGCAATAAATTGTATTTGAAGTTTTCCCAGCATTCAGATGACAGTATGATGAATTTTCATCACACTAGAAAGATTGGATTCATTTTCACTTCCTAGAGTGATGAGTTGGTTCTACAGTTAACTTCTCCCCAATGCTGACAATAAGAAAGTTATCAAGGACCCTCAGTCACTGGCATGTAGCTTTATGTAGGGAAAGAGTCCTGATTTGGAAGTCAAGTGACCTGGTGTCTAAGTTGGTCTTTGGTTTGCTTAGCGTGAAAATGTGGGTGAATTGTATCACCTCTTTTGGCCTCAGTCTTTAATCTGTGAAATGAGTGACTTTTGTGCTACTTTGGAGTCATTTGGACCAGTGTCTGAGGCAAAGTCCATAGATTAAGCACCTCTCTGTTGTAGAAATGCAGAGCCTATTAAGTGCATTTTGTTTGCAAAGAGAGTAAGCCTCAACTAAACACATATGGGATAGAGTGATTGATCATTATAAGTTATGTAGTTTTGTTTTAGAATGACAATGTGCCAGTGTTTTCTGAGAGCAAGTGGACTTGTAAAATTGTTCTGCATACTATTTGACTCTTCTCTGTTATCCCCACCTCTTCTGCAGTAGGCAGAATAATTGCCCTCCTAAAATGTGCATGTCCTAATCCCTGATATTTGGGGATACGTTCTGTTACATGGCAAGGGGAGATTAAAGTTGTGAATAGAATTAAGGTTACTGATCAGACGACTCTAAGCTGGGGAGTTTATCTCGGTTTATCCTGATGAATGTGTGTGTTTAGTCACTCAGTCATGTCCGACTTTTTGCAATTCTACAGATTGCAGCCCACCATCCGTGGGATTCTCCAAGCAAGCATACTGGAGTGAGTTGCCTTTCCCTTGCCGAGGGGACTGAAGTGCCGTCTCTTGCATTGCAGGCAAATTCTTTACCATCTGAGTCACAGTATTCTTTCCTACATTCAGTTCAGTTCAGTCGCTCAGTTGTGTCTGACTCTTTGTGACCCCATGAATCGCAGCAAGCCAGGCCTCCCTGTCCATTACCAACTCCCGGAGTTCACTCAGACTCATGTCCATCGAGTCAGTGATGCCATCCAGCCATCTCATCCTCTGTCATCCCCTTCTCCTCCTGCCCCCAATCCCTCCCAGCATCAGGGTCTTTTCCAGTGAGTCAACTCTTCGCATGAGGTGACCATAGTATTTGAGTTTCAGCCTCAGCATCGGTCCTTCCAATGAACATCCAGGACTGGTCTCCCTTAGGATGAACTGGTTGGATCTCCCTGCAGTCCAAGGGACTCTCAGGAGTCTTCTCCAGCACCACAGTTCAAAAGCATTAATTCTTCGGCACTCAGCTTTCTTCACAGTCCAACTCTCACATCCGTACATGACCACTGGAAAAACCATAGCCTTGACTAGACGGCATTAGTAGGTCAGATAAACTAAGTTTAACAAAGCTAAGCAGAAGAGGGCACAAAAGGGATCAAATAAGCCAAGGCAAGCATCATATTGCATTTCTGCAGGATGGGTAATATAATATTAGAATATATGTTTTTATGTATCAAGATGCAAAGGGAAGTCAAACCATCACCTCTAGTGGATCAAATATGACTTTTCCTCTTCAAACAGATACTATATTGTAATGTAAATTCATTATAAGATAAGGGTTTAGGAAGAAAAAGAATGCTTAAGCTAGAAAACAAGTGATTTAGACAGTTATGACCAACCTAGATAGCATATTCAAAAGCAGAGACATTACTTTGCCAACAAATGTCCGTCCAGTCAAGGCTATGGTTTTTCCAGTGGTCATGTATGGCTGTGAGAGTTGGACTGTGAAGAAAGCTGAGTGCCAAAGAATTGATGCTTTTGAACTGTGGTGTTGGAGAAGACTCTTGAGAGTCCTTTGGACTGCAAGGAGATCCAACCAGTCAATTCTAAAGGAGATCAGTCCTGGGTGTTCTTTGGAAGGAATGATGCTGAAACTGAAACTCCAGTACTTTGGCCACCTCATGCGAAGAGTTGACTCATTGGAAAAGACTCTGATGGTGGGAGGGATTGGGGGCAGGAGGAGAAGGGGGTGACAGAGGATGAGATGGCTGGATGGCATCACTGAGTTGATGGACGTAAGTTTGAGTGAGTTCCGGGAGTTGATGATCGACAAGGAGGCCTGGTTTGCTGCGATGGGGTCACAAAGAGTCAGACACGACTGAGCGACTGAACTGAACTGAAACAGCCCAGAAGAACTTGGCTGACTCTTCCCTGACAGGAGTAGAGCCACAAAAAAGGTGATAAGATCCCAAAGTCATAGAGTCAGGTTGGAAATGTGTCCCTTTCCATCATGGGTCATTGGGGAGATACCTTCAGCCTGAGTTCCCATACCACTAAAAGGACAAGCAATGGAGACGTAGAATCATGCTTTTATTTTCCAATCTTTCAGCCTCAGCACGTGTGCTATTATGTTCCTGCTTTAGGTATTTCCCTCCCCACCCATTCAATCTTGAGAAATGTTCTCTTTCAGAAAGTTTTCTTTTAGGCTGTTGAATGTTTTGATAAGAGTAATTGAAGGCATCGGGACTTTTCGTTACATTGCAGAGTGCCTTGAGTAGTCCCTTGAGTACACACTCCATGAATATTTGTTGAGTCAAACTATGTTTAATGAACATTTAAGGCAAATCAATGGAAAAATTATTCATTGGTGTTTAAGCCACCTTTGTTTGTCTTTGAATGAGAGAGACTCATGCTTCAGCCCAAAAAGAGGAATTATGTTCAGGAATAATACTGTCTTATAAGTCTGATCTTAATAGAAAAGAAAATCTCCCCAAACAAATAATTATTCAAATAATTCAGCATTTTCAAATATTAAAGCAAATGCTAAATTATGACATGTAATTGGGTTTATAAAGTCATTCTTTCCTTTCTTTTAAGTTTGAAGATATGAAGAAGTAAAGATACAAAGTTTAAAGATGTAAAGGGGAGGGTTTGGGCTGCATGGTTCCTGGGGTGTCTTGGAGCTTTCTCACACCAGTTGATGAGAGTCAGCTGTACACATCTCTTTACAGATCTGTGTTCAGTAATATCATACTGGTAGGTTGAAATTGGCCATGGTGGGAGTAAGTTAACAGTGGAAACAAACAGATGCTATAAATCAAAACTTGGAGAGCTAATTGTGAAACTTTTACCTGCACACAATTGTAATAGACCATACCAAAATAGACCTTGGGCTAAAAAATGTACCAAGGAGGGTTAATATTTTTGGCAGAGAGATGAGTATAACAAATCATTTTTGTTAGGGCTCAAGTTTTTTCCCTTAATCCTAGGGGGTAATCCTTAGACCTTGAGTGCTCCTCTCCAAGTACGCAGAAATTCCAGTCCTTCTCACTTGGCTAGGACCTTGCACTCCAATCCCTATCTCCCCAGAACCAGGATGCTGCTCACTTCTATGCTTACCCTTCTAGCTTCCTAACTGCCGTCTTTGTGGGTTT
>SJYQ01000518.1:836734-862122 GCA_006410935.1 Redunca redunca | reverse complement strand
TTGAGAGTCCCTTGGACTGCAAGGAGATCCAACCAGTCCATTCTGAAGGAGATCAGCCCTGGGATTTCTTTGGAAGGAATGATGCTGAAACTGAAACTCCAGTACTTTGGCCACCTCATGCGAAGAGTTGACTCATTGGAAAAGACTCGGATGCTGGGAGGGATTGGGGGCAGGAGGAGAAGGGGGTGACAGAGGATGAGATGGCTGGATGGCATCACTGACTCGATGGACATAAGTGTGAGTGAACTCAGGGAGTTGGTGATGGACAGGGAGGCCTGGCATGCTGTGATTCATGGGGTCGCAAAGAGTCGGACACGACTGAGCGACTGAACTGAACTGAACTGAATGTAGTTATTCTTCTTCAATGAAGGAATTTACAGTTAAAAATTTATCTCTATGAACTGTTTTGGCTGTATCCAATAAGTTTTGATATGTTACAGTTTTGTTTTAATTCATCTCAAAATATTTTCTGATTTCTGTTGTGATTTCTTCTTTAATTCATTGGTTGTTTAGGAGTATGTCATTTCAATATATTTGTGAATTTCCTCAATTTTCTTCTGCTATTGATTTATATTTAATTCTGTTTTTATCAGGGGATATACTTGGTATAATTTCAATCCTTTTAAATTTATTTAAATTTGTTTTATGACCTTGTACATAACCTATCTTAGAGAATGTTCCACATGTACTTGAGAAGAATGTGCTTTCTGCTGTTTTTGGGTAGAGTGCTCTAGGAATGTCTGTTAGGTCTCATTGGCTTATAGTGTTTTTCAATGACTTGGTAGCCTTGTTGATATTCTGATCAGTTGTTTTACCTGTTTGTAAAAGTGGGTTATGGCATCTTCAGCTATTATTCTTAAGCTCTTTGTCTTTTCAAGTCTCTCAATTTTGCTTCACATAGAATTTCTTTTGTAAGGTGTGTGTGTTTATTATTGTTATGTTTTACTGATAGATTGACGATTTTATCATTATAAATGTTGTTCTTTGTTAACAACCTTTGCCATATTTTGTCTGATAGTAGTATAGTCACTCTAGATCTCTTTTGATTCCTGTTTGCATGGTATTGTTTCCACTCTCTTACTTTCAACTTTTTGGGTCTTTAAGTCTGAAGTGTATTTCGTATAGTTAGAGCCTATTCTTAAAATCTATTCTGCAATTTCTGACCTTGCTATTTCTTTTAGTATATTTTTTGAGGTTTTTTTTAGTTGTTATCCTAGAATTAACATTAACATCATAACTGAAAACAATCTAGTTTGTGTTAGTACCAACTTAATTTCAGCAGAACACAAAATTTTGCTCTGTCATTCTCTTCCCGCTCTTTTGTGTGATTACTGGTTAACAAATTGTATCTTCACATGTTGTAAAGGCTTCAATACAGTTTCATAATTATTATTTATGAACTTTTCTTATAAATCAGATGGGAAACATGTTACAAAAGTACATTTGTACTTCTTGTATTTATGTGATTATCAGTATTTTTTAATTTATTCACTTGGACTCAAGTACTCCCCTGTGTCTTTTCATTTAACTTAACTTGTAGGGCAAATCTGATATTGATGAATTATTTCAGTTTTGTTTATTTGGGAATATCTTAATTTCTCCTTCATTTTTAAAGGATAATTTTTCTGAGTACAGAATTCTTGGTTAAATCTTTTTATTAGCATGTTACTTACGTCAACCCACTGTCTTGAGGTCTTTCTGATGGAAATCAACTGTTAATCTCAGTTGGAATATTCATTTTCTTATTGTTGAATTTTAAATGTTCTTTGTATATTTTAGATATATTCCTTTATCAGATATGTATTTCCTTTATCAGATATGTTTTCTGTGACTATTTTCTCCTAGTCTTCAGTTTATATTCTTATTCTCTTGACCATTCTTTATACAGGGATTACAGTGTTTTAAATATATTTATAATGATTAATGATAATAAAAATGAAAAGTTTCATAAAGTAAGTCCAGCATTTGGTCCTCTTCAGATCAGTTTCTGATGACTGCTATTTTTCCTGTGTATAGGCCATACTTTCCTGCTTCTCTGCATGTCTTGCTATTTTTGTTTCTGTTGTTAAAACCTGGATATTTTAGATAATATAATGTTATAACTCTGGAAATCACATCTCCATCCCTACCTCCTGCCACCCAAGGGTTTTTCTTTCTGTATTTTTGTTGTTGTTGCTTATATGTTTGTTTTGTGACTTTCTTAAACTAAATCTGTAAAGTATGTATTTCCTGTTTTATGCAACTGCTGAAGTCTTTGCTTAGTTAACTTACTGGTCCGGTAATGACTGCTTAGAGATTTCCTTAAATGACTTGGAGCAATAAGTCTTCCACTCTTTGTTGAGGAGTTGTGTATGTGTTGGACCACACCATCAACCCTTATTCAACCACAGCTCTCACCTTAGCCTTCATTTCCTGCCTGCAGAGGGTCTCAAGGTCAGCCAGAGGTAAGAGATAGGTGCATGAATAGTCCTGCATATGACTCTGGTCTTCTAAATCCTCAGAAATATGTCAGAGTTTGTCCCCCCACCAGCAGGCATCTCATTCCTAAGATCTTTTTAAAATTTTGGCCAGGTTCTTGTTTGCTTAAAGGGGTATCACAGCCTTAGGAAGTTGTAACGGTAAATACTTGTCACTGATTGTTTTTGACAAACACTATAAGGATAGATCTTTTCCTTTGGAATGAGCTACTAATTAGGTCAAATAATAAAAACACACAGCGAATTGGCACTTTTTCAATTTGCTGTAAGGTCAGATAGTGTCAATGCTCTGGGGTATGTGGCTTTTTGAGGCTCTTCAAACCTAATGTGCTTTCTTTTCTGTAAGGCTATTGTTGGATGTTGATTGAAAGATTGTTGGTTTTTAAGGCTCCCATGGAGCTAGGGGTGCTTCCCAGGTGGTGTGCTGGTAAAGAATCTGCCTGCCAATGCAGGAGACACAAAAGACATGAATTCGATACTTGGGTTGGGAAGATCCCCTGGAGTAGGAAATGGCAACCCACTCCATTATTCTTGCCTGGAAGATTCCATGGACAGAAGAGTCTGGAAGGCTACAGTCCACTGGGTCACAAAGAGTCAGACAACACTGAGCATGCATGCAGACACTAATGGAGCTTGGGAAGGAGGTTGGGGGAGTAGGTCAAGTTAAAATGCCAAAAATCCTCTGTTCTTACTGAGATTTTGCATGATTTCTTTAATAGAGATTTCCAAGATTGTTGAAACCTTTGTTTAAATTTTAGAGTTCTGAATTATTATTATTTTAAATTATTGAATTAATTCAGTAAATTTTGCTAGGTTTCCGCTGCTATTATGTAGAAGTAGATTTATAGAGGTATTCGCTTGATACCTGGATACAGGGAACTCCACCTGTTTTTGAGCCTCTGTAGGATCTGGTTCTGTGACTGGAATTGTAAATATTTGATTATGATTATGATAATAATGAAATAATAATAGATCTATTATCTATTTTAAAAAGTAGAACATTCAAGAACTTTAAATGTATGTGTATTCATTTCTCCAAAAAGTAAACAGTATAATGAGTTTTGTTGTATTCCTCTTTTGTTTGCTTTTCATGATCTGTTTATGTATAAATATATGTACATATATACATATCCCTTAAGCAACATATTGTTTAGTTTTGCTTGTTTTTACAAAAACAATATTATAGTGAAGGTATTTGTTTATAAAATGCCTTCCCCTTCCCTCAACCTTATTTCTAAGAGTCATTGACAAGTATAGCCACAGTTCTTTTATTTTCATTGTTCAAATGTTTTTAATAGCAAGAATCCATAACATTCCATTGTGTAAATGTCAATTACATAAAGTTGGTTAACAGTATTCAAATCATTATATCCTTATTATCTTACTATCTTCCTATAAGTGTTGAAAGTGGGGTTTTAAAACCTCTGACTATAATTGATGAAATAAATAGGTACAGAGAATAAAGGTGATGATTCAATGTAAGGAAAATAAGAATTCTCAATAAATAAATATAAAAATATAGGGCAAATGTCATACAGAAATGAAGAAAATTTTTTTCATAAGCTTGAAAAACAAGTTTCAATTAAAAGTGCTCACTTTTTTTTAAGCCAAATTAAATATAAATACAAATTCATCTAGTTTTTTCTTTTCATGGTGAAAATTTGAACTTGCATGATATTGAAAATCTCTTGCAAGTTCCTATAAGGAAAAAAACTGCTGCTGTATTTCAAGGGACTCAAATAAGGTAAGCCTCAGAACTCCCTGAAGCGCAAAGTGCTGGAAGATAATAGAGCATCTATCAAAGAGGTTTGTGATAAAAGTCTGTGCTTCAAGTATTCTCTTCCTAGTGAAAATGTTATTCATATGTATAGACAATAGAAAAATGTTCTCAAATATGCTAAGACACAGAAAACATACTACCCACACATCATTGAAAAATTTACTTGGGCTCCTTGCTGATCAAAGGCAGTACATCAGTATCACCTGGGAGCTTGTTAGTAATGCAGGATCACAAGCCCCTCCCCAGACTTCTGGAAATTAGAACCTGCATTCTAACAAGATCCCTAGGTGATTGATATGCATATGAAAGTTTGGAAAGCGTGGCTCTTACTGATCAAAAGTCAAAAATAAGAAGTAAAGAAAGGAAGTCTGACTATAAAAAGACTATATTATCCATTAATACAATTTAAACATATAGAGATGTCTAGATAATCCTTGAGCATTAAAAATCATCTTTGAAAGTTATCATCTGTAATGTAGAAGTGTAATAAAACAATTTAGGTTATATTGGCCAAGATCAGTATAATGTGGGGAATAAGACTGTACTAAATTCTTTAAAGGTAAAGATGATGTCTTTTCCTCTTTTCACCATCATAAGATGGTGTCTTTTCACAAAGGAAGCAGTGTGAAGTGCCTAAAACAAGATGACACATGAATTTATTAACTACAGAAATTAAAGTTGAATAAATTAGACCATTGTTTTCAAAAAACCTTTAAGATAGGGTTAAGAACATGCCTGTGAGGAAAAAGTTGGGGGAATAATGATTTAATATTATTACTATGCATTTCTAGTCTATGGTGGCTCAGTGGTAAAGAATCTTCCTGCCAATGCAGGAGACATGGGTTCGATTCCTGGATTGGGAAGACACCCTACAGAAGGAAATGGCAACCCACTTGAGCATTCTTGCCTGGAGATTTCCTATGGACAGAGGAGACTGGTGGGCTACCGTCCATGGCGTCACAAAGAGGTGGATATGACTTAGCAACTAAACAACAGCAACAAAAGTTAGTGATATCTATTGTCTCTGGACAAAACCACACTTTGATTCTTTTTTTTTTTTTTTTAATTACCAGGTGGAAACTAAAAAGATATCAAAAGATGGAAATTGATCAGTGAATTTTATTTATTCCCTATTGATTGCAAAACTGAATATTTTCTGTCCTGCTTCCAGACTCTTCCTAAAGATGGGCTTCTCCATGGTTTCAAACAATCCTATGTGGTGGGGGCAATAGCAAAGGGATTTTGCATGTAATTGACAGCCAGCAGTTAACCACTGCAGTGACAACCGGGTGAATGTTTCACCTTGGGAGTGGGGGTGGAGGGAAGTGGAAAATGGCAAGAGTGTGGCTCCATTCTTTAAGTTCTTTTTTCAGAGACAATATTGTGAGGCCACCATCTCAAATTCTTTTTGTCTTATATTAGGTATGCTGCTGCTGCTGCTAAGTCACCTCAGTCGTGTCCGACTCTGTGCATCCGACTCTGTGCAACCCCATAGACGGCAGCCCACCAGGCTCCCCCATCCCTGGGATTCTCTAGGCAAGAGTACTGGAGTGTGGTGCCGTTGCCTTCTCCCTATAAAGGAACAAATTTCATCTAATTTTATTTTTTCATCTGCTTTAAAAATCAATAATGCTATTATAAAATACTTTACATTTGAGATAATTATAGAGTTTAGTGTGAACACTTAGATATCTGTGATCGTGTTTATTAAATTATAAGATTTTTGCCATCTTTACTGGAGATACTAAAAACAAATTACAGTTAGAGTTAAGAATACTCCCTAACTCTATTCTCTTGCCCCATTCCAGAAATAACTACTATCATGAATTTAATGTCTTTCATGTTGATGGTTTTTAAAATATTTTTGTACAAATCTAAACCTCCGTGTGTGTGTGTGCGTGTGTTCAGTTGCTCAGTTGTGTCTGACTCTTTGCAGTCTCATGGACTGTAGCCCACCAGGCTCCTCTGTCAATAGGATCCTCCAAGCAAGAATACTGGAGTGCGTTGCCATTTCCTACTCCAAAACCTCCATGACTGTTTAACAAATACTTGTAGATTTTAAAACTGTGTTATTCTGTGTGTTTCCTTCTGCAACTTTTTTTTTTTTAACGTTGTTTCTGAGAACTCTCCATGCTAATTCTGTGTAGACCCCATGTATTCATTTTAACAGCTGCAGTTTTCCATGGTTGAATATGCTACAATCTCTCTAGTCCCCTGTAATGGGGTACTGAATTTGTTTCTGAGCTTTTGCTTTTGCACACAGTAATATGAGGGTCATTCTCATACAGGTCTCCTTGTGCACACATGTAATCTAAGTTTCCTAGATATCACTAGGCTGCTCTATAAGGCATGAGTACCAAGCTTCTCTCTCCTCAGCAGTGAATGAGAAGTCCTAGTGCTACACTACTTCATCAACCCCTGATGTTGCCTGACTTTAAAATATTAATATTTGCTACTATAATGGGCACAAAATTGTATCTCAGCATTTTAATTTGTATTTTCCTTGTAACTTTGGGGGCTGAACACCTTTTCATCAGTTGGCTATCCGGATTTTCTCTTCTATGAATTGCTGCTCATATTCTTTACCCATTTTTAAAACTAGACTTTTCAGTCTTTGTTTTCCATCAGTTTGTTGGAATGCCCTGTGAGTCCTGGGTACACATTGTTTCTTGATTTTATGCCTTCTTCCAAACCATGGCTCCATTTTCATTGCTGTTGTTTGCCAAAGCTTCTACTTATATAATCAATATAACAATGTGATTTAACTCTATGTCCTTTTTATGAAATTCTTTTCTAAGTTCCTGCAGATGTTCTTCTGTCTTTTATTCTAAAAAAGTTCTACCTATTACTGATTTTTATGTCCAGTGTGAGGTAGAGATCTAATTTTATTTTATCGCAAATGGATGAACAGTGGCCCCAACGCTACTGACAGGGCTGTCCTTTTTTCTCTTTGTAATATCAGTTTTATCCTAAAGCCGGTATCATTCTGTAAGAATGTGAGATCTTTCTTTTCCTTTGGTCATGCCGTGTGGCATGCAGGATCTTAGTTCTTTGACCAGGGGTGGAACCCATGTCCCCTGCACTGGGGGTGCAGAGTCTTAACCACTGGACCACCAGGGAAGTCCCTAGAACGTATGATCTATGATGCCAAAGACCTTGGTCTTTTTTGTTCACGGATGTATGCTAGACATTTAGGACAGTGCCTGGCACATAGTAGCTATTTAAATTTATAGGTAAATGAATGAATATTCAAAAGGCATTTCTGGTGTAGAACACAAGCAAGCATGATTTCTCAATAAAGGGACTTTAATTGGGGGATTTTAAAGCTGTTTTAGTGTTTTCCTCTCTTCTTTCTGAGAGGTAGCCCGTGTCTCTGAAGAGTCAGAGAGACTTTATAATACCTCATTTGAGAACAATAACTACATGAATTGAATCTTTTCTAGTTAAGAGAAAAAATTGTTTCACTTCAGTAATAGATACCAGAGGAACCATTACATAAACTTTTAAATATAGATATTACGTGGTAACATTTAAGTGTGAATGGGAAAGGAGAAAGAAAGGATAAAATTTGACTGATTTGGTATCAAGTGACTTTTACTCCTACTTCCGTTTCTTTTTTTAAAGGAATATAATCATAAGGCTATAGGGGTTGTCTTGGAAGGGAGTGGTCCGCATGTGGGGAGGGAAGTTGAGGGCGATGGGTGTGCTCTCTGGCAGCAGTCATAATCCTTAGGAAACCGTCATGGACATTGTCCTTCGGGATTTCATTAGGTCTGGAATTGAAGGGTTTTTTGAGTTTGCACTCTACTGCTCGTGATTTGATAATGGCTGTTTGATGTAAAATCATGGGGAGAAACAAAAAGCACCGAGGAGTTCAGATAATACCATTTATCTAGGAGAGTCAAAAAGAGAGTTTGGGCATAAATACCTTGAACAATAACTTCAGCTGGAAAGAGCTGCTCTCATTGAATTTCTCTACCCTATAAGATTACTGCCATGATGTTTGAGAATCAGCATCTCATGAGGAGTCTACTGCCTGCAGCATCGTAGTCTGGGTGGCCTTTGGCGTTGGCAGTGGAATGCCTCTGTTTCCCTGAGTGCACATAGATGTACACCCTCTGTGTCCATCGTGGCATACAGGGAGTCACCTCAGTGTGCTGGAACCACGCATGGTGGCGATGCACCTGCTTGACGGCCCACATAGTTGGGGGGGGGGGCTTCTCCAGCGGCTCAGTGGTATAGAATCCACCTGCAGTGCAGGAGCCGCAGGAGACTTGGGTTCAATCCCTAGGTTGACAAGATCCTTGGGGAAGGACCTGGCAATCCATTCCTGTATTTTTGCCCAGAGAACCCCATGGACAGAGGAGCCTGGTGGGCTACAGTCCTCAGGGTTGCAAAGAGTTGGACATGACTGAAACAACTCAGCAAGCACACTAGTATAGTGGATGGATTGGGATGGATTATCCTGTTCACAGAGTTGGACACAACTGAGCACCTACACACACACACACACACACACACACAATCCTGTTCTCAGGAAATCTGATTATGTTATAGGTGAAAATGTTCACAAGTTTTAAATCAATGAGTGATTTATTTATCTGTTGCAACAAATGACATCATTTGATCCCCTTATCAATTTTCTGGGGCCAGAACCTTCACTTATCACATGACATGAGATGTGTGAACTCCTCCTTGCTTGAGATGTCTTTAAATCCTTATACTAATCCAAGGTCATCTGGAGGGAGAGTCAGGTTTCCTGTCTCTCTCCATCCCCTACTACTCATATACTCCTCACTTAGTACCCTTATTATGAGTTATGTAAAGGTTTGTGTTTTATCTCTATTTAATTGAAAGTTGGTAAACAGAGAGGTCTTTGAGAGCAAGGAGTTGGTGTTATTCACTCTTGTAGCTGTGGGCCTGGCACAATGTCTGGAGCTTTAAGGAAGCAGAGTGTGTGAGGTGAAATGAGACAGAAGCTTGCCTAAATTAGCTGGGCTACACTAGCTTTCCCATGACCCAGGCTAGTGTTCTATGATTAATCAACTTCCTCTCACTTCAATTTCTATGTGTAAGTTTTTTATGTTTCATTTTTTTATTGCACTATAGTTGATTTACAATGTTGTATTAGTTTCATGTGAAAAACAAAATGATTCACAAATACATATATATAATTATATACTGTTTCATATTCTTTTCCATTATAGTTTATTATAAGATATTGAATATAGTTTCCTGTTCTATATAGTCCTTGTTCATCTATTTTATATATAGTAGTGTGTAACTGTTAATCTCAAACTTCTAATTTATCTCTCTCCCCCTTTCCCCTTCAGTTCAGTTCAGTTCAGTTTCTCAGTCGTGTCCGACTCTTTGCAACCCCACGAATCGCAGCAGGCCAGGCCTCCCCGTCCATCACTATTTCCCGGAGTTCACTCAGACCCACGTCCATCGAGTCCGTGATGCCATCCAGCCATCTCATCCTGGGTCGTCCTCTTCTCCTCCTGCCCCCAATCCCTCCCAGCTTCAGAGTCTTTTCCAATGAGTCAACTCTTCACATGAGGTGGCCAAAGTACTGGAGTTTCAGCTTTAGCATCATTCCTTCCAAAGAAATCCCAGGGTTGATCTCCTTCAGAATGGATTGGTTGGATCTCCTTGCAGTCCAAGGGACTCTCAAGAGTCTTCTCCAACACCACAGTTCAAAAGCATCAATTCTTTGGCGCTCAGCCTTCTTCACAGTCCAGCTCTCACATCCATACATGACCATAGGAGGCGGCTGCGAGCCGGCTCACTAAGCGTGGCCGAGAGGACCTACCTCACGTACGAGGTCAGGGGCAGCGGCCTTTCCCCTTAGATAACCATAAGTTTATTTTCTATGTTTATTAGTCTACTTCTGTTTTGTAAATAATTTCATTTGTATCCTTTTTTAGATTCCATGTATAAGTGATATCATATGACATTTGTTTTTGTCTGTCTGATTTACTTTGCTTGGTGTGTGTAATCTTTGATTTTTGTTTATCTGCTTCAGAATTTTAAATTTTTATAGAAATTGGTAGAGTTAGGTATATATATCAGTTTAAAATAGTGATAATTTGTTTAAGACTCCTTCTAGTTCTGGCTGGCCTAGTCTGAACCATTGGCTAAGAGTTTCAGAACAATTTATAGCATTAAAACAAGTGTTAAATCACAAGTGATAATATCATGGTGAAAATTGTAAATTTACCAATATATCAGAGCTTTCAGCCAGAGCTAAAAACCCATCTGAACAACTTGAATTTTTATATCCATCTCTCTTGGTACATTAAAAAAAAATCAGTTTTCTAAAATCAGAATGTCTGGGGATGAACTCTGTTGTGAAGCTGGTCATCAGAACTGGTAGGGTTTGAGACCTCAACTGAGCAATATTTTACTGAGGTGTTCACTGGGTCAGGCAAGAATAGTCTGGCCGAGTAATCAGTTTTTTTTTAGACAGGCTGCTGGCTATTAGACATATATCTGTGTATGGGATGCTGAAAAACAGTAAATAAGAAGACATCTAATTCTTTTTTTTTTTTTGCTGATGTCATATATTTGTTGATGGATTATATTTCTGGGAGAAAGGAGGTTTCTGGATAAGTAGTACCATTCTTTCAAATTGAAAAATATGAAATGTGTTAAGAGTTCCTGGGGACTTGACTGAGTAATCAGTTCTAGGAGCTTTGCCCGTCTATAAGACCCAAATTTGCTTCCCTGCAAGAGTGTATTAGTCCTTGGGGCCTACGGGAAGCCAGTGTTGGCAGCAGCACTTAAATCAGCCTGCTGTTCTTTACTGCAGGCGTTTTCGCCTTGTAGAGACATCATAGTCATGCTGTTGTACACTTTCCCCCCTCATTGTAGATTACATTTTCCAGGTGAATAGAACTTGAAGCCCTCAGATGATATAGCATCCCTGTGAGAAATTATGTAGCTAGTATAGAGACCTATTCCCAAACAATTACCAAATAAAGCAGCCTTCAGAGCCTGCCATTATACTAGTGTTACACTCAGTCAGGTACTGCCATCCATATCATTTCCTAGGCAGGAAGCTCATCGCTTTAAGTGGCATACTGTCACCCTTCATGTCAGACAGGCTTTAGATGCTGGGTCCCGAAAGGTCTTATTTGCTATTTTCGCAGAGACTCATCTTTTCTCTGCTGAACTGTTTTTAATGAGAGGGCTGTAGTTATTACACACTTTTTCCCCTTTCTTTTAGTATTTATAAAGCCAAGAATCCTGTAAAAGTTTGCTTTTGTGTGCATTTGTAGGGATACATATTTTGGTTAAGTGCTGACACCTTTTTTTTTCTTCCAGAGGAATCAGCTGTCTCTTTTTTGCTTACCTTGCTACACTTTCACTTTTAATACTCCGGTCACTCTTTCAGATGCCTCAGGGAAGTAAGTTGATGGTTCGGTGGGAATGGGAAGAGTAAGAAATTTTCAGAAATATTTTCTGTGCTGTATTATTTATACATTTGTTGGTGGTATTTATTGTCTTCCTAATATATGAAAAGTTTCAGTATTTTAACTGTCATTCTGGTATTTTGTTCTAAGCAACAAGCTTAAATCAGTCAGAATTTCGTAAGGAAGGGACACTTGAAAAAAAAAAATCTCTCCAAAATAGAACATTAAGGAAACTAACACTGAACACTAACATGTATATTTCTGTAAACATCATAATAAAGTAAAAATCCTGAAAGCTTAGTTCATTTGATCAAAATGATATGTCTTTAATAGTAGTTTCTTTTCTTTCAACATTTTACCCAATTTACCCAATTAGTTACTTATTTAATAATAGAGGAGGTAAATATTAATTTGGTTTCAGAGACTTGAGTCCTCACTAAGTGAATGATTTTGTTCATCTCTTTGGTAATTCAGAGTTATAATTCATTAATGTAGTACTATGAGATGCTTCTTCATACCTGTGAAGATTTCCCAGTATGGTAGAGACTGCTGGTGCCCTTGTTATGAATAAAGTATGCCCCACTGTGAAAAGACACAATCATATAAAATGAAAACAATAGGAAGAAGTAAGCCTTCTGAGCAACCTCATGTACAGGGTCAATGTATTATGTACTTTGCTGTATAGACATCTCATTTGATCCTCAAATGTTGTAAGTAAAGTGTTACTGTCCCCGTTTTACAGATGAGGAAACTGAGGCTCAACAAAAGTGAATGGCTGAAAAATAGGAAGATGAAAAGAAAATAAATATGTTTTTCTGATGCCGAAGCCTTTACTTATTCTTATCATGCTTCCAGAATGATTTTGGTAAGTGGAGGGGGAGAACTGCCATTCAAGAAACAACTACTTTGCATTTAGAATTCACTTCTGATGATATGATGGAGCCATTCCATACTCTTTTGGATTTAAGTTAAGGGTTCTGTAGGAAGGGAGGGAGGAAGAAATTTTCACAAATATTTTCTCACCTGTATTCTTATTTATGTGTCTGTTTATTGGCCTTATTATCTTCCAGTGGGTGGAAACCTTCAACATCTCGGTTGTTATTTTAAATTTTCTAGGGGTAAAGACACTTGAAACAGTCCTCATTCTTAAACTAGGACCTCTAGCCTTAAGTAACTGACTGTTCTCTTGTAAAACAGATTCATCCAAAATGTGTCCTTTCAGTGTTTGTGTTTGATGATATGAATGTCTCCAGTTTGTTAATTAATATTGTGCTTATTTTTGGTATGATTCATGTGTCTTCCCAGCCTGATTGTGCACTGAATCTTATTAAAATGAATCGGTATTTCTCTGAGCTGACATTGGGCCTAAAATGTCCCAAGCAGTGTTGGTTATTAAATAGTATGTTAAATGTTATTTGGTCTCTTTGTGCTTTTTATGTGTGTATTGATTTATCATATGCACTTTCAGTGACCTTCAGGGAAGAAATATAAAATATACAAAGAAATTCTGGTTATTTGAGAAATAGTAACTCAGGTTACTCAGTAACTTCCCTGGTGGCTCAGACAGTAAAAAATCTGGCTGCGATGTGGGAGACCTGGGCTCGATCCCTGGGTTGGGAAGATGCCCCGAGCAGGGCATGGAAACCCACTCCAGTATCCTTGCCTGGAGAATCCCCATGGACAGAGGAGCCTGGTGGGCTAAATCCATGGGGTTGTAAAGAGTTGTGCACAACTGAGTGACTAAGCACAGCACAGCACAACTGAAGTTTTGGCAGATGGACAATGAACAAATGGTAAGTGCCAAGTGATAATTTTTCTTTCAAAAAAGAATAATTTGAAGCATACTTATTTCATTGAAAACCAGAAAACTGTGACTGTGTTTCTTGTCTCCCGTGTGCATGCGTGCTAAGTCACTTTAGTCGTGTGTGACCCTGCGACCCTATGGACTGTAGCCCACCAGGTTCCTCTGTCCATGGGCTTCTCCAGGCAAGAATACTAGAGTAGGTTGCTATACCCTCCTCCAGGGGATCTTCCCGACCCAAGGATCGAACCTGTGTCTTTTACGTCTCCTGCACTGGCAGGCGGGTTCTTTACCACTAGTGCCACGTGGGAAGCTCCTTTTTGTCTCCTAGGTATCGGTGAATCTTAACATGTTTGCAGTCACATCACATTCATTTTTAATAGGAGCATTAAATGAAGATGATTAGTTTTAGCTGGAAGTTAGGAGCTTTTAAAATCTATCAGTTTCAGATGTCAGATTCCCAAACCTCCCCCATATCCACTTACTTTTTCTAAATGCACTTGTCCTCCTCCCCATTCTACTATCCAAATCTTAGAATCCAAATAGTTTTACAATCTGTAGATAAGAAAACTAGATTCTGAATCTGAATGCAAGCATGAGAACAGTGAAATTTTAAGTGCAGTTGATCACTAAATTCAGTGCTATGTCAGCAGGTAATACTATAGGAAGACTGACATATTGAATCGTTCTACATCCAGAGATTTAAACTCATGTCAGTACATACTCCATTTGCTTCAGGCTGTGCATGAACATGAGTCAACTTTGAATATGTTATAATGTAATCCAGTAGATAGAAGCTGCAGGAAATTTATAAAGAGAAACATAATGGTAAACCCCCATGGACCTGGTGATTTGGAGGTCCTTTGAGAACTTTGCCTCCTCCAGATCTTCACAGTCATGCCTATTGGCATCACTTTTCCACTCCCCATGGGAATTCCAGGATCCCAAGGAACATGTTGAATGATCTCTAGAGTCAGGAATTAGATGAAGAAAGATTAAATCTTTGTATGAGACACCTCACTTTAAAATCTGCCGTTAGTTATTGTTGTCTCTTTAATCTGACTCAATACTTTACATTTTACAGGTAATAGAAATTGCTTGACAACATGTTAGATTGAATGTTCTGTCAGAAGCATTCCTTTTAAAGTTTGACATTAAGTTATGTCCTATGATATTGTATTACTTTTAGCATAAGTAATATTGGTGCTTAGAAACTGCTATGGGAAGGTAGCCTGCAGAATGTCTAAGTATGGCTCCTAATTTTTTTATGATTTTGGTTCATCTGCCTACACACTCTAGTTTCTTGCATGTATATAAAGGGAAATCCCACAGTCATCAATGTGTGTGCTATATACAAATGCAGTGAACAAGACCCACATGGCCTCACATTTTTGAGGTAGTCACATACAACTCTGGATAGAATACTGTTGAGATATTTTATTGGAAAGGCATCAGAAACAGAAGTATCAGCTTCATCCTCAAAGGAGTTTTCAATCCGGTGGATGAACAGAATAGAATATACATAGGTGTGAGTTACTTGAACTTTACAATTCACCCTGCAAATAAGTGGAGGCCCAGTGCACCAGGCTAAGGAGGCTCACAATAAGGTGGTATTCAACAGTATTCCATCAAGGAGGGCTTCAATAAGTGGTAAACTTTTTTGAATTTTTTTCTAAAAAGCTTAAAAAATAATATATCATTACAAGTGATCTGAAAGTTCAAATAATTCAGAATTACATACAGTATTGGGTGTAAATTTTCCCTCATAACTTTCTTCCAACTTACTATTCCACTTACTTGTCCAAAGATAACTTCTGTTAGCATTTACTATGTAATGGTATTTATCTAATTCAGACATCTCTTTATCTATCATCTATGTTTTATGATATACCATATACATTATTCTGAATATGACTTTTAACTTGTCAACATGTATTAGAAATTTTCTCATGTTAGCATATGTATACATGTGTTTTATCCTTTTGAAAAATTTCATATAGCATGAATGTCTCATAATTAAAACTTTCATTTACTGATATATTTTTCTATCACAACCAACCCTGTGATGAAAATCCTTGAAGTTAATTCATTAATTTATTTATCTAATTTTTTTGGCTTATTCCATGTCAGATATTGTCTTGGATATGGCAAAAATGAACACAAAACACAAAATTAACAATAATAAAAATATATGGTTCCTGCCAGATTTGGAACCAGGCTGAGGTGAGTGAGCCATTTGTCTTAGGCCCAAAATTTAAGCTCAGTAATCAAGACAAGGGACTTTCCAGGTGGCTCAGTGGTAAGAATCCACCTGCCAATGGAGGAGACACACGAGAGATAGGTTCCATCCCAGAATTGGAAAGATCTCCTGGAAGGGGAAATGGTAACCCACTCCAGTATTCTTGCCTGAGAAATCCCTTGGACAGAGAAGCCTGGTGGGCTACAGTCCATGGGGTCCCAAAGAGCTGGACATGACTGAGTGACTAAGCACGCATGCACTCAAGATAAATAATATTTTAACATACTTAAAATAAAATTTTAAAATTCTATGATAAACAAAATATGACATTTTGAACAAAAGCAGATTCTGTGCTTAGCTTGCACTAAGGAGATATTAAATAATCACAAAATTACTATTTTATTTTTATTAATATTACAAATTGTGATTAAAAAAAACACTGGGACAGTAAAAAAGAGGATTTTGTGCTAAATTATATTTAGGTTTCAGAGCCAGATTAGGTTGCTTGAAAAGCCATTTCAAAGATTAGCATATAGGGCATTTATTAAGGCACGTTCTTGGGATGAACTCCTGAGAGGGAAGGAAGAGAAGTGGGATTTAGCAGGATAAGATTTGGCTGCATTTGCAATGCTGTGTCAGTGAACACCTCAGGTGATCCTCTAGGGAATTCTGAAGATAGGATGACTTCTCAAAGACCTACTAAGTTAGGATGGTGGGTCTGGGCTTTTCAGTCCTCATGTCAACACGTTGCTTGATGTGGACTGCCCTGGAATGCGATGTGTCCCTGGACCAGTCGGCTGTCTTCATTTAAGGCAGTTCCTGAAAGGGTTGACAGTGGACTGCTGGTTGCACTCCCAACATCTTGGTAATAAGTATTTCATTCTTGAAGGGTGGGGGGCTGAGAGGCACATCAGAGAGATGAAAGGGTCCATCAGAGAGCTTTCCCAAAGGAACTGAGCCCTGCTGGTGAAGTAATAATGTGAAATTCACTCAACAAGTATTTATGAAGCTGCTGTGATATGATGAGCCTGTTTTAACTTCTGGGAAATACAGCAGAGAACAAAGACAAATTTTTTAATTTAAAACTTATGTTGTACCATACCATGTGTTAAACCTTTCACATGAAATATTTGATTCTTTCTTTTTGATGAACTTGTAAAATAGGTCCTATTATTAACCTCTATTTAATAGATGAGGAAAGTGAGGTTCAGAGATTTTGCATCTTACCCAGAGTCCAAGAGTTAACAGAGTTGGAAGTAGGATTCGAACCTAAAGTTTTCATACTGTAGATCCTTGGGTATACTTGACCTCAGTAATTCCCCTTATTGTGTGCATGTTAGACTATTTCTATACTTTGATATCTGGAAGTATAGTAGTTGGGTCAAAATGCATATGCATTTTAAAATTTTGGTAGACACTACCAAACAACTCTTTCAGTTCAGTCACTCAGTCATGTCCAATTCTTTGTGACTCCATGAACCGCAGCACACCAGGCCTCCCTGTCCATCACAAACTCCCGGAGTCCACCCAAACCCATGTCCATTGAGTCGGTGATGCCATTCAACCATTGCATCCTCTGTTGTCCCCTTCTCCTTCTGCCCTCAATCCTTCCTAGCATCAGGGTCTTTTCAAATGAGTCAGCTCTTCTCATCAGGTGGGCAAAGTATTGGAGTTTCAGCTTCAACATCAGTCCTTCCAATGAACACCCAGGACTAATCTCCTTTAGAATGGACTGGTTGGATCTCCTTGCAGTCCAAGGGACTCTCAAGAGTCTTCTCCAACACCACAGTTCAAAAGCATCAATTCTTCGGCACTCAGCTTTCTTTATAGTCCAACTCTCACATCCATACAGGACCACTGGAAAAATCATAGCTTTACTAGACGGACCTTTGTTGACAAAGTGATGTCTCTGCTTTTTAATTTGCTGTTCAAGTTGGTCATAACTTTTCTTCCAAGGAGTAAGCGTCTTTTAATTTCATGGCTGCAATCACCATCTGCAGTGATTTTGGAGCCCAGAAAAATAGTCTCTCACTGTTTCCACTGTTTCCCCATCTATTTCCCATGAAGTGATGGGACCAGATGCCATGATCTTCGTTTTCTGAATGTTGAGCTTTAAGCCAATTTTTTCACTCTCCTCTTTTACTTTCATCAAGCGGCTTTTGAGTTCCTCTTCACTTTCTGCCATAAGGGTGGTGTCGTCTGCATATCTGAGGTCATTGATATTTCTTCCAACAATCTTGATTCCAGCTTGTGCTTCATCCAGCTCAGAATTTCTCTTGATGTACTCTGCATATAAGTTAAATTAGCAGGGTAACAATATACAGCCCTGATGTACTTCTTTTCCTATTTGGAACCAGTCTGTTGTTCCATGTCCAGTTCTAACTGTTGCTTCCTGACATGCACACAGGTTTCTCAAGAGGCAGGTCAGGTGATCTGGTATTCCCATCTCTTTTAGAATTTTCCACAGTTTATTGTGATCCACACAGTCAAAGGCTTTGGCATAGTCAATAAAGCAGAAATAGATGTTTTTCTGGAACTCTCTTGCTTTTTCCATGATCCAGCGGATGTTGGCAATTTGATCTCTGGTTCCTCTGCCTTTTCTAAAACCAGCTTGAACATCTGGAAGTTCATGATTCACGTATTGCTGAAGCCTGGCTTGGACAATTCTCCAAACAACTCTTTAAACAGTACCAATTTGTATCTTCACTCAGGGTCTATGGAAATGTCCATTTGATCACACCCTTTATTACATAAACTTAAAAAAAATTAAGAGGCAAAGCTACCTATTTTCTTTTAAAATTTCTAGATTTTATGTCTTGCCTGCTGCTGCTGCCTCTACTGCTCCTAAGTCGCTTCAGTCGTGTCTGACTCTGTGCCATCCCATAGACGGCAGCCCACCAGGCTCCCCATTCCCTGGGATTCCCCATGGACCGCACCCTACCAGGCTTCTCCGTCCATGGGATTTTCCAGGAAAGAGTACTGGAGTGGGTTGCCATTGCCTTCTCTGTGTGTCTTGCTTAGCAAAGCTTTTTCTAACATAAGAATATTAAAATATTTTATATTTTTGTATATTACTTGTAATACAGGTTATATTCATGCATAGTATTTTATGGCCTTATTATCTTGTTGAGACCTCTAATAAAATATGTACACCTTTATTTTTAGGGGCAAATTGCTCTGTTTCACCATTATGTGTGATGTTAACTCTAGATTTTCGATAGGTGCTCTTTATTAGGTTGAAGAAGTTTCCTTCTCTTCCTAATTTGCAGAGTTTTTTATTATGAGTGANCGGGAAGCCACCCAAAGCCTGGGATTTTCTTTGTGAGATGTTTAACTACAGATTCATTTAAAAAAATACATATAAGACTGTTTGACTTACTTATCCTTTTTGTTTTCTCATAGTTTTTGTTTTCCAGTTAATTTATTCATTTTTATCTAGGTTGTCAAATTTAGTGACTTTAAATTATTTATAATATTCATTTATTACTTTTTTAATGTTAGTAGATCTGTCCCTTCTTTCTCCCTGCTATAGGTAGCTTTGTTTTTCTGTTTTTCCTGACCAGCTTTGCTAAAGTTTTATTAATTTTATTGATTTTCTCAAAGAAACAGTGCTTTGCTTCATTCATTTTTCTCTATTAGTTTTTCTGTTTTCTAATTCATTGATTTTTGCTTTTATCTTTGTAATTTCCTTCTCCTGATTATATTGAGTTTGATTTATTCTTTTTTATTTTCTTAAAGTAGAAACTTAGCTTACTTTATTTCTAATAAAAGTTTATGTCTATCAATTACTTTTTAAGCACTGCTTTAGTTGCAGTATATAAATTTTGTATGTTGTATTTTCATTCCATTCAAGATATCAATACTTTTTAGTTTCCCGTGTGATTTCTTCTTTGACACATGGATTATTTAGCAATGTGGCTATTACATTTCCAAATATTGGGGGATTTCTTCTTGTCAGTTTCTAATATAATTCTGTCTTGCCAGAAAACATAATTTGTATGACTTGAATTCTTTTAAATGTATTGAGACTCATTTTGCAGTCTAGATTATGATCTATCTTAATAAGTATTCTGTGTGAAATTGGATACAATGTATATTCTGCTGTTATTAGGGGAATCTTCCTTAAATATAAATTAGCTTAAGTTTATTGATAGTAGTCTTCAGGTGTCCTATATCGTTACTGATTTTCTATCTACTTACTCTTTCAATCACTAAGAAAAAGGTGTTGAGATCTCTGTCTATAGTTGTGGATTTTTCTATTTCTTTTCCCATTTCTATGTGTGCTTGCTTCATGTATTTTTAATCTCTGCTATTGGGGACATAAAATTTAGGATTGTTATCCTCTCGATTCCTCAACTTTATCTTTTGAAATGATCTCTTTTATTCCTGGTAATATCCTTTGCTTGGAAATTTATTTTGTCTAATATTACTACTCTAGCATTATTTTAAATTAAATTTTGACATATTTATTTCCATTGTTTCATCTTCAATCATTCGATAACTTTATTTAAAGTCATAGGTTTTGGGGGTTTTTTAATAGACGGTGTATAATTAGTTCTGAATTTTCATCTGTGTTTCAGTTTGGATAATTAGCAACTCTATATTTTCAAGTTTCCTGGTATTTTTCTTTTTTTTAGCTGATTTGACTCTGCTATTCAAACACAACTCTTTGGAGATCTTTCCTTAATACGCTGGGCTATCAGTGAGGTCTCTTCATTATGACTTAGCAGAACATATATATCTGTCATCTCTGTGTGAACTTGGAGATTGCTTAGAGTAAAAATTCCCCATGATTCTTTGCTTCCTGGCTTTGTAACATGTGTGCTGTGCGCAGTCACATCCAGTTCTTTGCAACCCCATGAACTGTAGCCTGGAGGCTTCTCTTTCCATGGGATTTTCCTGGCAAGAGTGTTGGAGTGAGTTGCCATTTCCTCCTCTGGGGATCTTCCCAACCCGGGAGTTGAACCCACGTGTCCTGCGTTGTAGGTGGATTCTTTACTGCTGGGCCACCTAGTGTGATTTGCTTGGATTCCCACTCTATGAACTATTATTTCTTTTTTTTTAAAGGTCTGCAGCCAGAAAGACAGTATGACTGTAAGACTTGCCTCAGTAATTTCCTTCTCTTCAGGGATCACAATCATGTGCGGCCTGGTACCCAATGTCTGAAAACAGCTGCTTCTTGTAAATTATCCCGTTTTCTATTTACTTATAGTGGGGGCAGCAAGTATGCTACCGTTTACTCCTTCATTGCAGAAGTGGAAATTCTCTTTCTAGTTTTTAATTCTGTTGATGTACTGAATTTCATTACTAATAGTGACATTGATATTTAAAATCCTACTTTATATTATTCATTTATTACATTTTTGATAATTCCACTAGTATTTTAATTAGGAATTTTATATTTGCATGCATAAGTGAGGTTTGCATATAATGTTTGAATCCTTTTTTTCTTTGACTTAGTATCAGTTCTGGTAAGTTGCAAATTTGTTTAGGACATTAAAATATTTTTTGCATGTTATTGAAAAATTTTTTAAACTTTGAATTTATACATTGTGTCTTAAGTTTCGCAAGAAGATATCTGTATTAAATGCTTTTTTTAGGAGGTGGAGGGGGTTTGATATCATGGACTATCTTAAAAAAACTTTTTAACTGAAGTTTAGTTTATATACAGTGTTGTATTGATTTCTGTATGGAACAAATTGATTCCATATATATGTACATATATATCTGTATATTGGACTGATATATTTGAATTTTTTAGCTTTTCTTTTTAAGTTTTCATTTGCTAAATGTTTTTCATTTCATCTAGGTTTTAAAATGTACTCATATATTTATATCTGTAATTCTTTTGTTATTTGGAAAATTTCCCCACTTATTTATGATCCTTTCTCACTTCTAATGTTTTAAAATTTGTTTAACATTTTTGGGTATATTTGGCAAATTTTTGCCTATTTTTTCTTTCAAATAATACATTTTATTATTTTTAAAGTAGGTGGAAATTTTTAGTGAAGGTTAGGAGAAGGTGATGGCACCCCACTCCAGTACTCTTGCCTGCAAAATCCCATGGACAGAGGAGCCTGGTAGGCTGCGGTCCATGGGGTCGCGAAGAGTCAGACATGACTGAGCAACTTCCCTTTCGCTTTTCACTTTCATGCATTGGAGAAGGAAATGGCAACCCACTCCAGTGTTCTTGCCTGGAGAATTCCAGGGACGGGGGAGCCTGGTGGGCTGCCGTTTCTGGGGTCACACAGAGTCGGACAAGACTGAAGTGACTTAGCAGCAGCAGCAGCAGCAGAAAAATAAAAGGGCTGAGGAAAGAAGACAGCATTATATGCAGAGAGAGACATCACATGCAAGACATGCTGGGAAGAATGGAAGGTTATGTGGGATAATGAGCTAGAAGGGGAAGAAGTGAAGAATTTTGACAAACATCCTAAAAATTAGGCAAGAAACTTCTGAGTTGAAACAGTAGATGGTGAAAAACATTACAATGTTTATAAGCTTCAGAGACATGTAGTATAACCATATACTGAAGAAATTATTTCAGCAGCTTTGGGTATATTGACATGTACAGATATTGAAGACAGGAATATCTTCTTGGGGTGTTGTTGCAGAAGGTCAGGTGATAACACAGATTAATTTAGATGAGTTATTTTGAAAATGGAATAACAAACCCAAAAGGATTATTGAGGACCATATGACTGAACAACCACATATTTGAGAATATATGTGTGTGGTTTCAGTGGTGGGAAGAGAAATTTTAAAAAGGAGAACACCACAAAGTGGTCAAGATTTTGAGAACTGGAAAGTGATATAATTAATAATGATAAAGAATTGGGTAGAGATGCCTAATGGAGGATATGAGGATCTAGATGGAGTCAGCTCCGGATGCATAGTTAGTGTGAGATATTTAAGTGTAGAAGTTCTACAGACATTCTAGAGACATGGATAAATATTGGACTATTATCAAGGTCACCAATGACCTCGGGGGTCTGGCTACCCTAAGCTTCTGGAAGCACTTTTATGTGATTGATAGCTGTCTTGACTCCTTTCAGTTCTGAAATTAGAATGAGTCCTGATGTTTCCAGGGGACTTGTACCATGTGAGTGGGAGAAAGGTCAGGTAAATTTTAAAAAAATTTAATTTGCTGGGAGATTAATATGGTTCACTTAGGGGTATTTGAAAGTTAAAGTATCTTTATCAGGGAACTTAGGGACAATAGAATAATGATATAGTTTTTGAATTCCTTTTTGTTTTTTGATAATCAACAGAAACACTCAATTCTGAAGGGAGGGCCCTGTGCTCTGATGGTCCTTTCTTGTATTCCCTACCCTTGCTTTCAATAGAAAGGCCAGAGACAGTCACTATAGCAACTGTAAATATAACATTAAGGTCCAGACCGACAATGTGCCATTATAATACTCTGACCTCACTGTTTTAAGTCTAGTAATAGCTGTTGTTTTAAAGCACAGCATTTAACAGTTGTTTTCCAAATAATGTAGCATGTTTTCCCTTACTCTAATAGCTTATTTAAAGAGCCATTTTCCCAAGTTACCCAGGGATGTTGGAAATAATTTCTGCATTTCCCCTGGCTTATATTCTAGTTGTCAAAAAGTCAAAACACAAACACTAGCTGAACAGACTCAGTTGCATCTCAACATGGTAATTGTTAAATCACTCAGTAGGAAGAAAACCAAAAAAAAAAAAAAAAAGTCACACAAGGAGTTATTATTATGCATATGCATTTTTAATGTCTGATTCTCTGTATAACCTTAAATTACAATGCAGGTTAAATTTCCCTGGCTGATTTATAAGCATAATGTAAACTCTAGACACAGTTAATGATATTGCCATGTAAAACTGTTCTGTTGCAAACTAAAGACCTTGCTTAGCACTGCAAAGCTCTGGGCTCATTTCAATGTGATCATTGAGGCACTATGCAGAGATTATGCATTTATTGTATTTTTTTCATGAATACATGAATGAATAATAAGTTCAACAAACAAGAGTTTCCTACTGGGAATGTCAAACAAATCATTCTGCAAAGTGCTCTGAATTTCAATCAATCACTCTCTATAACACTTGTCCCGCTGAGGTCTTCAGCTTCAGCAGAGTCAGCACTTAAAAACCCTACAGACAGCCATCCATGGTGGGAGACACAGGGTGTAAGAGTGCAAGAGTGCAGAAGACATATACCATTGCGCTGTCCTATTCTTTTTACAGGGCATCCTTGCTGAAGTCCCTATTGGTTGCTTCTGTATTGGTAGAGACCTAGCATACTGGTGAATCATATCCCTATAATCTTGCTTCCACCTTACCCCTGCTGTTACCTGTAAGCTGAAATCTAGAAACTTTAATGGTAGCTCAGTGGAGGGAAAGTGTCCACTTCAGGTGAATGGAAAAGACAGAGCAGTATTACTTAAATGTGAAATCTAAAATATGATACAAGGAACTTATATACAAAATAGGAACAGACTCACAGATGTAGAAAAAAATTTGTGATTACCACAGGGGAAAGGGGAGGAGGAGGGATAGATTAGGAACTGAGGATTAGCAAACACAGACTACTATATATAAAACTGGTAAACAAGAAGGACCTACTGTATAGCACAGGGAACTCTTTTCAATATCTTATAATGGAAAGAATATGAAAAAAAATATATATATATATCTGAATCACTTTGCTATATACCAGAAACTAATACAATGTTGTAAGTCAACTATACCTCAATTTTTTTTTTAATAAAAAAAAGAATGGTATTACAACATTTTGATACTTTATGACCCAGATGAATGGTGAGATTGGGCTACTGAGTATGAAGACACCAGCAAAGACTTGTTTAGAGAGCATGGAATCTTCATCTTAGGAAGTAATACTTGACAATCTGAAATTGAAGTTTGGGACATGACTGAAGTGACTTAGCAGTAGCAGCAGCCTCTATCTTGGGGAATCCTTACTTTCATCTTAGAGGGTTCAGCACTGCTCTTCTGGGGTCTTGATTTATACTGACATAGAAGAAGGAGAGGCTTAAAGAAGAGAACAATCCTTTATTTGGTGTTGTTTGTCCAAAGGTAGTTTTAGGACATACAACTCTTTCTTTCAATCTGTTTCCTCTTTCTGACCTTTTGCCTACATTGTGACCTGCAGCAAGTTCTCCTGCTGACGTTGAGAACACCCCAGGAAGGGGATGCCAGTTTGAGGTAGAGTTCCTGTGGCTTGAGGTTGTGTGTTCCATATGAAGAAGTTCAGTTCAGTTCAGTCACTCAGTCGTGTCCGACTCTTTGCGACCCCATGAATCGCAGCACGCCAGGCCTCCCTGTCCATCACCATCTCCCGGAGTTCACTCAGACTCACGTCTATCAAATCAGTGATGCCATCTAGCCATCTCATCTTCTTTCGTCCCCTTCTCCTCCTGCCCCCAATCCCTCCCAGCATCAGAGTTTTTTCCAATGACTCAACTCTTTGCATCAGGTGTCCAAAGTACTGGAGTTTCAGCTTCAGCATCATTCCTTCCAAAGAAATCCTAGGATTGATCTCCTTCAGAATGAACTGGTTGGATCTCCTTGCAGTCCAAGGGACTCTCAAGAGTCTTCTCCAATACCACAGTTCAAAAGCATCAATTCTTTGGCACTCAGCCTTCTTCACAGTCCAACTCTCACATCCATACATGACCAC
>SJYQ01000518.1:785968-826544 GCA_006410935.1 Redunca redunca | reverse complement strand
TGCCCTGTCACAGCTCAAGAGTTGGGTGTTCCTGATGAGCCTGTAGAGGTTTACAAGTAAGTATATATGTGTTTTGAGTAAATATGAATGAATTAGGATAGCTTTCATTTCGGGCCTGGCCTGAGAACCAGGAGACCTGGAACTCTGCCATTAACGGGCTTTGTAATTTTGGGTGATCAGCTTGATGTTTTGAGGTTTCCATTTTTCTAGTTAAAAATAAGATTACATGATCTCTGAGGTCCCTTTTGGCAAACTGGTTCTATAATTTTCCTTTAATTGATCACAAAGAGTGCTCAGCCAGACAATTCTGTGAAAACTTGTTTTCAACGTAAGATCAATCAGATGAATATCGCCAATGTAAAAAATAAATCATTATCAGGTACATATGGTATCTGTAGTGTTATTTGTTTCTTAAAGGCTAATCTTCAGTAAATTGCTTGCTCATTTGGTATGCAACATGCTCTTGTGTATTACATACTGTATTTGTATTTTATATTTGGAAATGCCGTTGAACATTGCATATGGTTGTTCTGAATTTGTCAATAATGTTCAATGTGCATTCCATATTGAACAGCCATGCAATCCTTATATGGTGATATCCTTTTGCACTTGTAATAGAGTGTAATTAATGTTTTGTACAATCAATGCACATGTATTTCCTAGTCTTGTACCTTCCCAAGTTATACTTTTAAGATGGACATGATGATTAGAACAGTTCTGTATAGTAAAAGGGCTAACATTATTTACCTATGTAGCTAACTGACCCTAAGGAGTAGTATTTTTCAGGGAAAAATCTGTAATAATGCTATTAACTTTTTAGGAATATTTTTGAGTAGCAAAATCATATGTATTTAACTTGTATGTTATTAAATCTTAGTTAAATATGACTTTTCAAATCTTATTTCAATTCTTCAAAGGTCATATCTTGATAAGGGTAAATTTCTCTAATTGTGAATATAATTATTTATACAATCTGCATATTAATACTATTTTATTATAAAAGCTTAAGAAGATTAAAGATTAGTGATAATTCATATTCTTTTGACTTCAATGTGTATATTTTAATTTTTAAAGCATATACTAGGAAAAACTTTATTTTGTATGAGAAAGCATCAAATTCTATGGTTATGAATTAGCTATGAAGTCTCATTTTCACGGAGCCATTCAGGACATATGCTGGCACATTCTGTTACCAGCTAGCGATCCAAATGGAGAAAAAATTTCCATGAGAAAGGCAAATTGCCTAATGAAAAGGACCCTAATAATCCAGAGGAGCCTATTGAAAACATTTCAGATCATCCAGGTTGATGATATGCATTTTGAAATATTTTAAATCAGAAATCTTTGTTGTTGATCGCTGTTTTGTTAATGACCTCATGATTTCACTCTCTTAAGTAAAAGCATGCCCTGTTCTGTAAAACATGTTTATTTAAGACAAAGAGGTCCTTCTCCCTTGCTGCCAGCTAAAGCACATTCTCTGTCTGCTTAGCTGCACCACTCATTTTTCTGACTCATCTTCGGGTTCAAAAAATTACGTATTTGTTTGGCTGTTTGAAAAAACCTTGCAGTATTGTTTTTCTCATGTCTGAATTTGTTCATATTAAAGCTTTCATAATACCCTTCAGTTTCTGTGTTAAACCGATGTTTAAATTGGAAAGAAAGTGGGAACTTTGGCAGTTAAGATAATTCACTTCATCTGGTGGCCAGCTCTGTTAACAATCACATCATATGCCAGCAGTTAGACAAGATGAAAAGAGCCCTCGGGGCACTAAAGCTACACGTTCAGAGTGGAGGGAAAATACAGTTAGAGTTCTTTGTTTCATCATTTTATTCTCTAAAATGGGAAATTATTTAGACCAGAATCTTAAAGTGTTCAAAGAACAATTTAAAGGTTATGTGGTGGCTTCGCCATGGAAGCTGAATGCAGATTTTTGATCAGTATGCTGGACGGAAAGTGTTGCACCCCATGTCAGCAAATGATGTCTTTTATTCCTGTGTATTGAGTGCTGTGAGGAAATGGTGATATTGTTAGCATATGAATAGCATCAAAGCCTTCCATTGGAAGATAAACCTCCATCTTCTGAAATAGATGCGGGGCCTGCCCTCCTGCATGAAAGTGCCTCTCTTGCCAACAGTGTGCTCCCTCTAACCCCTGAGCGGTTTCTTCCAGAACAGGCACGTTGATATTCTGCACCGAGTTTGCTGGTGCATGACTGCTCATTCCATCACTTAGGAGAGAACATTTTCACATCAGATTGGCTTCCTACAGGAGGCAAGGGAGGAAGGCTATTAGCTAAAATAAATTTTATATTTTAAAGTTTGTGGTGGGGTGGAATTGACATTTTCTTTATGGTTTTTATTATTATTTGTCCTAAACATGAGAGACTGATCTAAGCCGTTGACAAGAAATAGAGTGGGTAACTGCCTCTTCATGTCTGAATGCAGACATGACTCTCTTTCACTCTTGCTGGATTCTTCAATCAATCCTGACATGCCAGCCAGACACAATTTAAAAATAATGCATCGGTCCCCTTCTTCTTTGTGTACATGTTATTGGAGGTTGATAAGTCCTCCTCATCAAGCTCCTTCTCTTTCCACCTGTCCTGATGATCAACAAACCCTGTGGCTACTCAAGATGGAATTTTAGTTCCACAGCAGAATTACTGAGGCTTTTAAGAGCACCAGCCACATCAAATAGGTCCTGAGATGATAAACTGACGGCCCATAACAGGGCAAGTAATTCCAGATGCCTTGGATGTTTAGTCTATTAGCTCACTGAGACATGTAAGGAATAGTCAGTTTCCATTAATGTTCAGTTTATTATTGGCCAAGATACTTAGGGTATGATGCTGCTAGTCATTTCCTATAACAACTTTATTTATAGAGGAAGTCTTTTCTGAAAGGTACATGGCTAGAACTTCGTTTCTGAGCTCATATGTTATGCTGACCAAAAATGTCTGTCAAAACTTAAATCAGTGTCATAGATTATATTTTCATTTTTATTACTCTTGGACTCCTTTTTTTTAAAAAAAAACAAATCAGGTTGCCAGCGGTTATATTGACATTGATCAAAGTTTAGGTCAGCTCAAGTCCAGCCTATGGTTTAGAAATAAGCAGAGCATAATGTTGACATGATTGATTTCCAGTTACTTATTCTGTGCAGTTTCTCTTGCATGTTTAAAGACATATCTGTGTACAAAAGCAAAGAAACAACACCTTTGTTTTATAAAGAGCTGAATATACTCTTGATGGAAAACTGTTTTATATGTCATTGTAATAGAAGACCTTTTCTTACTTTCTATCTCTCACTCATACACTAAGTCATTGTTCCCATGGTCTCCCTGAGTGATACACATTGAGAAAGTGATCTTGGTGAGTCAGGTTTGATTGTGAGATTCTGGATTGCTTCCAAATGGGAGGTTGGAATAGAAAGAATGAACACAAAGACTTCTGGGACATGTTAGGAATATCAAGTACTATCTCCAGATTTTCTAATTAGTGTTCAAGACAAATGCTCAGGAAATTACAAGAGTGTACCTGATTTAACTCAAATTTTAAACATAGTGGATTTTAATAAGAATTAGTATTCTGACTTTTAAGTGATACCATTTTAGGCTTCATCTTATTTAGTTATATTTTAAGGCTCAAATTGTTTCTTTTTTATTTTTTTTTAACCCACATATTGATGAGATGTCATTGTCTGAACTAGATTTTCCTCTCTGATGAAGAGACTGTTCCATATAAACCTAATCAATGAAGGTGAAAAGATTCAATACTTAATTCAAAAATGGGTAAGTCATGGGAATGGTAGGGTATAAGAGCCTGCTTGTTCTTCTAATTATTTGATCATAATATCCCATGTAAATGTAATAATTTATACATTTTAAACAATGCTTTATGCAGAACTTGGAAGGGCAGAGCTTGTAAAGAACCAAGTGATTTTACTGATAAAAAGAATAGTCCTACTTAATGATGTCAGATTTGGATGAGCTGATGGTTTCATAAGTCAGAGATTTCAAGGCATCTAAATTACTGTGAAGTTATTGCCAGCTATCCTGATTGTTTGGGACAGCTGTTAAACATCACACACAGTCATTAATCCCCAGGCTGGCAAAAAAGATGATTAGAGTGGCCTGTAAAAATAAGAACTATCATACTAGCAGATTAAAAAAAAAAATCACTTGGCCAAGTATTGTTTTGAGACTAAATAGAGTATGGAAAAATGTTTTACCAGTGCATTTCAGAGCATGAAATGCTCTTTTCTGTAAATAATGATTGAATAAGGTCATATTTATATCCTGGAATCAGGACTTTAGTGATTTGGTAATTTACCAGCAAGTCTAGGGTCTAATTTTAGAGTCTGATTAAGCTTTGAAAGCATTTCTATATGTTTCACTCATTAATATTACTAATAATATCAACTCCCCAAACCCACCTTTCTCCTGGTTAGACAAGAATTCCTTTTTAAGGTCACAGAGAAATTTCAAGTTTCTAATTATGAACCTCAGAAAATTACAGAGAGAACAAAAGTGAGAGAGAGAGAGAGATTCCCTGTGTGATCATGTGTCTGTGGGGAGGGGCAAGAGATAGCTGAATAATTTCTAAGCCACCTTCAAAGTGTATTTTTATTCAGAAGTTTACTGAGTTATTTCAAGTTCTCCTTTAAACTATTTCCTTTCTATTCTTATAAAGCATCATTATTTAGCAAGGACTTCAGAATACTTTTATTTCAAAATAAGATAGCAACCTAATGTGCTGTGCTATGCTTAGTCGCTCAGTCAAGTTCAACTCTTTGTGAACCCATGGACTGTAGCCCACCAGGCTCCTCTGTCCATGGGGATTGTTCAGGCAAGAATACTGGAGTAAGTTGCCATGCCCTCCTCCAGGGGAATCTGCCCAAGTCAGGAATCAATCCCAGGTCTCAATGCAGGCAGATTCTTTACCATCTGAACCATCAGAGAAGCCCAAGAATACTGGAGTAGCCTATCCCTTCTCCAGGGGAACTTCCTGACCCAGGAATTGAACCTGGATGAGGCTGGTGTGCTGCAGTCCATGGGATCACGAAGAGTCAGACACGACTGAGACACTTCACTTTCACTTTTCACTTTCATGCATTGGAGAAAGAAATGGCAACCCACTCCAGTGTTCTTGCCTGGAGAATCCCAGGGATGGGGGAGCCTGGTGGACTGCCGTCTATGGATTCGCACAGAGTCGGACACGACTGAAGTGACTTAGCAGGAGCAGCAGCAGTTCCTGCATAGAAGGCAAATTCTTTACCTGCTGAGCTACCAGGGAAGCTCAAGAGCCTATAGAAACTACCTACAATTCTTCATGAACAGCTCTTTTATCTCAATATTTAAATAATTAGATCACTATTTTTTTGCTTTATTCAAATTGTATAATAATTGGTCAAATGAAATAGTTGGGGGAGCAAATAATTAGGAAAAGCTTGTAGAAACATTTAGGTCCTTAATGGGGAAAAAATGGAAACAGTGACAGACTTTATTTTTTTGGGCTCCAAAATCACTGCAGATGGTGACTGCAGCCATGAAATTAAAAGACGCTTACTCCTTGGAAGAAAAGTTATGACCAACCTAGACATAATATTAAAAAACAGAGGTATTACTTTGCCAACAAAGGTCCATTTAGTCAAAGCTTATGGCAGAAAGTGCAGAGGAACTAAAAAGCCTCTTGATGAAAGTGAAAGAGGAAAGTGAAAAAGTTGGCTTAAAACTCAACATTCAGAAAACAAAGATCATGGCATCTGGTCCCATCACTTCATGGGAAATAGATGGGGAAACAGTGGAAACAGTGTCAGACTTTATGTTTTTGGGCTCCAAAATCACTGCAGATGGTGACTGCAGCCATGAAATTAAAAGACGCTTACTCCTTGGAAGAAAAGTTATGACTAACCTAGATACCGTACTGAAAAGCAGACATATTATTTTGCCAACAAAGGTCCGTCTAGTCAAAGCTATGGTTTTTCCAGTGGTCATGGATGGATGTGAGAGTTGCACTGTGAAGAAGGCTAAGCGCCGAAGAATTGATGCTTTTGAACTGTGGTGTTGGAGAAGACTCTTGAGAGTCCCTTAGACTGTGAGGAGATCCAACCAGTCCATTCTAGAGGAGATCAGCCCTGGGTGTTCTTTGTAAGGAATGATGCTGAAGCTGAAACTTCAGTACTTTGGCCACCTCATGTGAAGAGTTGACTCATTGGAAAAGACTCTGATGCTGGGAGTGATTGGGGGCAGGAGGAGAAGGGGATGACAGAGGATGAGATGGCTGGATGGCATCACCGACTCGATGGACATGAGTTTGAATGAACTCCGGGAGATGGTGATGGACAGGGAGGCCTGGCGTGCTGCAATTCATGGGGTTGCAGAGTCGGACACGACTGAGTGACTGAACTGAACTGAACTTACTGATGGTTTTTCCAATAGTCATGAATGGATGTGAGAGTTGGACTATAAAGAAAGCTGAGTGCAGAAGAATTGATGCTTTTGAACTGTGGTGTTGGAGAAGACTCTTGAGAGTGCCTTGGACTGTAAGGAGATTTAACCAGTCCATCCTAAAGGAAATAAGTCCTGAATGTTCACTGGAAGCACTGATGTTGAAGCTGAAACTCAATACTTTGCCCACCTGTTGTGAAGAACTGACTCACTAGAAAAGACCCTGATGCTGGGAAGATTGAAGGCAGGAGGAGAAGGGGACAACATAGGATGAAATGGTTCGATGGCACCACCAACTCAATGGACATGAGTTTGAGTAAGCTCTGGGAGTTGGTGAGGGACAGAGGAGCCTGGCGTGCTGCAGTTCATGGGGTCTCAAAGAGTCGGACACAACTCAGTGACTGAACTGACTAACTGACTTAAGGAAATATTTTAATGTCATATGTATGGCTCAAAAATATACTAACATGATTTAAAATATGCTACTTTATGAATCAAGTAGAAATTTCCCTTTGTAATAGGGAAACATTTTGAGTACAAAAGAAATGATTTTAAATTATTTTTCTTTATGAATAACTACTGCTGCTGCTGCTGGTAAGTCGCTTTAGTTGCGTCCGACTCTGTGCGACCCCATAGATGGCAGTCCACCAGGCTCCCCCGTCCCTGGGATTCTCCAGGCAAGAACACTGGAGTGGGTTGCCATTTTCTTCTCCAATGCAGGAAAGTGATAAGGGAAAGTGAAGTCACTCAGTCGTGTCCGACTCTTTGCGATCCCATGGACTGCAGTCTACCAGGCTCCTCCATCCATGGGATTTTCCAGGCAAGAGTACTGGAGTCGGTGCCATTGCCTTCTCTGTTATGAATAACTAGGAGTTATTGAATCAGTTCAGTTCAGTTCAGTCGATCAGTCATGTCTGACTCTTTGCGACCCCATGGACTGCAGCATGCCAGGCCTCCCTGTCCATTAACTCCTGGAGTTTACTTAAACTCATGTTCACTGATTCGGTGATGCCACCCAACCATCTCATCCTCTCATCCCCTTCTCCTCCTGCCTTCAGTATTTCCCAGCATCAGGGTCTTTTCAAATGAGTCAGTTTTTTGCATCAGGTGGCCAAAGTATTGGAGTTTCAGCTTCAACATTAGTCCTTTCAATGAACACTGATTTCCTTTAGACTGGACTAATTGGATCTCCTTATAGTCCAAGGGACTCTCAAGAGTCTTCTGCAACACCACAGTTCAAAAGCATCAATTCTTCTGTACTCAGCTTTCTTTATAATCCAACTCTCACATCCAAACATGCCCACTGGAAAAACCACAGCCTTGACTAGATGGAGCTTTGTTGGCAAAGTAATGTCTGCTTCTTAATATGCTGTCTAGGTTGGTCATAACTTTCCTTGCAAGGAGTAAGCGTCTTTTTATTTCATGGCTGCAATCACCATCTGCAGTGATTTTGGAGCCCAAAAAGATAAAGTCTTTCGCTGTTTCCACTGCTTCCCCATCTATTTGCCATGAAGTGATGGAACCAGATGCCATGATCTTTGTTTTTTGAATGTTGAGTTTTAAGCCAACTTTTTCACTCTCCTCTTTCACTTTCATCAAGAGGCTGTTTAGTTCTTCACTTTCTGCCATAAGGTTCTGTCATCTGCTTATCTGAGATTATTGATATTTCTCCCAGAAGTCTTGATTGATTCCAGCTTGTGCTTCATCCAGCCCAGTGTTTCTCATGATGTACTCTGCATAGAAGTTAAATAAGCAGGGTGACAATATACAGCCTTGACGTACTCCTTTTCCTATTTGGAACCAGTCTGCTATTCCATGTCCAGTTCTAACTGTTGCTTCCTGACCTGCATACAGATTTTTCAAGAGGCAGGTCAGGTGGTGTGGTATTCCCATCTCTTGAAGAATTTTCCAATTTGTTGTGATCCACATAGTCAAAGGCTTTCACATAGTGAATAAAGCAGAAATAGATGTTTTTCTGAAATCTCTTGCTTTTTCCATGATCCAGCGGATGTTGGCAATTTGATCTCTGGTTCCTCTGCCTTTTCTAAATCCAGCTTGAACATCTGGAAGGTCACAGTTCACATATTGTTGAAGCCTGGCTTGGAGAATTTTGAGCATTACTTTGCTGGCATGTGAGATGAGTGCAATTTAAGGTAGTTTGAGCATTCTCTGGCATTGCCTTTCTTAGGGATGGGAATGAATCCATTCCAGTCCTGTGGCCACTGCTGAGTTTTCCAAATTTTCTGGCATATTGTGTTGCAACACTTTCACAGCATCATCTTTCAGGATTTGAAACAGCTTGAACTGGAATTCCTTCACCTCCACTAGCTTTGTTCGTAGTGATGCTTCCTAAAGCCCACTTGAAGTCACATTCCAGGATGCCTAGCTCTAGGTATGGGTTGGCAGTGGTCTGCCGCAGGGACAGGGGGTTTGGGTGTGGGTATGGCATAAGTCCTCTTGGAGGAGGTTGCCATTAACCCCACCATAGAGTTGCCAGAACTTAGATAGTACTGAGAAATAGATTCTTGGAGGGGACAACAGAACCTTGTGCACCAGGACCCAGGAGAAAGGGAAAGTGATCCCACAGGAGTCTTGCCTGTGGGTGTCCAGGAGTCTCCAGTGAAGGCCTGGGTTGGTGGTGGCCTGCTATAAGGTTAGGGGCATGGACTGTAGCAGTACATACATGGGATCTTCTGAGGGAGGCCTCACACGCTAGTAAAGTAATGCTCAAAATTGTTCAAGCCAGGCTTCAGTAATACATGAACCGTGAACTTCCAGATGTTCAAGCTGGTTTTAGAAAAGGCAGAGGAACCAGAGATCAAATTGCCAACATCTTCTGAATCACTGAAAAAAGCAAGAGAGTTCCAGGAAAAACCTATTTCTGCTTTATTGACTATGCCAAAGCCTTTGACTGTGTGGATCACAATAAACTGTGGAAAATTCATCAAGAAATGGGAATACCAGACCACCTAACCTGCCTCTTGAGAAACCTGTATGCAGATCAGGAAGCAACAGTTAGAACTGGACATGGAACAACAGACTGGTTCCATATCAGGAAAGTAGTATGTCAAGGCTATATATTGTCCCTCTGTTTATTTAACTTCTATGCAGAGTACATCATGAGAAACACTGGGCTAGAAGGAGCACAAGCTGGAATCAAGATTGCCAGGAGAAATATCAATAACCTCAGATGTGTAGATGACACCCCCCTTATGGCAGAAAGCAAAGAAGAACTAAAGAGCCTCTTGATGAAAGTGAAAAAGGAGAATGAAAAAGTTGTTTTAAAGCTCAACATTCAGAAAACTAAGATCTTGGCATCTGGTCCCATCACCTAATGGCAAATAGATGGGAAAACAGTGAGAGACTTTATTTTTCTGGGCTCCGAAATCTCTGCAGATGGTGATTGCAGCCATGAAACTGAAAGACGCTTACTCCTTGGAAGGAAAGTTATGACTAACCTAGGCAGCGTATTAAAAAGCAAAGACATTACTTTGCCAACGAAGGTCCGTCTATTCAAGGTTATGGTTTTTCCAGTGGTCATGTATGGATGTGAAAGTTGGACTATAAAGAAAGCTGAGCACTGAAGAATTGATGCTTTTGAACTGTGGTGTTGGAGAAGACTCTTGAGAGTCCATTGGACTGCAAGGAGATCCAACCAGTCCATCTTAAAGGAAATCAGTCCTGGGTGTTCATTGGAAGGACTGATGTTGAAGATGAAACTCCAAATATTTTGGCTACCTGATGTGAAGAGCTGACTTATTTGAAAAGACCCTGATGCTAGGAAAGATTGAAGGCGGGAGGAGAAGGGGACGACAGAGGATGAGATGGTTAGATGGCATCACCGACTCAATGGATATCAGTTTGGGTAAACTCCAGGAGCTGGTGATGGACAGAGAGGCCTGCCGTGCTGTGGTTCATGGGGTTGCATAGAGTAGGACAAGACTGAGAGACTGAACTGAACTGAACCATTACCTTCATTTACCTCTACCATAGTGTGAAGTGAAGTGAAGTGAAGTGAAGTTGCTCAGTCGTGTCCGACTCTTTGTGACCCCGTGGACTATAGCCTACCAGGCTCCTCTGTCCATGGAATTCTCCAGGCAAGAATACTGGAGTGGGTTGCCATTTCCTTCTCCAGGGGCATCTTCCCGACCCAGGGATCGAACCCAGGTCTCCCACATTGCAGGCAGATGCTTTAACCTCTGAGCCACCAGGTTTGGCCCCAGGTAAATAGTAGGGTGGGAACACAGCTCCACCCATGAATAGAAAATTGGATTAAAGATTTACTGAGCATGACGGGCCCATCAGAACAAGACCCAGTATCCCCCTCAGTCAGTCTATCCCACAAGAAGGTTTCATAAGCCTCATATCCTTCTCCATCAGAGGGCTGCTGCTAAGTCACTTCAGTAGTATCTGACTCTGTGCGACCCCATAGATGGCAGCCCACCAGGCTCCCCCATCCTTGGGTTGTCATTTCCTTCTCCAATGCATGAAAGTGAAAAGTGAAAGTGAAGTTGCTCAGTCATGTCCGACTCTTAGGGACCCCATGGACTGCAGCCTACTAGGCTTCTCCGACCATGGGATTTTCCAGGCAAGAGTACTGGAGTGGGGTGCCATTGCCTTCTCCTCCATCAGAGGGCAGACAGACTGAAAACCACAATCACAGAAAACTAACCAATCTAATCATGTGGACCATAGCCTTGTCTAACTCAATGAAACTATGAGTTATTGAATAATCTATAATAAAGAGCATGGAGGATGCCAACTAGATTTCAGTGACTCAAAATAAGGCATTCATCCATTTATTCATTCACTGTCATTAACATTTATTGAGGGTAGCAGGTGTAGAGCAGAGGAAAAGGTTCAGTTCAGTTGCTCAGTCGTGTCTGACTCTTCGAGACCCCATGGACTGCAGCATGCCAGGCCTCCCTGTCCATCACCAACTCCCAGAGTTTACTCAAACTCACGTCCATTGAGTCCGTGATGCTATCCAACCATCTCATCCTCTGTCGTCCCCTTCTCCTCCCACCTTCAATCTTTCCCAGCATCAGGGTCTTTTCAAATGAGTCAGTTCTTTACATCAGGTGGCCAAAGTATTGGAGTTTCAGCTTTAGCATCAGTCCTTCCAATGAACACTCAGGACTGATCTCCTTTAGGATGGACTGGTTGGATCTCCTTGCAGTCCAATGGACTCTCAAGAGTCTTCTCCAACACCGCAGTTCCAAAGCATCAATTCTTCTGTGCTCAGCTTTCTTTATAGTCCAACTCTCACATTCATATATGTCTAGAGGACAAAGTATGAAATGGCAAAAGCCCATTGATTAAGGTAAGGAATGATAAAAGCTTGGATGATAAGGGCAGAGAAGAGGAGAGGGGAAGTAGGGCGCTTTAAGAGTAGTAGAGGAGGAAGAGTGGGATGTAAGTGAAACTTCAGAAGCACTGGTACTGATCAGCTTGAATGTGAGAATACTTATCTGAGCTTTGTCCTTTAGCTATTTATGAGGCCAGAATATTACCTTCTATGAACTCAAGAAGAGGCTCTGTGGGGTTAGCCTGCTCAACATGCTATCACATTGCCTCCCCTGTGATTGACATCTCTTGAGAAACCAGTATTCCACTAAGCACAGAGGTTGTTTGTCAGTCTGTACTGCTGTCAGTATCTTTCTGGTATGAAAGAGGTGATGCTGCTGGGCAAGGAGATATTATTCCTTACCCAAAGTATGGGAAAGAGTGTTGTTCTAATTCCCCATGGTTCAAAAGTGTTAATTAAAATACTAAAATGATGCATGTTATGAGACAAAGGAAAAACTCCACCTATATTGTCCCCATTACTTCCTACTGCCACAGCCATATTCCCAGAAGTAGCCATTAAAGCTCAAGAAGATATGTTAAATTCTCCGGATAGTATGTTAACACAAGAGAGTATATTACAATATATTAATATTCTCCTTTTTTTGCCATTCTTTGTACATGGACCTTTCTATGGTTAACTTGAAGCATCACTTTGCTTGAAAGAATAGGGTTGGAATTTTTAGAGTAGCATTGCAAAGAGTCTATACTCAGCTTTTGATACTTACAAGAGATACTTGAGGTCAAAGCAAAGTGATAGACTTGAAGTCTTGCAATATCTACGAGAGACAGAAGCTCCCCAAATTCCTTTACCTACCCTTTTAACACATAAAAAGGGGCAGACTTGGTGGATAAGACCATAGAAAATAATATACCTTAAGTAGGGCAAAGGAAGATCGGAGAAAGTACACATTCCAGACCGCTCCTCTTTTTCCTATGGGGTGGTTGCTGAATACAGGAGACTGAAGCGGGAAATGTGACCAGATCTATACTCCCTGGGCTTTTCACTGCAGTGCAGACATTGTGCTCAATTGATTGAGAGGAATGTTTGTTCCTTGGTTGGGGCAGTAGAGGAAGGTATTCTGCAAGCCTCATGAACCAGTCTGGGGGCTGGCGACACGAAGGTAAATTCAGTGGCCCAACCTAGCTAGGTGGAAGGAGTCAGAGTGTATTTTCTGAGCACTCCCGAGTTCCCAGAAAAGAAACAGAAGCTGGTTAAGTTGATAGTCAGTGGTCTCTGGCCTTTTGTGGCAAGGGGTGAGGTGCCCTGGGAGCAGCAGCCACAGTGTTCAGAAGCTATGATGGCTGAGGTCCAGTGGGGCACAAAGAAGATGCTCAGAGAGTTCCTCATGGCCTTTTCAGGACCGTGTTGAAGGCGCAGTAGCCAGGGAGCACCAGCAGGGCTGGCTGGTACTCAGTAGTTGAGATGAATAAGAGGAGAATATTGGCAGACCTAAGGCCTCTATTTTGCCTTCAGTCACATTACCTTAAAGTACAGATGACACAATTTCCTTTCCCCTAACTACTTGTCATCTTGGAGGAGCAGAGGAAATGGATGGAAATCAAAAGGGTGAAGTTTTACTAAAAAAGCTTTAAAATAATTGCATTGGGTTGAATTTACTGTTTGGACTAAAATATAGGTTTCTGCAACTGACCAGGTGGGGAACACATAGGGTTCATGAAATTCCTATCTATAAGAAATAAAGTAGCTGCTTTGAGCATCTGAATGCAATTTGAGTGAACTAACTGGATGTCGGACCTTGTGAATTATCTTGTGTCTCGTAACTGCTTTTTATCATATACTCTATTTGTGCCTTTTTATTCTACCTCTTGGAGAAGGCAATGACACCCCACTCTAGTACTCTTGCCTGGCAAATCCCATGGATGGAGGAGCCTGGTGGGCTGCTGTCCATGGGGTCACAAAGAGTCGGACACGACTGAGAGACTTCACTTTCGCTTTTCACTTCCATGCATTGGAGAAGGAAATGGCAACCCACTCCAGTGTTCTTGCCTGGAGAATCCCAGGGACGGGGGAGCCTGGTGGGCTGCCATCTATGAGGTCGCACAGAGTCGGACACGACTGAAGTGACTTAGCAGCAGCAGCAGCACTCTACCTCTTGGGAAATTTACTCAAATTTTTCTTTCCAAATTCCTATCAAAATTTTAATTTTGATACTAATATTTTTAATTTTGAGGAACATTTTCTTGATTTCTGATAGTTCCTATCACAGAAGCTTCTACTTTTATTTGTTATGGAAGCTTATAATATTCTGTCACATCCCTGCTGTTATCATGAGAGTTTTAAAACAATTCTCTGTACCATTGTACAATCTGTACAGTTCTTTAAACAATTCTCTTTCAAACTGTTCTCTTTTGTGGATTGTCTTTTTTTCTTCTGAGGTTACCTGTTCTGTTTGTTCTTCCCGGCCCTTCTCTCTTTTAATGTTTACAGATTTATGTAGAAGACATCAAAAAGCCTAGATTGAGTGTCTGAAGCTCCAAATGGGTCTCTGTAATTCATTCCTCACCAGGCATTAGAGCACTCAGTCCAACTGTTTGTTCAGCCCATGGTTATGTTCTTACAGTTTGATGTGAAGATGGTAAATACAGGAGAGGAGGAACTCAACGGTCAAACTCACCTCTCCAATTATTTTTTATACTCTCATGATTTCCAAATTTATACTTCAGTCCAAATTTCTCTGCTGAAATTCAGATGCAAGTATCCAATTACACACTGGACATTTTCACGTGGGTGGAGGGCCCTTAAATGTGTCAGCCCACCTCTCTCAGTCTCCTCCTTTTCCTCCTCCTTCCATGTATGTTCTCTCAGTGCAACCATCCAGTTCTATCAGTTCTGCTTCCAGAATATCTCTTGAATTTTTCCACTTCTTTTATCTCCTTTACCCATAGAACATGTGTATGTCCTGACCACTATAATTACACATTTGAATGATCACAGCATCTCTTTATCTGGTCTTCCTTCTTCCAATCTATATACACAGTTCTTTCTCCAGAATGAACTTCTAAGATGAAAAATCTTGACACTAACAGTCCAAATTGATCATCACCCATTTCAATGACTGTCCATTGATCTGAAGGTAAATCTCAAGCATCTTACTCTGCCTTACAAACCCCTTTATGATCCGACCCCTGGTCACTCATCTGATCTTGATGCCGTTCTACCTCACCTTCTGTAACCTCGTCTTGTAGAATTCAGAATCCATTTTGCTCTCTCTTACTCTGATACTGTTATTTACAAGCTGCACGGTGAAAGTGGGGCTTATGAAATTGAAAAGGCCAAAGTTATAAGAGGAAGTTGAAGAGAGAGTTCTGAAATAGGATTAAGGGATCTTGAGTACCAAATGAAACAAAGAGAGCAAGTAAGATACAGATGAAAAAGTGGCTGTTAGTTTTTACAACAGCGAAATATGAAATTGTGTTTACTTGTTAAATTGGAAGGGATTCTCAGGTGGCTCAGTGGTAAAGAACTGGCCTGCCAATGCAGAAGATGTGGGTTCAATCCCTGAGTCAGGGAGATCCTCTGGAGAAGGAAATGGCAACCCTCTCCAGTATTGTCTGGAAAATCCCATGGACAGAGCTCCCCACTGGCCAGCTACAGTCCATGGGGTTACAAAGAGTTGGACATCACTGAGCGCACACACACACTGATCAGTAAGTTTTTTCATTTTCAAAATTAATTGTTAGAGCTTCTGTCTTTATTTGAAAATAGACAATGACTACTAAATAGTATTCACAAACTGTAGAATTTAAAAGATGGTCATTTTGTGAACTTATTGAAACAGTGATAATTAGTGGAAGCAGATTGGTATGGATTAAAAAGGGGATGTGAGGTGAGGAAGTGAACATAGTGTTCGTAGACAACTCTTCTAATATATAGGACTGTGGTTTATAGGAGTGAAACCATATGGTGATTAAAGTCCAGATAGAGTGTTTATTATGTAGCTCTGTGTTAAGGTGGTATAGGTGTGAGAATGCTTATATGCTGACAAGAAGTCAAAGCCACATTAGTTCTCAGATTGATTTCTTTATGCCTGTATTCCCCGTTTTCAGACATCAACCCCCACCCCTGCTGATACTTCCAACTCCAGGGAAAGGCATAGTATAGGTTCTTGTTGGGATCTTCTTCCCTAACATCACTTACATGCCTGCTGACTTAATTGGACCTTAGCTCTAGATGGCAAGATGTAGCCTCCCCATCCCCTTCATCATCCCCCTGTAGGAGTCAACTTCCTGTTGTCCCTGTGGGATGTGGGGGATTGCCTTCCACTTGGTCGTCAGTTGCTTTACGTCATTGCCTTTCCCACTCTCTTGGACTCATCGCTTGGGTCTCAGTTCACTTTGCCAGCATTCCTACTTAAAGTAGGTTTTAGCTAAAGGTTTAGGGGATAGTAGGTAGGCTGCAGTCCATGGGGTCGCTAAGAGCCAGACATGACTAAGCAACTTCACTTTCACGCATTGGAGAAGGAAATGGCAACCCACTCCAGTGTTCTTGCCTGGAGAATCTCAGGGATGGGGGAGCCTGGTGGGCTGCCTTGTATGGCGTCGCACAGAGTCGGACACGCCTGAAGCAGCAGCAGCAGAGAGGCCATACCACATAAAGGGGAAACATCTGTTAACACATTCTTGATTGGAGACCTATTACAGCCACAGGCATTAGTTTTTGTGCCTCGCCCATCAATAATGTGTTAATTGTAACATTATTCTTGGAAACGGATCTAAAATTCCTGCAAGACTATGCTGTACCGTATAATCTGGCTCTGCCATGTTGTAAGGTTCCTTCTTTCTTGACACTTCTCTCAGTTTCCCTCTCAGGGTCCCAATTCCTTTCCTAAAGCACTGGTGAAAAGTGAAAGTGAAAGTCATGTCCGATTCTTTGTGACCCCATGGACTGTAGCCCACCAGACTCCTCTGTCCATGGGATTCTCCAGGCAAGAATACTGGAGTGGGTTGCCATTCCCTTCTCCAGGGGATCTTCCCGATCCAGGGATCGAACACCAGTCTTCCTCATTACAGGCAGATTCTTTACCGTCTGAGCCACCAGGGAAGCCCAAAGCACTGGTGGATACCTCCAAATGCTCCACTACCCACACAGAGTAACTGTTTTAAGCTCCTTCCATACTCACAGTGGGCAGATGCTTCAGATGCTAATAGACTGTTAGGATAGTTTCCTAAAAAAAAAAAAAAGTAGTTATCTCTTTTAGAGGAAATGGCACCCCACTCCAGTCCTCTTGCCTGGAAAATCTCATGGATGGAGGAGCCTGGTAGGCTGTAGTCCATGAGGTCGCTAAGAGTTGGACACGACTGAGCAACTTCACTTTCACTTTTCACTTTCACGCATTGGAGAAGGAAATGGCAACCCACTCCAGTGTTCCTGCCTGGAGAATCCCAGGGGCTGCGGAGCCTGGTGGGCTGCCCTCTATGGGGTCGCACAGAGTCGAACATGACTGAAGCGACTTAGCAGCAGCAGCAGCAGCATACTCTTTCTCAGCCAGTTGATTCAAATGACAGCCTTTATTTAATAGTAATACTTATATATCTTTATCTATCCATCTGTCTTAGAAATATTAGATAAGGATACCAAAGAACAAAGTAATTCTTATTGCATAATTGTAATTAAAATTTACCTCAATTAGTACAGATCAGGGACAACATTATAATTTTTAAAAGCACAAGCATATAATATCACTATTTAAGTTTAGAATTATTACATAATTACCTGACATCTTCAAATTAAAAATATTATAGATGTGGCTCTTCATTATTTTCTTATCTATATTTTAAAAATAAAATGATAAGTTAACACTTCTTCCATCCCTAATAACTCCACATTAAAGAAATAAGAGACTCTATATGATCAAAGTCAGAAATTTTATTTCAGAGAACAGGCATGTTGAAAGTTCTCTAAACTAGAAAACTCTCTATTGTCAAAAAGTGTCCAAACACAATTTGGAAGCTGTAGGATTATTTTAGGAAATCTGAATATAGAAATTACCTGTCAAGGATGGGGTGTTAAGGTCAGAAAAGTTGTTACAACTCAAATCAGGTCACAGTTAGTCTTGTTATAAGGCAAAGTACTGGCCTTCTTGCAGGGTTTTGCAACCACAGAAGAGGGTTAGAATTCTAGCTTCTCTGATCTTCAGTCATCTCACTGTTCCATATCTTCCACTTGGCAAAGAAAATGAAAAATAAATGCAGGGGAATTTGTTCATTTTTTATAGAAGAAAAGTTCTGTTTGATCATACTCCTGTTTAAATGATGTTTTTTAAAAAATCAGAAAACACAATCTTATAAACAAAGAAAATAATATTGTGTGTAAATTAATAATCTCTATGTTTTACTGATTTAGCTAAAAAGAAACTGAAACCATTTTGTGTGTCTTTTATTTATTTAAAAAATGGAGGCTTCCCTCTCAATCCAGTTCCTTGGCATTTGGAATTGAATGAACCATGATAAATTTCAGTGAAGCAGACCAATTTTGACTAAATAATAAAAGTGATTTTGTTGAAAGAGTATCAGAGTACACGCTGGCATCAGACCTAGCTTTTTAAAGCAACTTTATATTGACATCTTTTTATTTTTTCAATTAAAAAATGTGATTGAAGTATAGTTGATTTACAATGTTGTTTTGGTTTCAGGTGAACAGCAAAATGATTCAGTTACACACATACATGTAACTATTCTTTTTAAGATTCTTTTCCTTTCTCAGCTCAGTTAGTTGCTCTGTCGTGCAGACTCTTTGTGACCCCATGGACTGCAGTACTCCAGGCTTCCCTGTCCTTCACTGACTCCTGGAGCCTGCTCCGACTACAGTCCATTGAGTTGGTGATGCCATCCAACCATCTTATCCTTCTTCATCCCCTTCTCCTCCTTCCTTCAATCTTTTCCAGCATCAGGGTTTTTTTCCAGTGAGTCAGTTCTTCCCATTAGGTGGCCAAAGTATTGCAGTTTCAGCTTCAACATCAGTCCTTCCAATGAATATTCAGGACTGATTTCCCTTAGAATGGACTGATTTGGTCTCCTTGCAGTCCAAGGGACTCTCAAGAGTCTTCTCCAACACCACAGTTCAAAAGCATCAATTCTTCAGCACTCAGCTTTCTTTATGGTCCAATTCTCACATCCATACCTGGCTACTGGAAAAACCATAGCTTTGACTAGATGGACCTTTGTTGGCAAAGTAATGTCTCTGCTTTTTAATATGCTGTCTTGGTTGGTTATAACTTTTCTTACAAGGAGCAAGTGTCTTTTTATTTCATGGCTGCAGTCACCATCTGCAGTGATTTTGGAGCTCCCTAAAATAAAGTCTGTCCCTGTTTTCATTGTTTCCCCATCTATTTCCCATGAAATGATGGGACCAGATGCCATGATCTTCATTTTTGGAATGTTGAGTTTTAAGCCAACTTTTTCACTCTCCTCTTTCACTTTCATCAAGATGCTGTTTAGTTCTTTTCGTTTTCTGCCATAAAGGGTGATGTCATCTGCATATGAGGTTATTGATACTTCTCCTGGCAATCTTTATTCAAGCCCATGCTTCATCCAGCCCAGCATTTCTCACGAAATGAAGAGCATTGCTCTTCATGTAAGTTAAATAAGCAGGGTGAAAATATACAGCCTTAACATACTCCTTTCCAAATTTGGAACCAGTTCATTGTTGCATGTCTGGTTCTAACTGTTGCTTCTTGACCTGCATACAGATGTCTCAGAAGGCAGGTCAGGTGGTCTGCTATTCCCATCTCTTTTTTTCTTTTTTCTTTTCTTTTATTTTTTTTACATGTTTCAATGCCATTCTCCCATCTCATCCCACCCTCTCCCTCTCTCTCTCCCCCAGAGTCCAAAAGTTCACTCTCTAGATCTGAGTCTCTTTTGTTTTCTCGCATCCCATCTCTTTCAGAATTTTCCACAGTCGTTGTATACACACAGTCAAAGGCTTTAGCGTAGTCAGTAAAGCAGAAGTAAATGTTTTTTCTGGAACTCTCTTGCTTTTTCGAATATCCAACGGATGTTGCCAATTTGATCTCTGTTTCCCCTGCCTTTTGTAAATCCAGCTTAACATGTGGAATTTCTTATTTTACATACTGCTGAAGCCTGGCCTGGAGAATTTTGAGCATTGCTTTGCTAGCATGTGAAATGAGTGCAATTGTGCGGTAGTTTGAACATTCTTTGGCCTTTCTTTAGGATTTAAAGGAAAACTGACCTTTCCCAACCCTGTCTCCTCTGCTGAGTTTTCCAAATTTGCTAACATATTGAGTGTAGCACTTTCACAGCATCATTTTTTAGGATTTGAAATAGTTCAACTAGAATTCCTCACCTCCACTAGCTTTGTTCATAGTGATGCTTCTTAAGGCCCACTTAATTTCACATTCCAGGATGTCTTGCTACCTCTTCTTCTGCTTCTGTTAGGTCCATACCATTTCTGTCCTTAATTTTGCCCATATTTGCATGAAATGTTCCCTTGATATCTCTAATTTTCTTGAAGAGATCTCTAGTCTTTCCCGTTCTGTTGTTTTCCTCTATTTCTTTGCATTTATCACTTAGGAAGGCTTTCTAATCTCTCCTTGCTATTCTCTGGAACTCTGTATTCAGATGGGTATATCTTTCCTTTTCTCCTTTGCCTTTTGCTTCTCTTCTTTTCTCAGCTATTTGTAAGGCCTCCTCAGATAACCATTTTGCCTTTTTGCGTTTCTTCTTTTTGGAGATGGTTTTGATCACTGCCTCCTGTACAATATTACAAACCTCCATCCATAGTTCTTCATTCTGTCTATCAGATCTAATCCCTTGAATCTATTTGTCATTTCTACTATATAATTGTAGGTGATTTTATTTATAGGTCATACCTGAATGGTCTAGTGGATTTCCCTGCTTTCTTCAATATAAGTCCTTGTTTGGCAATAAGGAGTTCATGCTCTGAGCCAGCTCACATCCTGGTCTTGTTTTTGCTGATTCTATAGAGCTTTTCTTCAGCTGTAGTTGCGAAGAATATAATCAATCTAATTTCGGTATTGACACCTGGTGCTGTCCATGTGTAGAGTCTTCTCTTGTGTTGTTGGAAGAGGGTGTTTGCTATGACCAATGGGTTCCCTTGGCAAAACTCTGTTAACCTTTGCCCTGCTTCATTTTGTACTCCGAGGCCAAACTGCCTGTTGCTCCAGATATCTCTTGACTTCCTACTTTTGCATTCTTGTCCCCTGTGATGTAAAGGACATCATTTTTGGTGTTAGTTCTGAAAGGTCTTATAGGTCTTCATTGAATTACTTCAGCTTCTTCGAAATTTGTGGTTGGGGCATAGATTTAGATTACTCTGATATTAAATAGTTTGCCTTGAAATGAGATGGCTGGATGGCACCACTGACTCGATGGACGTGAGTCTGAGTGAACTCTGGGAGTTGGTGATGGACAGGGAGGCCAGGCGTGCTGCGATTCATGGGGTCTCAAAGAGTCGGACATGACTGAGCGACTAAACTGAACTGAACTGAACTGATATTGAATAGTTTGCCTTGAAAATGAACAGAGATCATTCTGTTGTTTTTGAGATCCAAGTACTGCATTTTGGACCCTTTTGTTTACTATGAGGGCTACTCCATTTCTTCTAAGAGTTTTTGCTCATAGTAGTAGTATGGTTATCTGAATTAAATTCGCCTAGTTCAGTCCATTTTAGTTCACTGATTCCTAAAATGTCTGTATTCACTCTTGCCATCTCCTATTTGACCACTTCCAATTTATGTTGATTTATGGACCTAAGATTCCAGATTCCTATGCTGTATTTTTATTTACAGTATCAGACTTCACTTCTATCACCAGTCACATCCACAACTGGGTGTTGCTTTTGCTTTGGCCTCATCCTTCATTCTTTCTGGAGCTATTTCTCCAATATTCTCTAGTAGCATATTGGACACGTACCAACCTGGGGAGTTCATCTCTCAGTGTCATATCTTTTTGCCTTTCATACTGTTCATGGGGTTCTCAAGGCAAGAATACTGAAGTGAATAAAAAGAAATTTTCCTTTCTAGGTTATCATAAAATATTGAGTATAGTTCCCTGTGCTACATAGGAGGTCCTTGTTGGACATCCATTTTATGTTAAGTAATGTGTCTATGTTAATCCAAACTTCTAATTTATCTCCCCATCCCATATCTATTTTTAAAGGGACATGTCTTTGCTAATGTTCTTTGATTGTAACAAAATTATTCACATATGTAGATGTTACATTAAATATGTCAATCAAATCAGATGGGTTCTAAGGTTCCCTGAACTGCTACTGTGTAAGTTTTTAATTTTTTGAGAATGTGTTGTCATTTTCTTCTTGACATGTTTCTAATACCGTTTTGTTTCCTAGATTTGACTCATTTTGTTACCAGATCCTGGAAACATTGAGAGGAAAGCCAAGGAGTTAATAATGTATTATAAGCCGTGAGTTTATTCATACACTGCCTGACTCACCCTCCAAGAATTCCTCTCAAGAGCGATTTATTGCTATTACAGTCAGTACTAAAGATAAGTTGGGATTTCAGATGCTTTGGTATCCACTTATCTAAATAATAGTAATTATTTTGCTTCTAGCTTTCTCTAATGTTACTTAGTTTTAATAGCTAACGGTATTTCTGTTTGATTCCGCAGTAAATATCAGTTTCACTAAATCATTAGGGTTGGGTCCTACAGTTATAAGAATATTGATTTTTATGTAAACCAGCAGAAAATGTTAACAAATCATATAAAATGTTTGATAGTTTATTGGGGTTTTTCTGATAGCCACTTTACTTTCCGGCAGGCAGCATAAAGATTGGAGATACTGGGTTAGGGGTGAGTTGAAAGAGCAACTGGGAGGGAAAGAGTGATGATAAATGCCTTGACGTTCTTTCACACTAAATAAGAAGTTATATCATATTCACAGTGTTAAAGGATGACAGAAATATTGTGCAGCTTAAATGATTAGTCAGGGGCTTGTGTTCCCAGATTATATGATTTAGTAGCTATGCATTGGGTTTTACTACAAACAATGTTCTTTGAAAACTCAACCAATAAAGAGAGAACACAGGAAAACTGACACTTTTGGCTACAGCTTCTATTTCCTTATGCCTAGTAACTTTAAAAATACAGAAGCACAAGTGTTAAAATGAAGAAGTTAATATATATGGGGAGTCCTGAAATAGCCCTACTGTTTTAGAAAATTAAGTTCAGAGTATCTACTATGGGAATTCAATAAAACTTTTGGCCTTCAATATAAGATAGACCATAAATCAATGAAGTTTAAATAGTTCTGCTCTCTTGAACACCTGCTTATATGTCTTGAGAAAATTCTGTAGTGTTTTAACCATCATTTTATGACATTAAAAAGTAATGCTCACTATTGCAGTACTTGGAAAGGCTATTAACGTTAAGGGTATGTCAGCCATTCTATTATAAACCCTGATTTCCAGGAGTTTAATATAACCCAGACATTGCATGTAATAAACCCTAATGCAAGAATCTGAAACTTGGATCATTATTTTCTCTATTTAAAGGCCAACTGCCTCACAAGGACTGTCTCTAGCCATGGCAAATATCTTTAAGATAAGTTATAATTTAAAAATTTACCAAATGCTAGTTTTTTCCTTGCTGTGATATTTTTCCTCTAATTTAAGATAAGGGCTCTGAAAGGAAGGCTGTGTGTAAAATAGCTTTTGAATGAAGTTAATCTATGTATTTGCAGAAGAGCCCCCATCTTCCTATCCCCAGTAGAATTTTATGCCTCTTTCTCCAGAGAAGAACCTTTAGGTCCAGGAATATGGTTCATCTTCTACACTTGTTATAACAAATCACCACAAACTTGGCTGCTTACAACACTGTAAATGTGTTCTCTTAAGGTTCTGGAAGTCGGAGGTCTGAACTCAGCTTCACTGGGCTAATGTCAAAAGTGTCAGCAGGGCTGGTTCCTTAGGAGGTTCCGAGGGGAAAACAGGTTTCCTTGCCTTATTCAGCTCCTAGTTGCTGCCTCTGTCCCTTGGCTCGTGTTTGACTCTTTTGAGACCCCATGGACTGTAACTGGCTAGGCCTCTCTGTCCATTGGATGTCCCAGGCCAGAATATTGGAATGGGCTGCCATTTTCTTCTTCAGAGGATCTTCCTGACCCAGGGATCGAACCCAAGTCTCCTGCATTGGCAGGCAGTTTCTTTACTGCAGAACCACCAGGGAAGCCTTCAAATATCTGACTTACACATAAAAATGACTGATGTAGGCCCAGCCTAATCTGGGGAGGAAGGAATATGCTTTGGAGGCATGAAGAAGAAAGATGTGGAGAAACTGATCTATTTCTTGCTCACTGATCATCTTTGATGTTGGGCAGGCTAAGATGTGGTGATCAGCAGCCTTATTTTTATTTTGTTCGGTCGCTAAGTTGTGTCCACCTCTCTGCAACCCCATGGCCCGCAGCATGCCAGGCATCCCTGCCCCTCACCATCAAAGTCCTCCTCCAAAAGTGAGAGAGTTCTTTTACGATGGGTGCTGAGTGGCTAGAGGTTATTAAATTTGCTGTGGAAGGAGGTACGTGGAGGTAAGTGTTCCTTTACCTTTTGTATTCCTTTCTCCCTCTCTGTGATAGGATCTATTTTCCCAAAGAAATTATGTTGTAAACAAGATTAAAAAAAAAAAGCTTAGGGTCCCAGACAAGCTTGCTGACATTGCCTTGTTAATCCTTGGTGTAGCCAATACACACACACATATTTAGAGAACAAAGTGTAAGGAGTGTAATAACACAAGTGGTAAAAGGCAAGTGGATCAGTTTAAAAAATAAAAGTATGTACTGGATTTATTTCTACTTCATGATGATTTAAGTGAGGGTGGTTTCGTTTGTTTGTTTTTAAGCAACTGAAAAACCAATCACCCTTTATAGTTGTTGTTTTTTTTTTTCAAAAATACTCAAGTATTTTCTGAATAATGAATAGGCAATTAAAGAACAAACTTTTGGAGAGCCATCTGGTTGAATGAGGAGATATCTTTGTGGCCCTCTCCATCAGTGGTCTCAGGATTAACCTCAGGCTTGATGGCTCACCAGTACTCAGAAAGGTACTTATATTCACACAGTTGTGATGTATTACAGAGAAAAGATTCAGATCAAAATCAGCAAAGGGAAAAAGCTCAGGGGCAAAATTCAGGAGAAACAAGCTTCCAGGTGTTCCCTTCCAGTGGAGTTGAACAGGGGCATGCTTGACTCTCCCAGCAATGATGTGTGACATGTGTGAAGCGTTGCTAAACAGGGAAGCTCACCTTTGTGTCCAGGTATTTTTTTGGGGGGTCACTCACATAGGCACATAGCACCTATATGGTCAGGTAACTAAGATTCCACATCCTGTGTGGTGTGGCCAAAAAAAAAGATATAATAGGGCCCAAGACCTAAGGCAGTCTTCTTTTAGATAGCTATTTTTAGAGTCATTTTTCTTTTAAAAGCATCTGTATTAACAATTGGCTTTCCCAATGACTCAGTAGTAAAGAATCTGCCTGCAATGCAGGAGATGCAGGAGACGTGGGTGGGTTTGATCCCCGGGTCTGGAAGATCCCCTGGAGGAGAGGATGTCAACCCACTCCAGTATTCTTGCTTGGAGAATCCCATGGACAGAGGAGCCTGGCAGGCTACAGTCCATAGGAGCACAAGTAGTCAGACACAGCTGAGCATGCACACACTTATACCAATCAAAGAATGCATTCCAGTGTCTCCAAGGGGGTTTAAGATCTTCTCTTTTAAAGGGTGCCCCTTCAGGTAGTTTTCTAAGTCAAAGTTTTCCCAAAGCGGTCACTGCAATTCCGAATGATCCAAAAGTTTACCCATTTTCCAAAAAGACACAATATCCTGATCCTCAGTGGTTATACCTATGGGAAGCAGTTTTTGAGAGAGGCAGAGTTTTTGACCAGGTGAAACCCATATTGCCGTTAGTAGCCCTGCTGCTGCTGCTAGGTCACTTCAGTCGTGTCCAACTCTGTGCGACCCCATAGACGGCAGCCCACCAGGCTCCCCCGTCCCTGGGATTCTCCAGGCAAGAACACTGGAGTGGGTGGCCATTTCCTTCTCCAATGCATGAAAGTAAAAAGTGAAAGTAAAGTTGCTTAGTCATATCCGACTCGTAGCGACCCCGTGAACTGTAGCCTGCCAGGCTCCTCCATCCATGGGATTTTCCAGGCAAGAGTACTGGAGTGGGTTGCCATTGCCTTCTCAACTGTCTTAACTGTGAGGGGCCCTTTTTGCAACAGCTGTTACCAACCACAGGCAATCACGTTTTCTTCTCTTTTGAACAGAGTAAGAAGACTTACCAAGAAGTATCACCAAACAAAATACAGGTGTGCACAAAATACAGGTGTGCACAATAAAGTCAGCCAGAGCAAAGCACAAAGAGAGTGGAGCTCCGATCAAGAGAGACCTTCGAACTCCCGGATCTGAGAGACCGCAGTGAATCAGTGGGTCTGGTGGATATTGACATCTAGTTGCTGACTGTCCTCAGAATCTCTGGGAGTTTTCCTTGGGTCTTTATTCCGATACCAGAAACGGTAAAAATCTAAGAATAGCAAAATTAAAACCACTAATCAATTGATAGTAAGAGTTTTGGGATGTCCCTGGTGGCTCAGATGGTAAAGCATCTGCCTACAATGCGGGAGACCTGGGTTCAATCCCTGAGTCGGGATATTGCCCATATAAGAAAAGTTCATAAACTGGGAGCTTTCAAAGTCAAAGACTGATGTAAAGCTCAGGGGCTGAAGTAACAGGATGGTTTATAAAGTGAAAATGAGGAAGTTGTTTACTCTTTCCGGTGATTGGTTATTACAACTGGGGTTTCCAGATCGGAAGAGATAGGTTAAAAGTGATTTATTGTTTTGTTGTTTCAGTCCCAAAGTAGTCGTGTTCAACTGTTTTGTAACTCCATGGACTCTAGCCTATGGACTGTAGTCTGCCTGGTTCCTTCTGATTGTTCCAGGCAAGAATACTGGAGTGGGTTGCCATTTCCCTCTCCATGGGACCTTCCCCACCCAAGGAAGGAATCCATGTATCCTGCATTGGCAGATGGGTTCTTTACCACTGAGCCACCAGGGAGGCCCTAAAAGGGATTACCTCATATCATTTTTAGGAAGATGACTTCAACTTTTTTTTATGATTGTCATTTACAGCATTTATTGTCTTATGTAGCATTTATAAGAAATAACATGTTCATGTAATAAGAGGTTTCATTTAATGTTCATGTAACAAGATATGTTCAGTTTTGTTTACATGGCTAAAATAGTTTTGTCTGCTCAAGGAATTGTCAAGTGCAATCTCCATTTTGTGTTTAATTATAAGAGAAGGTATATGGTCCCTGTTACTCCACGTTAGCCAAAACAAATGCCTCAATGTTTTAAAGCATGCAAATACTTCCATTTCAAAAAATACCACATACAATTCAGTGGCATATTTAGCAATCATTCTTTTTCATAATTTACATTCTCTTAACCAATCTAACAATTCCATCTGAGAAAGACATTATGTGGAAAGATTTTCTTTCCCTTTAATCAGATATATAATCCCTTGGAAGACTCAAAGGAGACATAGAATCAACATTTCTCCCTGTTTAAAAAAAATCAAGGAAGATAATTTAGGTGATGTAAAATGTTTTATTTAACACGTCATGACGTGGACAACCTTTTTTCTGAGAACTGCAACATGGAGAGGAAAGTGGGAAGCTTTAACAGGGTTCTCCAGGCAAGAATATTGGAGTGGGTTGCTATTTCCTTCTCCAGGTTTATGTAACAGGGTAAGGAATACAAAACAGCAAGGAGACAAAGAAACTATCTGATTGGCTGGGGCCATGCGGTCACGTAGTTGTTTGAAGTGAGAAGGTGCGACTTTGGCTTGGCATTTGGGGAGTGGCTCAAGCCGTAGGCTGCGTGCCTTCCTGGTCACGTGATGGATTTACACACGTTGTGAAGTGTTTGGTAACGTGGATCCTGGGGCAGAAGCAGCTCCATCTTGGGCTTAAGACAGTTCAAGAACTGAAATAGAATTTGCTTATGCTGACCCTCATCCCTTCTCCTCATCTCACCTGGTGCTTTATTGACTTGGAAAGCAAAGCTAGAGCGAGCCAGTTGAACCCTGTCTGTGTGAACGGTGGAAGGACCTGCCTCTGCTCTCTCAACGGAACATGGGAAAAAGTACGTGAAATCTTAAGAATATATTTATCAGGCATGTGAATTGTAATGTTTCGGTTTGGTAAAGGAAGTAAGTGGATTAAACTGTGTTGTTCTTAAAGTAGGCTCTTGGATGGAAGACCCTCTGCTTTGAACTTAGAATTGGCTTGGTTTGGTGGGTAATTCAATCTCTCTGGATTGTGTTGTTATTACAGGATTGGGTTAGTGTGTTACAGTGTAAGCCTAAGGGGTTATGTCTGTGATTGTACCCTAATGTCCTGAGTTTAGAGTTGTTTGAAGTTCATGGCTTATTTTATTAGAAAAATACCTGGGCTTTGGGAGAGAGCCAGCGATTCTCAAGTTTCATATATTGTTGTAATGGACGCGTTTTCTCCCTTATAAATATCAGCGGCATAGATTTTATTGGTATTCAACAACTTTTCAATCCAGAGAGCCCTAGATTCAGCACAGATGTCTGGTTCTTGTGACTGTCACGGGAGTGTACCTAGTGACATTGCATGAGCTGGTTACCACGAGCCTTTAATGTCTCACCCCCAAAGGAAACTTAGAACTGCAGTCTGAAAGTCTCCCAGCTACTACCGCATCTGGCTTTCCTTAAGTCCTGTGGGCTTTTCCTTCTCCTCTCGAGGGACTTTGGCACTGAAATAGCTTCCATTCCACACGAGACAGGAAAACACATCGTTTGGATCAAAATAACGTCTTTCTTTTTTTAAGGATTATGATATATTTTTAAAATCTCAAACATCTGTCAGCAGCATGAAGCCCGCGTGATTTATAAAAGGCATTTCCTTAAGGGCTTTTGTGTATGATGACTTCTTACTGGTCTGACATAATTTAACCTAGGCATCTTTCTGCGTTTATTTACTCTTAAGTTTCAATATACCGTGTGAAGGCTATTTTTGGACCCACTGTGAGGAAACTACTCATATGGAATGCATTTCCCAGGAAGACCATGTGTTTTCAGTGATGAATCAAACAAAGCCTTGCCCCTTATGCTAATAGAGGAGAATGCCTCTCCTTCTGTCTCTGTTTTCTTGTCTCTCCACTCCTTGTATCCTGAGCCAGGAAGACAGCTGTTTTCTCCCGCACGCGGGAGGAGAGGATGAATGCTAAACTGAGGTATCTGGCTGTCTGTCAGAACAATAGGAAACTGCACACCTGTCGGCTCTTGGCAAGCAGGGCTGGTGAGATGACTGACTCCTAGCTCTCCTCGACAAGCACGTCACTGGCTCTGTTTCTCTCTCTTTCAGTTCACAAAGGCTTAAATTTCTCCCTTGAGGCATTGGGGGGTGGGTATTAAGCAGTTTCACTACTGCTTCTAATCAGCAGCTTCCTTTAGACAAGGTGGATTTTCTTGCAGGACGTGGTTTATGGCCCCTTCCCTACCCCCTTTCCCACACTGGTCCCCTCACCCTCCCTGGAGCGTGGGTAACCAGGGTTCTTTGTGTCGTCGCTGCTTTGCATCTGTAAGCGTTTTTTTCTTGTGCAGCCTCACTTGGCTTCCTAGAGGCAATCTGAAAGCCCCTTCAGCTAATGGCTCATTTAGCAATCAATTTGTCAAATAATGTTCACAGATGTTTTTCTGATGGAGCAGCACGCAGTGCAGGTAATGACTGAGTGAGTGATCATTTATGATAGGTGACAGGATCAAGGCATTGCTTTGCTAGGTGGCTCAGGAGGTAGGGGTTACTGGTCACCTTGAGAGAGACCATGCTCCTTTTTAACACATTAAACCGGCCCTGGGATTCCATTACCACTGAATCGTGGGCTTGCAGCTGAAGTATTTCCTTATATCCACAGCTGGAAGAGTTACACCGATGTGAGGTCTAGAGGAATAGAAAAGTAGTGTCTCTCTTCACTTGGTGCTTCCTGGTTTTTGAGCTTTGACCATAATGCTGGGGCTTGGAACGTAAAAAGAGCAGAAAAATATTACACATAATAATATCATAGTGGTTTGCAACTGTCTTCCTACCTGTGGACATTTTCCAGCCTCAAACACAATTCAGAGTCAGTCAAGAGAAACACTCATTTTACCAGAAATGTGGAAAACTTTGTAGCTATTAATGTGGAATGATCTGTCAAAGTTCTAGAATATTGGACTCCAACTACTAAAGCCAGGACAGAACTGCTGAGCTGAGCAGTCTTCAGATTCCCACAGCTGCACTAGCTATGCTTTCTTTCATGGTCCTGAATTGTTTCCATTACCCTGAAAAGGGTTATAAAACCTACAATCAATTTAGTTTCTGGGGCATTGTGTTTTGAATACCGTTTAATAGGGTGTGACAAAAATACATAATTTCTCCACATGTTCTTACGTTGCAAGCAGATCTTCCGTGGTGCTCAGCAGTGCACCAAATCATACGAACAGCACCGGAAGCTTTGGGATTAGAAATAAAGGAAGAGCAGCAGATAGCCAGAATGTTAACTGTGTGAGGAGAATTTTAAATTTACTAGTTGACCACAACGCCATCAGCAAAAGCTTTATCCTCTACTTTCAAGTGAGCTTGGTGCTAGCCAGAGATAAACAAATTTAATTATTTCATACATGAAAAAGAGAATCATGTTTCAGAATGCACAAGATGAGCTTGAACACAGATGGACAGAATACATTTAATAAGAACATTAATAAGGAGAGATTGGTTGAATCTGATCTGCAGCTGGGGATGTTGGAGGATAAGGATTTCTATTCCTTTTGATGAGCAGGAGCTGAACTGCTCTTCCAACTCGATGCCCGAAACGTTTGTTTTTTTCCTTCCTTCTCAAATGAGCGGGCTCATTTATTTTAATGAGAGTTTTTGACTAAGGAAAGAGACCAGTGTGCGGCTCTGTCACTGCTCCTAATCCGTTTAGGCACCGAGTGTCTGGATGTCTCTTTTATGGTTGCCTTGTCTTCTCACACTGCATCAGGTTACTGGGGAACAGGATCTGTTGGTGCTTGTTAAAATTGCTAAATTTACATACTCTGGAAATTGCATTATTGGGCATATATGTGATGTGGATATTTTAGGTAACTTAACAGCATACAGGAACACACATTGTTCAGCTGTAGTAGACAACCTACAGGAACAGATGAGCCAAAAAATTGTCAGAGTGTTTCTCAACGCCACCAGCCCCACACTACTCTGTTTCAGAGCAGGTATAGGTTTGCATATTTTGAGCTGCCTATGGAGATCTTTCTCCTACAGGGCAAGAAATACTCTGTTGTTCTAGCTTTACTTTACCTTTGTGTCTGGGACTGGGTTGGTGGAAGTTTTTAATAGGCTTAGCTATTCAAGTTTTGTTTGGAAATTCAACTAGGTTGTGTGAATAGCTTTTCTAGGCAAATTGATTTACTATTTACTGAACATTATATTAGCATTTTATAGATACAATTTATTCCTCAAAAGAGGTATATGTGTTAGATGTTACTGTCTCATTTATAAGTGAAGAATCTGAGTGTTGAGAGATTTTTTTTTAATTGCCAGCACAAGCTGTGATAAGAACTGAATTCTTATTCCAAAATTCATGCTGTCATAGGCTTTCATTAAAAATATGTTGTAAAAATTTCAAGCAATCAAAAAATGTCAGAGTTAAACTCTGTTCATGCTAATGCAAGTGAATTTTTTCGATCATTTCGCCATACGTATGTACACCTATACTGTGAGTCTGAAATTTCATATAAATGAGATCATAATAAACTTTGTAACTTGTTTTTGAGAAGTAATATGGATATATTTTCAGTAAATTTCTATGCCATTATTTAAAAGGCTGTGTAATATTAATATATATGTCAAGCAAATTGATATAACCAGTTCCATATTGATGAGTATATAAGTTTCGCTATTACATATAATGTTTTAATTTTTGTGCATACCTCTTCCCTTTTTCAGTTATGTTTTAGCATCTCTCTCTCTCTCTCTCTTTTTTTAGAATTTCTATTTGGGTTGAAGACGATGTGCATTTAAATGCTGAGGTAGGTTATAAATATATAATTAATGAAGATCATAGGCTCTGGAATCAGTTTGCCTGGCTCTGAATTTCAGTTCCTCTGCTTAATTTTTAAAATCAGGAGGATAATAAATACAGAAGAAACTACTATTTGAAGTTTGTTGTGAAAATGAAATGACATGAGTGGGCAATGTAGTGTCCAGTGTGTGAATGCATAGTATGAAGTGGTTCATTACTGATAGCTCTGTTGTTGTTATTATTACTGGATATATTTTGCAAAGCTGTTTCCTAGAAAAGAGTTACCAATTTATATTCCCACCAACAGTCTAAGACTGCGCCTATCACCTCTTTCCTCCTTCCTGGGGAAAAAAACAACACCAGAATCAAGCTCTAGCAAATTGCATTCCTGGGATAAAATTTCTTAGCTCATGGTTTTTACAATGCTGAATCTAATTTGCTAATACTAAGGCTTTTTATGAGGCAGTTTGGTTTGTAGTTTCTTTTCTTTGAAATGTCTTTGTTTGATTTTGGTGTCAAGCTAGTGCTAGCATATTCTTGTGTGATTTTCTTAAAGATTGGTATGTCACTTGGTAATGTTTCTTCCTTAAATGTTTGATAGAACTCACCACACCAGTGAAACCAATTTAGGGAGTTTTCTTGTGGCAAGGTTTAAATTTAATAGATATAGAAATACTCACATTTTCGATTACTTCAGGGTCAGTTTTGATAAGTTGCTTTTTCAAGGACTTACTCAAATTAGCACTTACTGTAATTTTTTCCTTTTAAAATATGCTAGATCTTATGATATGTTTTTCAGTCTAGACATTGATATTTTATGTTTTCTTTTAGTTTCTTCATCAGTCTTTCTAGAGGACTATTTTATTAATCATTTTAAAGAATCAATTTTATCTTTGTTGATTTTTCTCTATTTCAGTGATTGCTGCTTTTTAATCTTTGTTGTTCTGCTTACATTAGGTTTAATATGCTATTTTTCTATGTTAGGGTAGCATAGTATTTTAATTTTTTCTTGTTTTTAAAACTATAGATTTTACTCAATGCTCTATTTCATTGTATCCCACAAATTGATATATAATATTTTCATTATTCATTTCACAATATATGCTAATTTCCCTTGTGATTTCTTTACTGACCCATTGGTTATTTAGAAATATGTTCCTTAATTTCCAAATATTTGGGACTTTTCTAGAAATTATATTGCTACTGTTACTTTCTAACTTACCTCCATTGTTGATCATATTTGATAAGCTTTCTAATGATGTTTACTGGACTTGTTTTGCACAGCATATGGTTTAATCTAGTGAATCCATGGTTTGCACTTGAAAAGAATGTTGGGTGTAGTGGTATATCAGTGTCAATTAGGTAAATTGGTCGGTAGTGTTGTTGAGATCTCTCATATCTTCTATACACTTGTTACAATGTTTATTTGGGGCTGCACTTGGTCTCTGTTGGGGCACAGGCTCTCTTCAGTGGTGATGAGTGGGAGCTCCTGTCTAGGTGTGCGCTGGCTTCGTGTTGCAGTGGCTTCTCTTGTTGCAGAGTATGGGCTGTAGGGCACGTGGGGGCAGTAGTTGTGGCACATGGGCTTAGTTGCCTCTTGGCATGTGGGATCTTCCTGGACCATGGATTGAACCTGTGTACCCTGCATTGGCAGGTGGATTCTTAACAGCTGGACCACCAGCAAAGACCTTTAGAGCAGTTTTAGAATCCCAGAAAAATTGAGAGACTTTCCAGGAAGTACATGCCCCACATAGTAACAGCCTCACCAACTATGAATATTCTGCATAAAAATAGCACATCTGTTGCAGGTAATAAGCCTGTAGTGGCACATTGCTATCTCCCAGAGTTTATAGTTTACATCAGCGTTCATTTCTGGTGTTGTAAATTCTTTGGGCTTCTGCAAATGTTTAATGCCACGTGTCCACCATTATAGTATCACGCAGAATAGTTTCACTGCCTTCAAAATCCTCTATAGCTATTCGTCCTTCCCCTAACTGCCAGGCCCCAGCAGCCACTGAACATTCTCCTGTTGCATAGTTTCGCCCTTTCCAGAGTGTCATATCATTGGAATCATATAGTATGTAGCCTTTTTGAATTGCCTTTTTTTTTTTTTTTAATGATACTGTTCATTGATGGCTTCCCTGTTGGTTCAGATGGTTAAGAATCTGCCTGCAGTGCAGAAGATGTGGCATTGATCTCTGGGTTGGGAAGATGCCCTGGAGAAGGGAATAGCTGCCCACTCCAGTATTCTTGCCTGGATACTTCATTTAAGATTCTTCCAGGTGTTTTCCTGGCTTGATAGTTCATTTTTTTAAAGAGATGAGTAATATTCTGTTGTCTGCATGTACTGCAGTTTATCTACCTACCTACCAAAGAGTATCTTGATCTCTTCCAAGTTTAGGAAATTATAAATAAAGCTGATGTAAACATTCATGGACAGGCTATGGTATGGACATAAGTTTCCACATCATTTTGCATAAATACCAAGGAGTATGGTTGCTGGATCATATAGTATAAATATGATAATATTTAGTTTTGTAAGAAACCACCAAACTGTCTTCCACGCTGTCCCATTTTGCATTTCCATCAGCAATGAATGAGAATTCCTGTAGCTCCATATCCTTCCAAGCATTTGGTGGTGTCAGTTTTTTCGATTTTGGCCATTCTAATAGGCAGAAAGTGATATATCATTGTTCTTTTAATATTCATTCACCTCATGGCGTATGATGTGGAACATCTTTTCATATGCTTATTTGTCGTCTGTATGTCTTCTTTGATGAGAGATCTGTTAAGGTTTTGGTCGATTTTAAAATTTTTTTTTAATTGTTGAGTTTTAAGGATTCTTTGTATATTTTGAATGATAGTCCGGTATCAGTTGTGTCCTTCACAAAATACTTTCCTCTAATATATGGCTTGTCTTTTCATTCTCTTGACATTGTCTTTTTTTTGGGGCGGGGGGCGGCTGCATAGCTTATGGTCTTTTACTTCCCTTACCAGGGATTGAAGCTGGGCCCTTAGCTGTAAGAGTGCTGAGTCCTAATCCCTGGATTGCCAGGGAATTGCCTTGACATTGTCTTTTGCAAAGCCTATTACCTTTCTTTCATGGATCATGTTTTTGGTGTTGTATATAAAGTGTCATCACCATACCCAAGGTCATGTAGATGTTCTCTCTTATGTTATCTTCTAGAAATTTTGTGGGTTTACTTGTTACATGTAGACCTCTGATCCAGTTTGAGTTCATTTTTGTGATGTGTGTAAGATCTGCGTCTACACTGATTGTTTTTTTCACACATATATGTTCAGTTGGTCCAGCATTGTTTGTTAAGGTTCTCTCTGCTGCACTGTAGTGCCTTTGAACCTTGGTCAAGAATAGTTGACTATATTTTCGTGGGGTTTCTGTTCTGTTCCGTTGGTCTGTTTGTTCTTTTGCCAGTACCACGTTGTCTTGAATACTGTGGCTTTATAATAAGTGTGGGTATTGTAGATCTTTTGCCTCTCCATGTAAACTTCAGAAATTGTTGCTATCCACAAAATAACTTGATAGAATTTTGATTTAGATTGCATTGAATCTATATATCATGGGCTTACCTGGGTTTGATCCCTGGGTTGGGCAGATCTCCTGGAGAAGGGAATGGGAACCCACTTTAGTATTCTTGCCTGAAGAATTCCATGGACAGAAGAGCCAGGTGAGCTACAGTCCTTGGGATTGCAAAGAGTTGGACATGCTGCTGCTGCTAAGTCACTTCAGTCATGTCCGACTCTGTGCGACCCCATAGACGGCAGTTCACCAGGCTCTCCTGTCCATGGGTTTCTCCAGGCAAGAACACTGGAGTGGGTTGCCATTTCCTTCTCCAATGCATGAAAGTGAAAAGTGAAAGTGAGGTCGCTCAGTAGTGTCTGACCCTCAGTGACCCCATNGGCAAGAACACTGGAGTGGGTTGCCATTTCCTTCTCCAATGCATGAAAGTGAAAAGTGAAAGTGAGGTCGCTCAGTCGTGTCTGACTCTCAGTGACCCCATGGACTGCAGCCTTCCAGGCTCCTCCATCCATGGGATTTTCCAAGCAAGAGTACTGGAGTGGGGTGCCATTGCCTTCTCCATGGACATGCTGAGTGACTCTTTATTTCTGTATATCAAGTTATGAAGAACTGACATCTTCACAATTTTGAATCTTCCTACTCTTGTTGGAGTCTCATGATATTCCTTTTCATAAAATGGATTATCTCTCTACTTACTCAATTCTATGTCTCATATGAGGATTGTGTAATTTTCTTCATATAAATTTTACACATATATTGTTAGATTTATACCTAGAGCTTTCATTTTGGGGAAGTGCTAGTGTAAACAGTATTACATTTTTAATTTTAGATTCTACTTGGTCATTACTGGTATGCAGGAAAATTAATGATATTTGTATATTAACTTTTTATCCCCAGACTTTATTATAATCACTTATCAGTTCCAAAAGGGTTTTGTTTTGATTTTTGGTTGATTCTTTGGGATTTTCTACATCTATGACTATGTAATCTGTAAATACAGTTTTATTTTTTCCTTCTTTATATATATATAATGTATTTATGTACACTACATACATGCCTTTTAGTTGCTTTTCCTGTCTTTTATTTGCTTTTGGTTGTGCTGGATCTTCATTTCTGTGCGGCTCTTCTCTAGTTGCGGTGCATGGGATTCTCATTGCAGTGGCTTCTCCTGTTGCAGGGCAGTCTCCATAGAGTGCAGTGACTTCAGTGGTTGGGGCGCGTGGGCTCAGTACTGCGGCTTCCAGGCGCTAGGGCGCAGGCTCGACAGTTGGGGCACGTGGGCGTAGTTGCTCCATGGCGTGGGATCTTAGATCAAAGATCAAACCCGTGTCTGTTGCATCAGCAGGTGGATTCTTTACCACTGAACCACCAGGGAAACTTTTTCTTGTCATATTTCATTGCATAAGACCTCTAGTAAAATGTTGAAATGGAGTAATAAGATGGATATCCTTGCCTTGGGCCTAATAAAAATGGAAAAACTTCTAGTTTCTTAACTTGAGGTATGATATTATCTATAGGTTTGTTGTAGATATTCTTGATCAGGTTGAGGAAGTCATTTCCTATTCCTAGTTTGCTGAGGATTTTTATAATGAGTGGGTGTTGGATTTTGTGAAATGCTTTTTCTGCATCTATTATCACCTAATTTTTCTTCAACCTATTGATGTGAGGATTATATTGATATATTTTTTGAATTTTGAACCAGGTTTGGATACATGGGATAAAACTCACTTGGTTGTGGTATATGATTCTTTTTACACCTTGTTGGATTTAGTTTAGTAAATTTTTTTGAGGCTCTTTAACTCTTCATGAGAGTTACTGATCTGCAGTGTTTTTGTTTTTTTTTTATTGTCTTTGTTTGGTCTGGTGTTAGAATCATTTTGGCCTCATAGAATAAGTTAGGAAGTATTCTCTCTGATATTCTCCTGAAAGAGATTGTAGAGAATTGATATAATTTTTTCCTTAATTATTTGGTACAATTCATCTGGGCCTCATGCTTTCTGTTTTGGAAGGTTATTATTCAGTCTCTATAACAGATATAAGCCTATTCATATTATTTATTTATCCTTGTGTCCATTTGGGAAGATTGTATCTTTCAAGGAATAAGTCCATTTTATCTAGGTTATCAAATCTGTAGACACAGTTGTTCATATTCCTTTGTCTTTTAATGTCAGTGAAATCTATAGTGATGTCACTTCTTTCATTTCTAATATTAGAATTTGTGTCATCCTCTTTTTTCTTAATTAACTTGGCTGAAGGCTTATCAATTTTATTGATCTTTTCAAAGAAACATTTTATTTCTTCTGCTTACCTTGGATTTAATTTTCTCTTCTTTTGCTAGTTTCCTAAAACAAGAGCTTTAGATTATTGATTTTAGACCTATCTTCTTTTCAAATATATGCACTCAATGCTATAAAATTTCCAGTAAGCATTACTTTTGCCATATCCCACAAATTTTGATAATTTAAAAACTTTTCATATTTAGTGTTTAAAATTTGAGATTTCATCATTGACCAGTTGTGTTATTTAGAAATATGTTGCTTAATCTCCAGGTATTTGGGGCTTTTCCTGATGTCTTTTATTGATTTATAGTTTAATTCCATTGTGCTCTGAGAAAAGGCATAGAATAATTTATATTCTTTTAAAGTTGTTGTGATGTGTTTTATGGCCTAGAATGTGATCTCTGTTAGTGAGTATTCCATGTGAGCTTGAGAAAAAGGCATATTATGCTGATTCTAGACGGAGTGGTGTTATAGAGATGTCAGTCATATCCAGTTGATTGATATCCTCTTTAAGTTCAACTATGTCCTTATTAATTTTCTACCTGCTGCATCTGTCCATTTCTGAGAGAGTGATGTTTAAGTCTCCACCTATCATAGTGAGCTAATTTATTTTTCCTTTCAGGTCTGTCAGTTTTTGCCTCATATAGTTTGATGCTGTTGCCAGACACATACACATTAAGAATTATATCTTCTTAGAGAATTGACCCTTTTATCATTATGTAATGCCCTCTTTATCCCTGATAAGTTTCCTTACTCTGAAGTCTGCTATGTCTGAAATTAATATAGCTAGTCCTACTTTCTCTCAATTAGTATTAACATAATTGTTGTTTAGTTGCTAAGTCATTCCACCAAAGAGTCGAACTGTTTTGTGACCCTATGGACTGTAGTCTGCCAGGCTCCTTTGTCCCTGGGATTTCCCAGGCAAGAGTACTGGAGTGGGTTGCCTTTTCCTTCTCCAGGGAATCTTCCCAACCAAGGGGATTGAATCCCTGTCTCCTGCATTGGCACACAGACTCTTTACTGTTGAGGCACCAGGGAAGCCTTATTAATATGGTGTGTATAAGTGTATATATTTTTGCTGTTGTTCCCTATCCCTTTACTTTTAACCTATGTATGTGTTTTTAAATGGATTTCTTGTAGACAGCATATAATTAGGTCTTATTTTTTATCCACTCTGACAATCCCAATACAATTGTAATACCAATACAGTTAATTGGTATTTGTACCATTGATATTTAAATGATCATGAATATTATTCCATGATGTGTGAACTGAAAGGAGCACTTGTTAATAGGTTTTTAGTAATGTGGTGGTAAGTTGTGGAGGTAAGAGAAGCGTTTGTTCATCTTAAGATTATATCTCAGGTTTTTAGTGAGCCAGTGGCCCTGGGATGTGAACTTGCTAAGTGCTTATCAGTTTTTTTCCCCAGCCTTAAGTGGGCCCAAATTACCGAGGGGCTCTGAAATCCAGTATTTCCCTTCCCTCCTGTGGAAAAGCTAGGGCTGGCTGAACTTGAATATTTCCTTCCTCCAGGTTGGTTAGGCACTGATAAGGTAGTTTATGGTGAGGAAGGCTAGTGTAGTTAAAAATTACAGAATGCTCTGGCATATTTCCAAATGACCGCTTTCTCCCTTCCCATGCCAGAAGCCTAAGAGGACTTTTTCTTCAGTATTTACTGTGAAAATCTGGTGGAATTACAGGAATTAACTAAAGCAAGAGTGTGAGAGGTTCCCTCCCTCACCTCCTCTGTGGGGTTTTTACTCTTCAGACTTAGCTGCATTGAGCCTTTGGCCGTTCATCTACTAAAGTTCAGTTTCTCCTATCCTGGCACGGGATCTCATGGAGGTTTCTGTGGATTTCAGCTTTAGTAAGTTAATGTTTCTCTGTAGCCACCTGTTCGTCTCTCCAGTGTTGGGGAAAGCAGTTTGCTCTGTCACTTGACCTCCCAAGGAGATTTGAGAAGAGTTGTTGATTTTTCAGTTTGTTCAGTTTTTAACTTGTTAGGATGCAGTAGAGATTTGTAAGTTCCTTATATGCTAGCCTGGACAATGGAAGTCCTCTAATTGGTGATTTTATTTAGCTATTTTTGGTCATATTTTCCTTTCTATAATGCTTAGTGTTTTTTTTTTTAATTATATGCTGGAAATTATAATTGTACATTGTGGGGAGAATGTTGAATTTTGTTCATGAAGGTAGTGAAACCCTAGCATATCCTCTTGATCTTGTCAGGGTTTGTTTTTTTGAGTTGCTTGTGTGGGAATGTTTTGATTTTGCTCTTAATCCTCGGTCCTACTCTAGTCTGTTGACATTATTACTAATGTATGATCTTTTGTGGTCTCTTACGAATGCCTGCAGTGATCAAGAAGATAATTCTCTTCTGGACTGGCTGAAATTTAAACATGGTCTTGTCGTCATCTCAGTTAGGCTGTTTTGCTTGGTTCTGCTTCTTGTTTCATGGTCCCGAAAAGGATTCAACACAGAAAGGAAAAGTAACAGGGGGCTCACCTCACCGATTTTTCTTTTGTCCATGATCTATCTGTTTTGTGTTGCCTGTTGCTGAATACCTAAAAAGAGTGACTTCATAAGTTTGGTCTGGTTTTAGGGTTGTTCACAGTGGGAGAGCGTGGTTGATACTTTTCACTTTTGTCTTTGCTGGATGAAGTCCAACACCTTCTTTTACTAATGTTAGCTTTACTATGTTTTAATATGTTATGAAGACACTTCTGTCTCTTTTCCCAAAACATTATCTTTAACTTTGCTTTGTTTGTAGATATTCTCTCATAAGTACTTAGATAATTTTGCCAGGTTAAGAAATAATTCTGTTGAGATTTTGCTTGTGATTGCATTAAATTTGGCTTTAA